>CM021100.1:279065733-279112922 GCA_007115665.2 Sequoiadendron giganteum | reverse complement strand
ACCAAGACCACGATTTGTTTCTTGTGTGTTACGCTCTATAGGGACACATATACCTTGTTCTCTAGCACCACATCCTTTTCCACTATAACCAAGTTGTTTCATAAGTTCATAACCTCTTCCATAAAGCTTTTGCATGTCTCAGATTGCGCTTCTGTTCATAGTCGGTTTCATTGAAGTTGTGTAATTTTATTTCTAATTCCCAAAGTGGTTGAGGTGGATACACTCTTTGAATGGTCTTCCAAATTTTGTGTTGACATTACTCTTTTCCCTTGTCAGAGTCTTTTTTTATGATCTTGTATTCTCCCATGAATGTTGGTTCGAAACTCAACAATCCTGAATGATCTAGCAATATAATTTTGAATGGTTTTGCGAATCTATCTTTTTTTTGTTCTTGCATGGGTTCCACTTGTGTAGTTGGTGTTAAAATGTTTTCAATGGATTATCTTTATCTTTGTCAATGTTCAAACAACCGTATGGTTCAAGATCGGCTTAAATTGTATATACTTTGTTGTTGTAGACATACTTCACGATTCAATGAAGGGTAGAGGGCATATGATGCATATCATGATTCCATGGTCTGCCTAAAATAATATTGTATGAAAGATCATTAGGCATAACATGGATCAGGGTTTGTAATGTAACTTTTTCAACTTTAATAGGTAAAGTGATCAACCCAAGTGATCATTTTCCCATGTTATAAAATCCACTAATAGATAAAGAGGTGGGTTATATTTTTTATTTATCAATACCAAAAATATCCAAAATGTTTACACTACACATGTTTAAGGCCGAGCCATTGTAAAAAAAGGTTTTCTTTATCCCTATCATATTGTATTGAGCTATTACCATGAAAGTATCACATTATTTTTGCACTTTTAAAACAGGGAGATCACTTTGTTGGAAAATAATCTTAGCATTTATTCCTTGAATCATGGCGTTATTCAAGTTTGCACTAGAGGGAACCAAAACTTCTTGCAAGGCTATTTGAAGAATAGTGTGATAATTAGGTGTGTTATGAATTAGGTCCCATAGGGATATATTTTCATGAGTATTCTTAAGTTGTTAAACAAGATTATACTTATTTCCACTTTGTGCAGGCAAATGAGGGGCACTAGGCAAGATTGGATTAGGCAACGAGAGGGATGTTGAAGTTGTTTTTCTTGGTTATGGATTGTTGCTAGTGTTGTATGTATGAGAAATGGTATTTTAACTCAATTGATATGAACAAATTTTCTTAGGTGACTCTAGGATAAGGACAGGTGGTTTTTTGAACTTGTGGTTTTTGAGAGGGTGGATAAATGATAGGTTTAGGCTCAGGAGATTAATCCAAGGGGTATCTAATGTGCATAACCTCAGAATAATTATATTATTTTCATGATCTCTTAGTGAAGAGGACCCTAATGTTACTTCATCATCTTCATCTAAGGAATTAGTACTGTCAATGTTCTCATTTTCTTCCACCGTGATATCCTCCCTAGGAGGAGAGTTTTTAGGACAAATACAGACTAGATGTTCGTGACATTCAAAGGTTGGTTCTTCTAAGATGACCTCACCAAAAGTAGGGGTCTCATCAATGGTTGATTTTTCTTTCTTATAAATGATGTCATTATCTTTTTTAAGAATGTTTTCTGCATGAATTTCATTTTTTTTATTTTCTAACACCAAGACGTCTTTCTCACAACTAGGAGAAGAACAAATGTGATTATCATGATTATCCATAATTTAATTCCTTTTCCTATAATTCCTTACCAAATATGATAAGTAAGGAAAGGAAATAAAGATGGTTGTCATAGATCTTAAAGATTTTATCATCCAGCACCAAAATATATTCACTTACACTTTCATCACAAGAGGTGAAGATGTTGGGGGATGAATGTAGACTAGTTGAAGTTTCAATGGTTTCTTGTTGTGTTATGTGGTCACCATGATTACCTATGGTTTTTTCTTCTTGTTCATAATTTAATGTTCACTAAGAGAAGTAAGAGGAGAGAAACAACTACGGCTCTCAAAAATCTCATTGATTGGTTCTTCTAACACAAAAATATCTTCTTCGCCAATAGGAGAGATATAAAGAGAACAATGAATATGATCATGGGGAATGTCCAAGGTTGTATTATCTTTCACTAAAACACTCTCATAGGGTGGGGATATGATTTTTTTCCTAGCATGCCTAGAAAGGTAAGGTATTGACATTGTTTGAACAAAAATGAAAAGAAATTTTAACCATCTCATGTAATGCTTTAAGAATGTAAACAATGCATATCCAAAGATGAACAATACTTTTATCTAGTGATTTTTTTAGTGGCTAATATTCACCAATTGGCTAATAATTTGAGCTATAATGTGACTTGAATTGCCACATTTTAAGAAAATTTTATTATAGTCTTATTTAAATTGCCAAAGTATTTATTTTATTGAAAAATTAACTCCAAAAATTGCCCCAATATTCGATACATGATTAGGTCAGATTCATCAAAAGTTTATAAATTATAGTAGAAATATAGATACTAATTCGCTATTAGTATATGATAATTATTAGTTGATTTAGGACCATATTTCTAATCTTTAGTTTCCACCATTGATTGATAATATAATCTAATGTCCCTTGTATTCTATGTGGTAACGTGTACCCATAATCTGTAATGCTTGAGGGGCCCACAATTCTGGGTCTCATGAGAATTATAGATTGTGGGTATATTTTACCTCACAGAGTACGAGGTTCATTGGATCAATGATCTAAAATAAATTTTTATCCCCATGAGAATTACAAATTATGGGTACATTTTACCTTGTATAATACAATGAGGGCCATTATATTATATTTTAAATCAATAGTGACAAGTAAATATTATAGTCTATCCCTTAAACCCATTGGTAATTTCCACCCTCGGGCCCTAATTTTCCATGAGAATTATTTTTAGATTGGATGGATTCACCATCATAATTAATTCATTTCCCTAATACTTTTCAAGATTCGCTAGAATTTTCTACAAAATTTTAGTGATGTAAAAAAAAATTGCCAATAAAAATTAATATTTTTTTCAGAAAAAGGAAAGATTTGCCAATAGAAATTAATATTTTTTTCAGAAAAAGGAAAGATTTGCCAATAGAAATTAATATTTTTTCCTAAAAAAATGAAATATTCACCAAGATTTTACATTTTTTTTTAGGGGGGTTTCTTAAAGTTATCACTGCTTTTATCTAATATATGCAAAAACTTAAGAATGCAAACAATGTGTGTCCAAGAATTAAAAGCTATTTTATCAAACTTATCCAAATATTTATGAATGTAAACATTTTATATGGAAAAGGGAAAAATACTTTTATCCATATTATGCAAAGTTACAAAAAATTAAACATTTTTAGATTTTTAGACCTAGAAAAAGGTATTTTGTTGATAACACTATGTAATAGACTAAAAATGAGATGTCATAAATGACATTTTAAATATTGAAAATGCAATGAATGAAGAAAAATTAAGATAGATTCACTAATTCTAATGAAAAATCAAATCAAAAAAGTAAAAAAAGATTTAGTAAATGTAGAAAACAAAAGCACAAAAAAGCATATTTAAACCTTGAAAATTGTAGCCTCAAACTCACCAGGGACTAAGTCGCCAACAAGGGAACATTTGTCCTACTTGTGGAATTTAGAGGTTCTAGGAACTGGAATAGAATGAAATCAACTCAGAAAGGATTCAAAGGTAAAAACCCAGAGAGGAACTAAGACGCGTGAAGGGCATTTTAGTCCTAGTAGAGGTTTTTTTTTATTGAAAAAACAACAAGATCTAGGTTGTTTATAGTGTTCCCAGGTTGCCTAGCTAGGGACCTAATATTTAGAAATAGAAAAGTGTGTAAATGAATGCAAGAAAAACTAATGCCAAGTAATTGGATGCAAATTTGAATACAACAAAAATGTTCTTAAATGCAATTAGGATGATTCAAAATGCACTTTCGAGTGTTTCAATGAGATAAAATTGATGCAAGAAATAAAAAATGCACTCTATATGCACGTTCTATAATGAAAATATGAAAAACCCTAGATGCACTTTCAATAATGCAAGATGTAATGCAAGAATAAATGCAACCTAGATCTAGGACCTTAATGGGATCGAAATCAGAAAATGAATGCCCAAAAAGGTCAGGTTTACCAAAATGATCTATAGAAAAATGAGGCAAGGGAATGCCCACCTATTTCTCTAGGTAATTCAATAATTTCCTAAGAACCCTAATTGGATTGACTATCAAGCTCACAAGGTGAGTCAATTCTCAATTAGGAGGGCCTAGGAAGGGGGTTCTTTCAGATTTTAGGGCTTCATCACCAATAAAATGCTTGGAGAAGACAAATAAGCATTCAACTTATAAAACCTACTTATGTGCGAGCTAAATGAGGGATACAAATGATTAAATTATGCAAGAACAAGATAGGATGTGTGTACCTAGGAAGTCTAGAAATGTGATGAGGATTTCAAAAATGCAAAGAAGTTATCAAAAAATTCTATGGAGGACAAAGACACCCTTACTGTTGTCTTAGTCCCATTGATTTTTTTTGGGGTAGATGCAAAATATTTGGATCTCACAATATAATCTCAAAGAATCTCTAAAAAATACCCTTCAGAGGACTAAGACACTGTTACTATTGTCTTAGTCCCATTTGGAGTGTCTAAAATCTCTAAAAGTGATCATGGGCCCGAAGGTCTTTACTTGCTTCTTCTTATATATGAGGTCCTTAATCTTCCAGATCTAGCTTGTAGGTGAGTTTCCATGAAGATGACAACCCTACAATGAAACCTTGCAACTTTGAAAATTATCACTTCAAATGATCTTCAAGTCTTCAACCTAGATCTGTAATCACAAACATGCAAGAGAGGAGAAAATTATTGTTTTTTAGTGAATGGGGGTTCGCCATGGTCAAACCCCTTGTAGGTAATTAAACCAAATGATGGAATGAATGAAATGAAGCATGCAACATGAAATATGTAAATGATATCACCTTGTATGATGTATTGTGAAGAAAATATCAATATAACATGTAGTGGTCATGAAGAATTTAGATCTTGGATCCTTGGATATGATGTAAACAATGGTTACAAATAGATCTTTAATGCTACATCCACAATATTGGCTCAAAAATATGAATGGATTCACTAAACCCTTGATATGATTCTTGAATCTTGATGATGGCTCCAAATGCTTGGTGAATTGCTCTTGAATACCCTTGTAAAATCCAACTTACTATTAGGAATGTTCTCACAAAAGACGTGATTTTAAATGAGTGAAGGAACCTTGTATTTATACTTATCCATGCTTAATATCCCAAAATTACATCACGCCAAGCTGAAATAGGAAAACATTAATTAAAGGAGGCTAAATATTTCTAGAATTTGAAATTAAATATCAAAAATAATACAAGGAGGACTAAGATGCCCTAGGTGGCATCTTAGTCTCGAGGCTCAAATCTTGAGACAGAGACTCCAAAAAGGGAACTTTTCAGGTGTATTCAAAATCAAGGTCCCAAGGCCATTGGGGTACTAAGATGCACTAGGTGGATTTTTAGTCTCGACCAAAAAATCAAGGACAAACAAACATAATCATTAAATGAAAATTTTCCCTTTGATCATTATCAGGATTAGCCAGAAAAAGATGTAGTTTATTAGGCTTGTGGATGCAAAATAGGAGCAATTAAGACATAAAGAAGGATAAATAAACCAAGGTGGGACCAAACAAGTGTGAAAATACAAGGGTATGCATTTTACTACACTACAATATATTATAATAATAAATTATTACAGTATATATATAAATTTATATATTGAATGATATAATGAAATATCAATCTCATATAATATATGTGAGTAAAAAATGAATAAGCTAAATACTATACATAATTCAATTAGATAATATAATGTGCATATAGTATAAAGGTATCACATAAGTTACAACTTAAATATTCACATAAATAATGCAACGCTTTATTAATACAATGATAATACATTCTTTTGATAAAGTAATGCCATGTAATATAAGCCACACATGGGAAGAAAGAAAAGGGAAATAGATTAAGTGAAATCTACCATGATTAGCTAAGATGGCAAGTGAAACATGTAATTTTTTTGAAGTACATATGAAATATGAGTGTTAAAATAACAACCCATGTTAGGTGTCATAATCAATTGAGTAAGAGGATTGTAAATTCCATGAATAGAGTAAGTGAGAACGAAAGAAAATATAAAGTAATGGTGCATCCATTTTAAAGATTATGTGACTCAGTAATCTATCATGTACAGTTTGATTTCAAAAACTAGGCCAAGAAATATAAGTTGTATGCAATTCAAATTCCTTACGTGTCAAAAGAGTAATTCTTCTAGTTGCTAGTAAATTGGAACATGGCACCCGATTCTCCATAATGAATTCTTAGATTATTAGACTTGCATTAGAGTTATTCTTTGATGTTTCAAAGGTTGAAACTTTGGGAAGAACAGTGGCAAAAAACATAGATAATTTGTAGTGTGAAGTCTCTCCTTGAATCAGTATATAGGGGTCAATAGTTCTTGTTTTGGGGACAATTTTATGATTGCATTCTTTTTCTTTATTTGATGAGATAATTTATGTTAGTTTATTGATATATTATGAGTGTTTCTTTGTGAGTGTGAGGAGAAATTTCAATATTAGTGATGGAAAATTATTGAGAGTTTGAAGGAATTGGATTGGGAATAGACAAGATTGGAGAGGAAAATAAGAAAATTTGTTCATTGGAAGCTAGATTTCTACGCATTCTAGTCATTCTTATCCATTATTCTTTTCTACTTTGATATCATGATTTATATTGTTTCAAGTGCTTGTGCAAGTAGTTATCTTTTTATCATAGTTTTTAAATCAAGACTATGCATATAGCTAGGTTGGGTATAAATTTTTCTGAGGTATCTTATTAGTATGATACATATACATATAGCTATTATGATTGTCATGATTGAATGAAGAAATAATGTGAAACTAGCTTGAAGGTATAATTATAATACCTAGGTTATTGTATGTTACTAAAATGCTTGCATGAATCATGATGTTAGTAATGCAAAGGGGATAATATGCGGGTAGATGTTCAATAATGGTGAAATGGGGAAAAGATGGATTGTCTCCCCACCTTACCTAGTTCATTCAAATATGTCCTAAGAACCCTAATAGGATTGACTATCAACCTCTCAAGGTGAGTCATTACAAAACTAGGAGGACTTAGGAGGGGGTGTTCTATCAGATTGAGGGGTTCACCAAAAATAAAATGCTTGCAAACAACAATGTTTGAAAACACATGGTGATATGTGAAACACTTAAAAAAGCAAATTGAAGCTTCTTAATACAAAAAATGAACAACTGCAAGTTAGGGTATGTTTACTTGGGAAACCTAGAGATGCCAAAAGGATTCTACAAATGCAAATAGACTTTTGAAATAAGCCTTGGAGGACTAAGTTGCCTTTACTCTTGTCTTAGTCTCATTGTTATTTTTCAGGGAACACAAAATATTCGGATAACGAAACATAATCCTGAAAAATTATTGAAAGATTCCACATGGAGGACTAAGACACCTTTACTCCTATCTTATTTTTGATTTGAATTTATAAAAAGTGTGAATGTGGTACTAAGCTCCCAGATCTATAATTTATTCTCCTCAGATCTAAAGTTTTGAACAACTAGATCTGACCTGTAAGTGAGTTTCTGTGAAGATGACAACTTTGACAATGCAACTTTGCAAATTTGAAAAAATTGCACTCCACATTGTTAGAATTGTCTATGACTACCAATATCTTGAGACCAAATGGAAAGCAAAAAAAGAGAGAGAATAGAATGTGACAAGAATAAATTATATTCTTATCAATTGATTCAATGATATAAAGTGATTTTTATTATGAGAGAGACCCTTTGGTTATATAGCCAAGGTGAGATACAAGATGTCATAGGAATGTGACAAGTGTCTTAATCATATGACATAAAACAACTAATCACACTTACCTAAGTTCACATGCAGTAGTTGTCAAAAGATAAGATAACAACTAATGACAACTAACACCTTCTAGAAAGATTCCTTGATATTGTAGACATGCAAAATTCATTGATGCATCTAATTACACTTCAATTAAAATCATTTCATCTATTAATTAAATAAATTAATTTAATTAATTCACTAAGGTTATCTCTTTAATTAAATAAATCATTTTTATTTGATTATCTCGTAAAGTTTCTTGATTTAATTAAATAAAAAATATTTAATTAAATGGCCAATATCCATTATGTCCTCTCATTTTGATTTATTCTAACCCAGAAGTCTAAGTCAAAATGTCACAATCACCTAATTCCTCACTGAGTTAATCCAATCCTAATTAATTTAATCTAAACCCATGTCCCATCCTCTAGCTTTTCCCACTTGCACAATAAATCATTTATTTTGATTTATTAAAACTCTATTTTCCTCACAAAGCATATTCCCAAGGAATATTCCCTCATTAACTCCCTTTGTTTGAATTTCTTGTCCAAATGAATAACTCCCCAAATCTCTCAATCATATACATTTAATGATACTTTTTTAAATTTTAAACTCACCTAAATGCATTTTTCTTGCACATTAACCAAAAATTGCACAACCATGACCCATTCACATGGTGACAAGTGACATGCATCTATTGGTTGAGGATTAGTCCCACATTCCTCAAATTTTCCTCTTCTCTCTTCAATCTCACCTATAAATCCAAGACCTTTCATCATTTGGACACACAACCTCATGCAAAGTTACTCTCTTCATATTGAGAGCATATTTTGTCCATTACAATAGCATTATATTTTCATCATTTAGTTTGTCAAAGGGTTGGGAAAGGGCTACCTTCTACACAAAGAGTAGGACCAATCCACCATGGAATAGGTATACTTCATGTCTTTTTAATATGCTTTGATTAGTTTTGTCATTTGTTTGTATTTTGAAGCATGAGGTATTATTTCATGAGAATATTAGAGGTGTACTTGGATCTAAAATGTTGAACATGCTAACAATGTGTGTGTTAGAATTTTACCACCATTTGCAGATTTTGATATCAACAAAATGATGCTAGAAAGAGGGCCTTTATTGGATTTTTGTTTGACTAATCTATATTTCTCTTGAATCTCTATGCTTCCAATCTCGATTCCAAGCAAATAAATCGCGTGCTTTATATCTATTTGTAGTCATTCAATTTCTTCCTTGATAAACCTTTTAGAAAGTTGGTATTACTAAATTCAACTCTGAGTATTGTTTGCCACCTTCACTAACCATAAGTTCAAGTTCATTGTATTTTTACACCGAAGGCGTCCCATGCTCAGGATTTGCGAGGCCTTTTTGCATTTGACGGTGTAGATTTGTGGACAATCAATTGCCTCCGATCAAATGCATCCGAGCGGCTCAATGAATTTCCCCCAGAAGTTATTGCAGATGATGGAAAAATATCTACAGAGCAGTTATTGCAGAAGTCGGCATCCTTGACAGCATGACAGAATGCCCTAATTTCTATTTCAAGCAAAATATCAGCATCCTTCGAACCATGACACAATCATATTTTCTATCCTTTGTGTTTGAAAGAAACTTCAGATTATCATTTCGCTCCTCTGCATCGTTGAGACAGAAACAACAATTTGTGTGGAAACTTGAGGTATGCCACTTGTTGCCCTCATCATTTTAACAATATGCATTATATCCCCTGTATACCAGTTAATATTTCCTTTCTATGGATTACATATTGTTCCAAAGCTCACATTTTGGCATGGTAGGGAGGATGCTAGCGAAGGTTGCGGAATTTGGCTTTAAACCAAAAAACTGCACTTGCTTGGAATTTTATAAACCCTTTTCAAGACCATTCCCGTGCCTTGTCTATGCTTCCACATTTTGCATCATGTCTGCCAGGGTAGTTGCGATTACAAAATTTGACAAAATTCCTCCATCCCTTATGCTTCGATGGATGTCCATACGCTGTTCCAAAAAAAAAAAAATCTCAGATAAACATCTAATCTTATATTCATCCACAAAAGTTTCATGTATTGTTGGATATTTTCCTTCCATTAAACTGACAAGCTTATGCCTTAAGTTTCATCAAGGTTAGGGTTAATAGTATTGGTGTGAGGGTTCTCTGATCGTCCTTATGAAGATTTCCTGACAGGATTTAAGAGGAAAGTGGCGATTAAGCCTCATTTAGTATTTTACAGATTCCTCATGTAGACCAGCTCCATGTTATGTATCTATCTGGGATGTTCAAGTGAAGAATCGTTTGGCCTTTCCCAACTTTAATTGTTCTGTAGTACCTATACAAACCTTAGAATGACCATCGATTTCTTAAGGGCATTGGGCATTGAACAGTGGGTTTATGATTTCTATCCTTCAAAGTAAAGGGAGTTGAGGAACAATTTTTTTCTTATATTTCCCTGTATTAAATTCATTGTTGAGTGCTTATGCATAAATAAGGTCTAATGAGCATATATAAGGTCTAATGATATAAGATTTTATGAAGCAACTTGTAACACAATTTATTTTTTCACCAGTCCATTGTTTGCTTTGGAAGACTTGATTCACACGGAGATAAACATGGTTTACCATACCAAAATAAAGCTCCACTCCTCATCGTGCATAGGTGGGTCAGGTGGTCACTAACCTGTTCTAAGCCTCTGAAAGAAAACCCACAACCTGCAGCTTTCACAAAAAGAGAGATGCCTGTAGAGTGTGCATAGAGATTATGTCTGAATTTTTTTACTTTCAAAACTAAAATCCTACAGCAAATTTTCCATCATGATGGGGATAGTGATTGAGAGAGCATCTATCCATTACAGAGACATGCAATCCTAGAACCCATGTGAATGCATTCAAATCTCAATAAGCACTTGCACTGTATGTTCTATTTCATGTGGCAAATAATTTGAACAGATATGGGAATGGGCATTTCTTGAATGGTATGTTTGTAGTAGCAAACTATCCATTTGTAGGGAATTATTTATCAAATATGGCAATGAACATTCTTGTATGGTATATTTAATTCAGTTAACATTTACCTATAAATACTCTAGAAAATAAAATAACCACTTGAGATTCACCTAACTTAGAGAGTCAATTATTCATTGGGACACATTCTAATGTGGGAATGGGGGGCCAAAGGATAAGTTCTTTTATTTTTCTTTGCAAGTGTGTGTACAGTAGAGCACACAAATATGACCTACTCTGCCATATGTAGGCATCCTACGATAGAAGGCTGTAGAATGGTGCAAATGGCTGGAAGATCTTGCCTCTCTGTAGACATTGTAGTCAAAATCTGTATTGGCAGAATTAGATGCCAAGATTCTAGCCTTAAGAGATAAGGAATTTGAGAGTGTTTCTGTTGGTAAACAAGTTGTTGAAGTGGGTTGGTGGGTATTACAATGGGAGAATGAACAACACAAAATTCTAGTTTCTCTGGCTAATTTCTTTAGTTTGCTACATTGTTACTGTATTGCCATGTCCATGTTGAAAGCAGCTCTCAACACCTTCCATTGTTGTTGCCTACACAAAACAAACCACCATACCAGTGGAGAAAGTAATTTACATTTATTACATTCCTATTTATTTTGTGCAACACTTTATAACATATCAAGCTTTTCCCTATTTATTCAACCACTTCAAGATTGTAGTATAGCTTACCAGTGAACAAATTAACTACCATCAGGGAGGAAATAGACATACTCACCACATCTATGCCCAACACCTTGGCACCTAGCAGAAAAATCTATTGTTTCTCTAACTGTTATCTCTCCTACATTAAGTCATTCTAACTTATGCAAGCAGATTTTTTCTGAGACACAAACTCATCCACTCTATGGCCTTTGTAGCTATGGCCATGGCAAGAATGCAATGGCAGGTATGGCAAATGTTTGAATTATTTTGTCTATTTTTTGGTAAAATGTTTACTACGAACTAATGAATGTAATAAAGCAAAAAATTGACTAAATGTATGCAGTTTCTATGTGCAATTTTCTGTTATGCTAATTTCCGAAATGACTTTCACAAATGCAATTAATTATTTAATGCACATGAGAAAGCAAACGATGTTTAGATAGTTTGAATAATAAGCCAATAAGTACAATGTATAATATGCTGGTATGCAGGCAAAATTATGATTTCCTTGAGTAATAAGCAATAACATTGTTCATAAACTTCTATATTGTTTTCCTAAGAATTGAATGCCAAAACCAGCAACAAGTTTGTTTCAATGACCAAATTGAAATGTGATGTTTGTTCAGTGCAGAATGTAGAGCACTGTTCAAGCAATATTCTAACAATTTCTATGGCTATCCTACAGCATAAACCATCATGTAGATAATAGAATAAAGTAGGGACAACAAGGAATATGGCCATAGAAGGCTGCAAAAAGATAGGCATGTCAATGTTCAACTTTACTAACTTATACAATGTTTTGATAGTAAAATTCAAGAAAGTCTGAACTACTACAGGAGTAGGACAGCATGTAAATGAGCCTTATAAGGCTGGAAACAACCTGCACAGTGATCAAATAGGAATAATAATGCAGATTCAAGGTTCCTATAGTGTGTTTGAAACATGGACAGCAAGATACAAACTCTAGAAAGCTCAAAAGGATGATGACCAAATGCTTTGCACTGTTTAATAGACTGTCCAGAACAGAGGATAACAAATAAACTAAGATTTAGAGACCTTAGAAGGTCTATCCAGTAATGAAAAGGAAAGAGGTAGGAACAAAATCCATGAAATGATGATAGAAGCTGGAAATATGAATTCCCAGCAACAAGGGGAAGAACAATGTCCCCAATTTGGCAAATGCAAACCTCTATCTGGGACAATTGGGAGGAATTTAGAAGCCCTCAAATATCTGATTCAAGCAAGAAACAAATAGAACACACACAAAACACTAACAAATTTAACACTAATAATCTAACAAGCTAACTAAGAAATCAAAAGCACGCACACATCCCTATTTGAACATGCACAACATGTTGGCAAATTTGGAGCTAATTTGACTATAAATTGAAGAAGGAAACGTGAATGACATCCTCAAAAGCACACCACAGTGTCTTGTTTCACATACAACCAAAAGCCTCTTTGAGATTGTAGGAAAAAGGAGGAAGCTAAGAGATGGCTTCAATGGAAAAAATTTTTGTAGAGTTGATGCTAGAGCTTATAAGTGGCTTCCAAAATTGAGAGGACTTACAGAAAGAGATAAAAAAATGATCTTATGAGGTGTGGGTGTCGGCAAAGAGGATGTGACATGAACATATTGAGCAGGATAGGCATTACAAGGCAACTTGAGAAAATGAAACAACGCAATACTCTTTTCCTTTTTGGTGCCAAAACACACGAAATCATCAGTTTCAACAGATGGGAAATCTCAAAACTATAATGGTGGGTGCAAGACCACTGTGTCAAAAATGTAACCATTGTGGCAGTCATGAGATTGGTGCAGAGGGTTTGAAACTACCACCTATTGCAAGCAGCAGTTTCGCTAACATGAGCAGAACCAATAGATTAAGAACAAAGGAAGAACTTCAAATAGACAAACAAGGTACAGAGATTTTAGAAGGGAGCTAAGGATGACCTAGGAGTATGGCAAGCTAGACTGGTCTAGCTCAGATGTGCTACAAAGCACCTTTTGTAGAATGTGCAACATCATCAAACAAAAATGTTGACTCAATGCAATAAGGTACAAAAATGAGAATTTACACTGCTCTTGTTCTATGTAATCTATTATTTTGGTGAGTTTCATCAAATGTATTGAGGAATTCTTGCCCAATAAGGTAGATAAAGGTAAAGCTAAAAAGGCGAGGGCAAAAGAAATTAGTCTTGACAGCAAACTAATTATAGTAAGTGAAAAGCTAGGCCTCAAATTCTAGACATTTGGTTAAAATTCTAGGGTGCACTACCATTTGGTATAGGTTTTTTTTGTTAGAGAAAGATAATTTTAAGGGTACATGGACCAACTAAAATTTGAACATGAGATCTTCCTTGAAAATGTTGAAGTGCTCTACCACTTGGTTAAATTTGTTGGAAGAGGGTTCCTTTAGGTCAAATTTGTTGGAAGAGGGTTCCTTTCTCTCCCTTCTTCCATTTGGAACAGGAATATTAGTAGCTTCATCTTCACTGTCCAATCCATAGTTACCAATTTTTTTAAAAAAAATCATGTTTTAAATTATTCTAGTTTCTAAACCGTATTTCTCCAAATCTGCCTCTTCGCATGCCATTCAAATTCAGAAATTAGTTGATCAACCTCAAGTGCAATTCAAAAAGTAGGCAATTAGTTAATAAAAATGGACTATAACACTTGAAGAAGAGGGGGAAATCAAAAAAAAAAACATGAAAAAACTTGTTTTGTATTTTGCTATTTTTTTAAATATTATCTCTTTAATATTATCTTTGCTTCTGGATAAGACCTCCAACGTGGTTGGAGAGAAGGATGTGTTGACATTCTCATAATTGTTGCAAGGGATGTTGACATTTAGGCCAAACTTCTAGGTAGACCTATCAAGGTGGATTTACTTGCTTTGCTTGCTCCATGATTGTTCTTATGGCTGTTGAATTTGACAGCTTAATTTGCTTGTGTTGATTTATTTCTATTTTCAATGTCTCCTTGTTTATTGAGCAATAATAGCCACAAAGCCTAATTAAGGAAATATGTTTTATGTTCTTTACTAAATAAACTCTCTTTCATTTAAAGTTGTAAAATATCTATGATCTTTAATAGATTACTTTCAATTAGTTTTCATACTTAAAGCTCCTTGTAATAATTTATTCGCAAAGTCCTAACCATGTAACCAATCATGTGAGAGCATGTACCCATTTGAAAAACCAAGCTGTTTGTCACTTATTCAACACAATCTTTTAAAATTCTAGTCATTATGTCTCACACCAATTCCTTGCCTTGTGATGTTTGGTCTTTAAAGTACAAGAGCCAATATAACAACACAAAACTATGAAGAATTATGTCATACAATGTACAAGGTTTGTAAAAAAGAATGTGATAAGTTTAACATAAGAAGATCTCCGATCTCTACTATTCACTCTATGTGAAAACAGCTCTGCCAACCATTGCATTTGCAGCATCAGTAGTTCTTTTCATAGTTCAAAAAATCTCTACATGAAGAAACAAATAGAGAGCTAACAGTAGGTATTACAATAATATCAAGTATGAAAACGGCTATCAATAAAAACTATAGGAAAAAGATAAATGAAAACTATAGGAAAACGATAATTTGTAACACATACGTTCTATATTTGTCTTTTCATATGTGATATTATTGTAATATACAGTGGTAGATCCCTATTTTCTTCTTCACATATAGATTTTTAGTAATTGTAGACTAATTAATTGAAAAACTTAGTGCATTTGAATTTTTGAATTAAATGTCGATATATTGAAAGTAAATGTAATAATTTTGTTATTGAAAATTTGCTTGGGTTTAGGATTACTAAATATGTATGTTCCATGGTGTTTTTGGGGTGGGGGTGGATCCCTCTTTGCTTCTTCACATACAAACTTTTATAATTCAAGTGTGCAATGAAATTTATGTTTACTTGGTGATTTTTAATACAGACGATTACAATTTAAGTGTGCAATCAATTTTATGTTTATGTGGTTTTTTTCACTTTTTCATTTTTGTTTCAGCAAAACCTCTCAATTCCAATATACTTAGATCTACTTTTTGTTTTATTGTGAATAGATTAAAACAATAGCTGTGAGCAGCTTGGTTTTGGTTTGTCTTACTTTTAAGCAACTTCTGCTCATTTTGTCTCTTTTGCATCATTGGTAGCAGGACACAATTTTTCCAAAATCTTACGGTAAGTCACTTGCCACATCATTGTATGTAATGTTGTATTCCTTTCTAAACACTTTTGTTGTTACCTATCAAATTACCAGATTTTTAGATTCCTATTTGCTTTTCCACATTCATATTTCCAGAACTTGTGAAATGAATTTTTTGTATACTTTAGAACACAACAAACATAGTGGAGACCTAGATTATTTCTGAAAAACACATCATATTGAGAGAAATTAATGAAATCAAAGAAATATAAAGTGTTCTATTTCTTTCTAAACACTTTTGTTGTTATCTATCAAATTAACAGATTTTTTAAATATTCAAATGAATTTCATATGTAACACATATGTTACATTTCTCTGCCTGTTTTCAAATGTGATATTCATTGAAATGTTTGTTTACAGCCTTGTTTTTAGAGTGCAACATATAATACTCCTTGGTTCTAAATTTTTAATTCCTTTGTAATTAAATAGCATGTTTCGGGCATTCATTTACATGCTTACCTATATATGTTTTAGTCCAACTTATACATATATTTCATCCACTCATGCCAAGTCATGGCTAAACATTCAATTGCTCCTATGCAACCAAGCCTGTCCATTACATTGCATCCAACACAAGTAGTTTCAAAGTCATCATCTACTCTTAATAAACCAGACTTAGTTCACACAACCATTGAACATCTTTCTGCAACTATAACTAATAGTTGCCATGACAATGTCCTATTGAAGATTTCGAAGTCGAGATGCTTCAGGCCTTAGTCTCAACTTACCAATCTAGCTATGCAAAATTAGAGGGTTTGTGCAATTTCATAAGGGAACTAAAGTATGATCAACAATATAATAGTGTTGCAGCTCCTACAATAATCATTGCGTTCCAGAGTTACCTTGGCACCTTTTAGTCCATTATAAGTTTTAAAATTTTGGGCCTATACTATGCCTACTTTTGGTTGCAATGTAAAGAGACAATATAGCCTTCTATACTCATGTCTAATACGCTCTTCCAATATAAGTTTTGTAAATACTGTTTAGAACATGAAAGTTTAGTTTTGCAGATTTTCCCTGTACTATTTTTCCTCAAAAAGGCTCCAATATTACAAATATATTTGTTTACCAGTCACATAGATAGTGTCATTTCAATTGAAATTAATGTCTAATAAATACTTCAAATACTTGTTTCCATAACAAATATTTAGGTCTTTGTAAATCTTAAAAAGTAAACACACAATACTTCGACATATACTATTTTTAAACATAACACTCAGAATACGTCTTGTACTATATAGCTTGCATATAATTTAACCCATTCAAAAACCATAGGTTTTTTAAAAATTTAGATAAACTGTCACAAAATATTATCAATTGTACGATTCCCCTCTTTATCTTGCAATTGTGGTTTCCCCTATTAACATCACTCATACAATTAAGCAGAACCTTTATTTGATGTGTCATTAAACCCAATTCTAACACTCACAACTACATTGCAGGCACAAAGCTTCAAATACCTTTCACCTTCTCGATGGCAACTTTGACTCCAAATGCCATTGAAGATATTCTTGCAAGCATGTTTGATCTTGACCCTTCATTACAAGTCACTTCCATAAACACAATACAACATGCTCATTCAACATATGTTAAGTATCGGGTTGAACTCTCTGATGGTTTCCATACCCATCCTACTTTGCTTCCTACCTAGTTCAAAAATCTTGTTGTCGAAAAAGCGATGGTAATTGGGTCTATTATCCACCTTACAGAATATACATCCAAAGTTTTTGACAAATACACGTATGTCCAACCTTACTCTATTTTTTAATATTGATTTCATTCACTGATGTGATGTTCCTAAATCGTTTACATCATTACATTGCAGGGCTATAATTATCAGTAATCTTGAAATGGTATCGAATAAAGCACCACTTGTTGGCACTCCAACTCCTCTTCTGCAAGCAACAAGTCATTTTCCATCTACTAGCTCCCAAGGACCGTTTGGATTACAACAGGATGCAATATCTACCCAAGATCCAAACATACCCGCTTTTGAGATACTTTCGATCAAATCTTTAACTCCATACTATAAGCGTTGGTCCATTGAGGGTAGAGTATTAGCAAAGAGTCTAATCCATGAGTTTCACAATGCTAACTGAGAAGGAAAAGTTTTTGGTTTTGACTTCATTGACAAAGAAGGTACTGAAATACATGGCACATGCTTCAATGAACTTGTTGATGAATTCTATAATGTTGTGCACTCTAATTGTGTATACATTATTTGTAATGGTTGCATACAAGTTGCTAATAAAAAATATAGTAGCTCAATGAACCCATTTGAAATTTTCCTACACAAATCATCAACAATTACTCCTTCACCATGTGTAGACTCTACAATCCCTATGCATAGCTTGCATATCAAAAGCATAGATTCCCTACTATCACTACCTATTAATTCCATTGTTGATGTTCTCAGCATACTTTTTTCTATCTCCCCTGCATCAACAATCTGTAAGAGAGATGGGACTGAAACAGTAAAGTGCACTGCAACAATCATAGACATGTCATGCTTGAGCATTGATGTTACACTTTGGGGTCATCATTGTCAATTTGAAGGTAAAGAATTATCTACTTTGTCTCTTCTACCAACCCCTCCCATTATCTTGATTAAATGTGGACGTATTACTTCCTGGTGTGGAAAAGCTCTTGATATCATATTTGCAACTACAATTGTCATAAATCCAAAACTGTTAGAAGCGTCATCATTGCATGACTGGTATGCCACTATAGGGAATGAGACACCCTTCCTCTCACTCTCAATAGATCATCTTTCTTCCAACAAGTTTGGAAATCCAATAGAGATTGCATCGATCAATAGTACAAACTATCCTGGAAAGGAAAATCTTTGTGTAAAAGTAAGCATATCAATGGTCCACTTGGAAAACTTTTACTACCTCTCTTGTCCTCTTCTGGTAGGCAATAAGAAATGTAAGAAGAAGGTTGTACAAAAGAAACCTAATAGCTTTCATTGCCCAAATTTTTCTATTGATCTCCCTGGATGTGACTTTAGCTACATGGTCAAAGTGGACTTGGATGATGGCACAGGTTCTCTTGTTAAAGTTACTGCATTCGAGGGGCCCGCAAACAGCTTATTTGGTGTTTCCATTGAAAATATTCAACTACTTATGGTTGAACCTGATGCAACTAAACAGGTGCTAGATCATGTTCTTGGGCACCAGTTTCTCTTTGAAGTGGCCATCACAATGAATTCTTTTGCTGGGAAAGAAGTACAAAGCTTTGTAATTACAGCAATTAAACCTGTTTAGAGTTTGCAAGTACCTCTTATTTTAGACAATACTGTATAGTCTTTGCTTATGTAGTATAACTTTTGTTGTTTTCCATACCACCATATGTAATGATGTGTGCCTAAAATATCAAATGTATTGAATACAAACTCTTTTTTTATATGGCAATGTTGTCTAATGCACATGTTTTGTAATATGATTATTACTTCATTAGTATTCTTGCTAATTTAACTCACTTATCTTAAATGTGTTATTTCAACTTTCTCATTATCTAATGCAAAATAACATTGCATTGGTTTGTTCCTCAACAACCACTACCATGGAAAACTAGACTGAAAGTATGGAAGCACAATGGTCTCATCGTAACCATCTTAAACGATTATGGTACCAAGCAAATAAGGATTCTATTAATAGACGAAGTAGAGAAAACCATCATAGTAACCTTGCAAGCTCCTCCACACCCCCACCTTGTCTTTCCAATTACCCTCCCCCAATGCAACCCCCACCACCTCAAATACAATCTACATTTGACCCTTGTTCTCCCTCCCAAAACCTCCATCCTCCACTATTTCCTCCAAATTATTACTTCGCTAGAAATTCTTTCTACTCAAAGTTGGACAACCTATCAAACATATCAACATGCTAGGTATGCATGGAACGATATCCAGGAATAAGGATTAGGCCATTCAATGGTAGTAGTGCTTGTTCACGATGCATTTCTAAAACAAAATGGAAATCGCTTCTCACAGTGGAACAACATGGACCCTGGAGAGCAGCCTACTTGTTTACAACGCCTATTTCAGATTGAAGAAATGCTTATATCAAGAGTTAGCCCTGTTATCCAAGTTACTTATGCAAGAGGGGGACAACTAAAATACAATGGCCACACTATTTGTTTTCCTTAGGATATTACAGTAATTGCCAATTACTTGCCGCACCATATACATGACTTGGATATACTCATAGTCGATAAAAAAAATATTGACTCCCAACATTACAATTTCTATGTTTGCAGAGCACATGTTCATGAGGCTTTGCAATATAAAATCCGTTATGACCCCTACTACAAAGATTTTCAATTAGATGAGACCTCTCTCTTATCCTTGCCTATTCCCTCCACTGACATCTCTGAGCTTCTAAATGCAACATTCTCAACTTCAGACCCCCCTGATTTTAGTTTCATGGAGACAAATAATATAACCAAAGAACAATTGCAAGAGAATGCGAAGCAACAACATCATTTGTCGCAAACCTACCCCTTGCACTTACTGAAGTGCAAGAATTGCGAGCCTTGTTGCAGTTAGGTGAGGGACGACCAACTCCTACTATTGATTGGCCACCAATTTCTCTTACACCTCCTAATGAATACACCACTGAAGGCTTGTTTGTTATGGCATTCCTGACATTGTTTCCAAAAGGTAGAGCTGCATTCAATCAACAAAGTATGAAAGAGGTCAAGCTACATGAATATGCTCTCCATCTTCTTTGATACCATGATAATAGATTCAGCCAACACCCACAATTTAGATACTTCATACTTAATATTCGTATGCGTCACCGTAGCCAGGCCATAGCTTCCGTATTTGTCCAAAAACACTTTGAAAGTAGACTGCCAACAACAATATTTGACTTGTGCCAAAGACACAAGGACCTCCCCGATGAACATCTTGCAGACCAGGCTATGCGGTTCGGCTCAAAAATTCGTGGTACTCACCCCTTTTGGACTCTTCACAGGGGGGAGCTATCAGACATGGTTATTCAAGTTGGTTGTCCAACTATATTCTTCAACCTTAGTGCAACAGATACTAAATGGCCAGATTTACACAATGCCATGCCATCAATCGCACCTACAAATCCTTCAACAGTTGCTCGATGGAGGATCCAAAATATAGTGCAAAACCCACACCTCTGTGCACTTTATATGCATCACCAATTTACTACATTTTGTGAGGAGGTTTTGGAAAAGATTCTTTGCACAAATGACTACTGGTATAGGTAAATTCACTCCACAATCTTTTATATTTACGTCTTTCATTCATCATTTCCTTGATACTATTTTTTGTGTCTAGGTATGAATGGCAACACTGTGGCTCTGCACATGTCCACGGTTTCCTTTGGCTCAAAGACGCACCTGATATTGCTAGATTGCAATGGAATAATCTTCGATCAGTACAGCAAGCAATCCACTACATTGACAACTGTGTCTCTGCTTGGAACCCACGTCCCAACCAAAGCTCAATTGCAATAGTTCCAAGGTCCTCCTTAATCAACCGCTGCCTAACGGATACAAGAATGATTATGTTGTCCACCCCTTCAGATGACTACAATGAATTGCTCAATTGTGTTCAGCGCCATACATGTTGTGCCTTGCAAGCATGCTTGCGGAGAAAAGGTAGTATTGTTGAATGCCGCTAGAAAGCCCCTTGGACCATGCAAAATAATTCAACACTCTCAAATGAGAGTGGGCAGCCAAAGCACACCCCTGCTCGTAATGATGATCGAGTTAATCTTCACAACCCCACTATCCTCTCCATTTGGCGCGCAAATATAGATTGCTAGCTCGTTCTCTCAATAGATGTAGTGCTCAAGTATATCATGAAATATGCAGCTAAAGAAGAAACCAAATCCAAAACATACCATGCAATGCTTTCTCGTATTTCAACAACTTTTGATCCTGACAAGCCAGCACCAATTGCTTTTAGGAAAATTCTTGTTGACAACATTATGGATCGCGATATTAGTGCTCAAGAGAGTTGCCACCTTCTCTTAAAACTATCGCTCTGCTTGTGTAGCCGAACATTCGCTTCTTTAAATGTCAACCAAAAAAACTATCAACACGTTCCACTCTCAGGCTCAATTACATCATCGCACACAAACTACATTGATGCATACATGGCTCGTCCTATTGGTCTGGAGGCAATGCCACTAATAGAGGTGACTCAAAAATGGAGTTTTAGAGCAGCGCGTAAAGTGAACCAATGGAAAGAGTGCTCCTCTAAAGCAGTTGTTCGAGTCTCCCCTCACTTCAAAAGCATTCCCTCTAAAGACGACCCAAGATTCCATGACTTCTGTTGGAGTGAATTGGTTCTCTACAAACCTTTTTGTAACATTGGAATTGACCTTGGTTCCACAACAGCTCAAATTTTGGCATAGTGGGACAGGATGGCATGCTCGACACAGTCAACCAGATACAACCTCTATTTTTGAACCTAACTCTCCATCAGGCGATGTTGAACCCCCACATAAATGCAACCAATCTGAGTGGCAACTCTAGTCAAGTCTTCACCCAGGCCATCCACTCCAATTAGATGCACTTGACATGCTAGGCAATCATGAATTAGACCTTAACCATGACTGGAATATCATTCCATAAATCCAATAGAGCTCAATGTAGCATCCAACTTCGTAGACTCAAACCGCACAAGATATCAAGTCCCCATTCCCTCGTTTGTAAATACCCAACACAACCTTTCATTAGAACAAAAGAAAACACTGGATTTAGTGTTGTCACACCTATCCTCCATTACTTACCAGCCACCACTCAAAATTATAGTTCAAGGAACTGCAGGAACAGGAAAATCACACCTAATTAAATAACTCAGGTATGCACTAGATTCTTCCGCTCCAACCAGGCAATCATCACTACTACTTCTCACACTGACAGGTGTTGCAGCATTCAACATTGGAGTGTCAACTATTCATTCAGCACTGGGCATCCCCATCAAAGAGTTTGCTCCCTTGCAGAGCGAAACACTAGCAAGCTTCCAAGAGAGATTGCACTTTGTTCGCTACATTTTAATAGACGAAATGAGTTTCATCGGTTCCAGATTACTTGAGCGAATCGACTATCACTTACGCGAAGCTTTCCCAACAAACAACCAAAGCCCTTTTGGAGGTCGCTCAATATTGCTTTTTGGAGACCTCAGCTAGCTACCACTGGTCAAAGACATTCCTATGTACTCTTCTACTTCATATGGGGGCACACTATGGCGTAGCTTCCAAACTGTCTTTACACTAAACCAAATATTTCATCAAGCGGGACAGGATCCCACTCAACTTCTATTATGTGATCTCTTCTACAATTTAAGAAAGGTTGAACCTACTATTGCAGATTGGCAACTATTAATGTCAAGGTCAAGTTCAACACTATCACCTTCTGAACAAACTGCTTTCGTACCATCCATACATCTTTATGTAACCAATGAAAAGGTTTCACTCCATAATAAACATATGTTGTTGTCTCTAGCTCAGCCTGTTGCCATTGCCACTGCTGAGCAAATAAGGAGCTCTTTCACCTCAAATCTAGATGATGACCAACTCCAACCTAAGATTCTACTTTTTTTCAACCAAAAGGTTATGTTATCTTGTAATATGTGGACGGATATTGGCCTTGTTAATGGAGCTCTTGGTATAGTACAAAATATAATCTACAAGGAGACTGATAAACCACAACAACTACCTATCTTTGTTGTTGTTCGATTCCAAAATTACATTGGCCTTGCCTGGGATACAAACAATCCCAAAGATGTCCCTATTATGCCCATTAGTCATGGAGGTCGACGACAAATCCCACTTAAAATGGAATGGGCATTAACCATCCACAAATCACAAAGGCTTACACTTGAGATGGCCACCATTGACATCGGCAACATTGATCGATAGGGCTTGACACTCACGAAAATTTCCAAAGTCAGCCATCTTTGCGACCTTCAAATCCACCCGCCATTCACTTTCGAAAGATACTTCACTTGTAAGCAACTTCTACCCACTATATCCTTTTGCATCATTCACTTGGTGGTTTAAAAATTATTTCTTTTCTTTCAGAAAAATCTCTTAATTCAAATAAACTTAGATCTTCTTTTTTTTGTTGTGCATAGATTGAAACAACAGCTCTATGAAGATTGGTTTTGGTTTGCCTCACTTTTAAGCACCATCACCTCATTTTATCTCTTCAGCATCATTGCCTGCAAAACACAGTATTTGCAAAATCTTTCGGTGAGTCACTTGCTGAATAAATTTTTTATGTACATATTTCTGGTTGTTTTCATATGTGATATTACTGTAAAACATACTGTTAGATCCCTATTTGCTTCTTCATGTACAGATTTTCAAAACTTGTGCAATAAGTATTATGTTTATTTTGTTTATTTTGTGGTTTATAACACAACAAACATGGATGAAAACAAACTTAATTTTGAAAAAACATCATATTGATAGAATATGCTAAAAACAAAGAAATAGAAAATCCAACATATAATAATTCGTTTCTCAATCATTTACATGCTTTACTTATATATGTTGACCTTCAACTAATACATGTATTTCATCCACTCATGCCAGGTCATGGCTACAAATTCAAATTCTCCTATACAACCAAGGCCGTCTATTACAGTGCTTCCAACACAAGCAATTTCAAGTCATCATCTATTGTTAATAAATCAGACTCGGTTCACTCAACTATTCAACATCTTGTTGCAACTGTATCTAATGGTTGCCATGACATCGTTGACAAACTCAAACTTCCATGCCAAACAGCTAATCCTATCGAAGATTTGGATGTCGAAATGATTCAGGCCTCAGTGTCAACATACCAATCCAGCTGTGCACAAGTAGAGGGTTTGTGCAATTTCCTAAGGGAGATTAAATATAATCAACACTATAATACTCATGGAGCTCCTACAATTATCACTTCTTTCCAAAGTTACCTTGACAGCTTGTAGTCCTCTATAAGTTTTATTTTGTATGCATATAGTGTGCCCACTTATGGGGGCATTGTAAAGAAACAAGATAGCCTTCTATAGTTGTCTCTAATACGGTCTTTCAATAGAAGCATTGTACATACTATTTTGAACAAGAAACTACAACAAATTTTCCCTGTATTTTTAATTCCGCAAAGGAGCTTCAACATAACAAATATATTTGTTTACCATGCAAATAAATTGTTTGTTTTCAATTTTCATTCTTTCAAATGAAACTTTAGTAATTACTTAAATGCTTGATTCCATTTCAGATTTGTAGTTTCTTGTAAATCTTAAGACCTAAACACATAATACTTTGTTAAAGATTGTTTTAAAAAAGAAAAATCCAACAAAGCCTTATACACGTGTAGATATAGTATGCAAGTATATATTCTCAACGATAGGGTTCCCTTCTTTACCTTTCAATTTTGGTTTTCCCCATTAACAAAAATCATACAATTAGGAAGCGCCTTTATTTGACCTAACACTCACAACTTCCTCACACGTGCAAAAATTCAAATACCTTTCACCCCCTCAATGGCAACTGATGTTTTATTAAGCAAAGCAAAACATTAGAGAATCTTGATAGAGTGAAAGACCAGCGAATACATAGAGCTTCTGGTGAACAATACACAAGCACAACTGCTTAACTATAAAAGTATTTGCACTCTTCTTTCCAGTTTTTACTATTTTTGTACTAAGCAAAACAAAACATTACAAAAGACTGATAGGGTCAAAGACCAGCTGATAAATAGAGCAATTGGTGAGGACTAGACATGCCAACTGCTTAATTGCACAAGTATCGATGACCATCAAAAATAAAACTGTGACATTTATTTTTCCTAAATTTAGGACAATATTTTTTTGTCTCCTTCATATTATGTGTATATCACAATTGCCATATTTCATCAGCATACAGATGGCTAATGGAAGAAAGCCAACTATATACCTCTCAAGAAAGCATTCCATTTACAACTTGCCCAAATTATTATATATTTTGTTCCAGTTCTCATATATTTTCATGCTAATCTAATTATCATTCAATGTTTTTGATATATTATTAATATTTCTGACACTAAATAATAAAACACCCTTCCTTTCATTAGGTATAATCAGGAATTTATTTACCAGCTTTGTGGAGCTGATATGCCTTAGCAAATGCATTTGGTTAAGGTCAAATTATTAAAAAGATGTTGATCATTTATTATGGTGCTTTGCAATTTGAGTTTGTGTGAGGACTAGAATATGTTTGTAACCAATATAGAGATATCAGTATTTTAAAACTCAGCAACCACTTCGCTCATGATTAATTGAATTCCATTTAAGATTTTCATTTGCTGGGTCAGTGATTAAGTTATGCTACTATAATCATAATGTTATATGTCTTTTTTAAAATTCATCCTTTATGCTTTTCATGCATTTACTTTGTGTATTTATGAAATTTATTTCTTTTATTTGCTGAGTTTTTTTCTAACTCCAAGTTAAATGTTTCAACTCTTTACTTTTGGCTGAGTCCAAGGTTTTTAATTATGTTATGGAGGATAGCTTTCTTTTCTACAATTCAATGCTTCCACTTCTTGCATGTTTGAACAATATATTGTGACTATGTTGTCAATGTCTGAGTATGGTGTGTGATATAATACTACTGCTGAGTGAGAACTTTATCACATTTTAATACATATTCTGAATATTCAATTTCAATCTTCATTGGCTATTGCAAATCTGGTACAGAAAATACTAACACTATGCATGGTGATCACTTCAATTCTTCAAATGCCTTCTATTATGTATATGGCATTTCTCTGTGAGAATAATTCCATATATCATCATGGTAGTTGGTTAAGTCTAGCAGGTCTTTGATAGGGTTCTTGCTGCTGGCCATTATTGAATCTTTTCTAATTTCTCTAGAATAGCAGATATTGCCTTTTTTAAAATAGTTTACTCCCACTATTTAATCTGATTCACAGCGAGAGAACACTTCTTTGAACTTGTATATACCTTACATCACATATAATTTGATCGGCCCTTGCTATAGTTTCTCTTCCACTTCTGTTATTTGTTTGTTTAATATTCTCTCATTTTCAGCATACTGCCTTTTAATGTATATTTCATTTAACATAAAAGTTTCATGTATTGTTCGATTTTTTTCCTTCCATTAAAGTGACGGCCTTATGCCTTAAGTTACATCAAGGTTACGGTTAATACTATTGGTGTGAAGGTTCTTTCATCTTTCTTGGGAAGATTTACTAACAGGATTTAAGAGGACAGTGGCGATTAAGCCTCATTTAGAATTTTACAGATTCCTCATGTAGACCAGCTCCATTTTATGTATCAATCTGGGATGTTCAAGTGAAGAATCGTTTGGGCTTTCTCAACTTTAACTGTTCTATTGTTTGGGTTTGTATGTTCTATTTGATGTGGCAAATCATCTACATGAGATAATTTTAACAGATATGGGAATGGCAGTTTCTTGAATGGTATATTTTAAGTACCAAAATATCCATTTGTAGGGAATTATTTAACAAATTTACTCTTTCCGCTCTATTCAGAAGGAAAAACACTCTTTACCATTTGCCTTACCCATTTTCGCTTTACGGCCGTAAATCAGATTTCCCATTTTTTATTCAACTAGATTAACATAGGAATCACTATAATGTCTTCGGCGTACCCATTGCACCCCAAGGTGCGATTGCTAGTTATGTTTATTCTCCATGGTAGACTCCATCAACTGACCTTTAAGGAATCGTAATCAATGAACATCTCATTTTCTTTTCTCATACTTATGGTTCAATATTCTGTATTCATTTTATGACAGGTGTAGGTATATGTAATTAATATTGGGATCCGGATTGGATTTCCTTTGATATTTAAATGATGTCTCTTTTTCTGTACAATATTCTAAAAAATCTGAATACTTGACTTATATTGTGGTGGATTGAATGTAGGGACCTAAATATTTTCAAGAAGCACGGATCTGTGTTTTTCTATGTACCTTTTGTTTACCAAATACTCTCTACAGATATTGATCTCTCGAACTAACCTTTATGTTTGATTTCTTTTAACACCATCCATAAAACATGTATACTGCAGATTTGGGGCCCTCATTAATTTAGAACGTCTTTTCTAAGTCATAGAGTTGTTGGGCATGAATGGGATCTTCGTGCATATCATTTTTTTTCCATAACTTGAGATCTTTTTAAACATTTGTTGCAGGTTTCTTATCTCTGCAATTTTCACACGCATCTGAGAACAAGTGCTGAAGCTGGGGGATCTGATTGGTCTAAGTATTGAGGGTTGTGTAGTTGAAGATGTGAATGTTGTCACTCTTGATATCTTTTAATTTAGTTTCTTCTCTCTTTTTAGAATCTCATTATTTCATATAGGGCTGCACACACACATTATGTTTATGGCAGTAATTACAACAAATTGCAAAATGATGTTTGAAGAGGCTCAACTCTCATCCCTTGTCAACATGTTTCAGAATTTAATGCGCGGTTGAAATAGTCTAGGCTCATTGGCTTGACTAGAGTAGATGACAGCGATGGGTTTTCTTCTGTAGCCTTCAGAAAAGTGAATGGTTCTGTTTGTTTCTTTGAACCATTTATTTTATGTTATTCTTCTGCAGATCAAAATCAAAAAGGGTATGAATAATTTATGGTGTTTGGAATTTATTTTACATATTACGCACAACCTCTTTTTTTTTACTAAGAAAAGTCTGCAATTAATTTTTAATCGATGTTTTTTTTGTCGTATAAAGGTAATTCTTTTCCATTTAGCTCATGCCAAAGGGTTGAACCATACGTGTTAACATGGAGAGGCTATGGAATGGCTCATTCTTATGTAATTTTGGAATTAAAAATTCTTCTCAATCAATGTCATATCCAACCAAGGTGACATATTTACTAGAGCATCCACAAAAGAAATCATGCCCAAAATCTGCCAGTACTGATTAGCACATGAATGAGAGCAATAAAGGCGCATAGACCTTGCTATCACTATCTTTTTTCAAATATTATAGAATTTAGGTTCACACCTACCAAATTGCATTTAGCTTAAAAGTTTATAAGGTTCATTCAACAAAGCTTTAAGATATGCTCATTGGAAAACACATGATAGAGCAACATTGCTAAGACTTCAAATATACAACTATGAAATGTGAGGCGTATTTATTAAATTTGATCTAGTTTGACTGTAAATCATATAAGTTTGTGTTGTTGATGATTAGGCTGAGTTTTTTTTAATCTCCTGGATCCACCAAACTGAATAGGTGAGAGAGAAGAAAGTTTGATCTTGTGAATGTGCTAACCATAAAATTTGAAATTTAGCAAGTGTTAAGGCAAGAGAAGATCATATTATGATGGAGGGTCGTAGGTTTTGGTGTGTTGTTGTGTATTGGACATGTTTTTGATGATCTGTCAAGATCATTAAATTTATTTTTGGTTCATTTGCACGCATACCTAGTTTTGTAAGGAGATAAAAGTGTTTGACAGTTCATTTTCACATTATAGTGCAGTGGTTTGAGGCCCTCTGAATTTGATATTTACGCAAATCCTTTCAAGTATTTATCAAATTACTTATTCATTACATTATTATTATTTTACGCTATAATAATTTCGTGTTGGTATAGGAGCACGCTATTCCCATGGATCTCAACAGATATCCAAATTTAATAGAAGGCTTGCATTGCCACTTCATCATATTTTTGATGCACGGTCTCTGGCTTCAAGTCATTGTATATCTCATATCAAAATTGTAAGAGTACATTTGAGGGCTAACAAAGTAATTCTTGTAATTAGAGAATGATTCTATATGAGTATTTTAGACAAGAATGATGAGAAAGGATGAAATTTTATTCAAAACGAGTGGTATGAATGTAATTAATGTTCCATCACAAGACGACACAAAAGTCAACACAGATTAACAGGATCAAATATTTCGTTGGCATGGTGATCAGTTTTGTAAACTTTTTGCAAAGATGACTACCACCGATTTTCTTAACTATTGAAAGAAACGTGAGTAAAACCATAGAAGGTATGTCATCCATTAATGTTTTATTTATAAACCAAAGAAAACAGGATAGTGAGAACTTCAAGATTTCTTCTTACTGAAAAACAAAATCTTAGTATTAAAGTGTCCCCAACTTATGTCCCCATGCTAGTGACCCAATTTGACTTCTTAGAATTGGTGACACTAAATACACTTAGGGTGACATACGTATAGGTCTTTCCCTCCTCGGTGTTATTGAAGATTCATAAGGCTCTTGTTATTTAAACACAATTACTATAGGCATGATCTCCATCCTCTTGAATTATGGGTGGTATGGTATTATAGATTGGATTCACAACCCATTGGTCTTCAATTACATTGGTGATGAAGCTTGGGTCTCCCATAATTAATCATGTATAAATAGTACCTTTCATTTGCTGATAATCTTACATTTTTTTCAAATAAATCTCTTTTCTGTAGGTCTTGCAATCATTGAATTCCCATAAGATTTTCTTTCTACCAAACAGTTCTTGTGCCTTTATGCCAATACTACCAAAGTACACAGATTTAGAATGACATTTCTTTAACCAACGACGGTGCCTACCTGAATTTTCACTTTAAGACCATCTTTGCTTGGGAGCATGTGTTCATTATGTTTTTTTTTTATAAACACATTAAGTGATTGAAAATTCTTTGTTCAGTAAAATAAGAAACTATTGGGTTTATGATGCAGAGAACGGGTTTATGGGTATAGGTTTGTCTATTTAAATATCTCTTTAATGTTGATTTAATAAAAAATTGATTCATACGAACAAATGGGATCTGACTTTACTTCTCACAGTTAGTGCATTTAATCTCTGACAATGGTTTCATTTAAAACATCCTTGTTATTCCAATTAGGCATACACAATTGAGATATGGTAAAGGTTACATCTCCCAACTTGTCACAATTGATTATGAGAAATTTTGGTGGATAATCTTATTTCTAATAAACTTTGTGTTTTCTATAGGTTGACATTGGAATCAAGCGAAAGAAACTCGGGATTGGAGTTAAAGAGGGAAATCGAGCATTGAAACGTGAGATTCACAAAGCATTTTTAAATGCTTAGAGCGTCCAATTCCTTCTTTAATTTTCTATTTTGAACCAACTCACTTCAAATTTTGGGTTTAAAATTAACCTTTGACTTGATCTATTCAACTTGGTTAAAAAATTAAACTTAGAAACTCACTAGATTCCGTTTGGATTTAACAACTGAACAAGACAATTTTCACATCTCGTTCTGGTGCTTTAAAACGAATCAAAATCATTGCTTTGTGGAATTAAAATGAACAAGTGTTTTTTATGCTTTGCAATCTTCTTCATGAATTAATATCACTTAAAAGGCATATGCGCTTCTCTTGCATTTCACAGAAATCTTAAGAATCAAAATTATTTTGGTGATATTATATTGGTTAAAATATTGCCTCCACACTTTGATTTGGGGATCTAAAATTGAAAAAACTTGTCTTGTGTGAGGAAAGGCATTTCGAGTGTTCTCTCTTTGTTCATGCAAAAAAAGATGACCGAACTACGAATGCACTTACTTTCTATTGTACACCTTTAGAGGGCCTATCTTGTGGGAAAAATTACTCACCCAAGTAAACGAACCAATTGGTAACACAATAAGGACAAGTGTATTCCCAACTAGGATATAAAAGTTTGTATTGGAACAAAAGCCAGTATCATGCAGTTGGCTCCGACGAAAAGGGAAGAAATGGTCTCTTGCCACATGGGTCAATCTCCATGAATAGAAAGTTTGAATTAAAACCTTTTGTTTAGAAAAGGCCAAAATCCTATCTATTTGTTGATGAAAAAGGTCATGTCCTTTAAAGCCACCCCACGCATACATGTGGTTTTGTTGTAGAGATGAAAAATATTTCATGGGAGATTCATGGGTATTGATGCTTAACTAACCCAAGAAGCGAGTGCACTATAAGGGGGAGCCTATGTGGTTAAGCATCTAATCATCCGCACTAAATATGCACAGCTGGATTTATCTAAGTGGAAACCCAACAAATATTGTCTTTTCAGCCTAGGGTTGTGCATGTTATTGGAATCAATACACTTTTTTTGGATCTGAGATATTGGGAAACAAACATTCATAGAGAACTTTAAAATTCCAAACCCTTTGGAGGAAACAAATATCCCTTGACAAATCTAAGTCCTCTTGCTTGCCCTAGGGATTCTATCCTTAGAGGCTCCTAATTACTTAGGTTTAATCATCATTTCTTTTCACCAAAGTCAACTTAGGGAACTATGCTCTTAAAACCTTGATTTTCACATAATGGACCTTGTGGAATGAAAAGGAATTGAGACATACAAATTTAGTTTGAAATTTTAAAGCATAGGACTATTTGTGGTAAAAAGAATTCATTAAGAAAAGTAAAAGACAATAGATCCCACACATGTGTTCTTTGAAGTAATTTCCCGCAAAATCAAAATCTAGAAACACAAATTCAAAAGTGTTAGCCTGAAACCTAGTGAGGAGCATCTTGAAGGACTTCTTGAAGTTAGAGAAAGATTAGTTTACAAATTTTACAAGAAAACTTCGAGAAAACTTGTATGAGTTCTATTATCAAAAAAATCTCGAGCTTTTTGAAAAAAAATATTTTCTCACATAGGAAGTCAAGTGTGTTCTTCAAAACCGAGGTCTTGTAAGAAGGAGTGCTATCTAGGTCAAGTCTAGGATCAAAATCAATCACTTCCATCCATCGCTCAACCATCAAATACAGTCAAAATAGCCTTACCAACAACTCTTGGAAACTTTGAAAGCATCATTTACGATAAACTTCTAGGAAAAATCAAATCCACTGTGTTTGACTTAACACACTTGTCAAACTATCATCTTGTGCACAATTTTACTCTAAGATAACACAAATTCCCAGGGTTTACAATTTCATTATCATCTTGTTTGGCTTAACACACTTAGCCAAAATATCAAATTCATAATCACCTTGCTTGACTTAACACACTTTGTCAAACCATCCTCTTATGTATGAGTCTAGTCTAGGATAATAGAACTACCTAAAAGTTTAGAAGTGCATTATCACTTTTGTTTGACTTAACACATGTAGTGAAACTATCAATCCATCACAGTCAATCAATCAAGTGCTAAAATTTTAGCATCTCCCTCAAAGTTCCTTGAGAGTTCCATTCATCTATATTATCTATTTTTTTTATCTCATCTTCATCATCACTTTGATCCTTCAATTACCCTAGTTCTTCACTTCTTTGAACCTAAGGTTTAGACCAATCTAAGGGGTTAGAGGTTCATCTCTTACATTCCTAAAAATTGATCTCTATTTTACGGTTCGGACTTGATCTCAACACAAGAAGAATATGGAGAAAAATAAAGAAACATTCATTTCAAGTGATCTAAGTCAAACCGATACAACACTCGACCTGACGATAAAAAATGAACTCCCAATCAATCCTCCTCAAGTACCTCAAAATTCTCAAGAGGAAGGTCATATAGAGGACATCACTGACACTGGGATGACACAATCAAAACTTCTAGAAATGGTGCAAAACCCTGAGGACCACCAAATTTTCAGTACCATGTTGAGGTCGTACCCATCCCAATACATGTTAGAGTTGGAAAAAGAAGGGGCTAAACTCCATTCTGAATTTATGTAAGCACTATTGTGAAGAGGTCTCTTGGTATCATATCATCTATTGCTTCAACCCTAATGGTTGTTAACAAGGGAAGTGTCATTTTTCATGAACTCCAAAAACATTTCCTTATGAAAAACTGAGGTTTGAATGCAAGCACCACATTAGATCAATTCGTCTAAGTAAATTTGTTACATGCTTATGTCCTGCTCATGTTTCATCATCATACAAAGTCATCCTCATTTCATGTAACACCATACTATCCTCTGGACATGCAAACCTCTCTCTCTATCTCACAAGGAGAAGGTGACTTGTTTGGAGTAGGGAGAATCTTGGATCCATCATCATCACTTCCAGGGATGGCACCACCTGTCTTTCAAGCACTTCCACCCCTACCACTCACATGTACATCATCCCTCGGGTGGGGTTTTTCTTCTCTTCCCACCATCAATCGATCAAATCAAAACACCTTATCAAATTCTCCAGGAGTACCATTTGTATCGCAACAAAAAATGGCAACCATCCAAACAACTGCAATGATTAATGCATCAACCATTCCTCAAAGCATGGTTTTTGAGGGACGAAGCACCTCAATCACACCCTTTGTAGCTCAAAACTTGATCATTAACACGATTGTTCCTCTCATCTAAATGGTAGGCATTATTCCCAACCCACTGCCATTACCACTAAGGCACAACGTAGCTGATTCATTTACCATGACAATGCAAGTCGCTCAACAAAAAACACTTTAAAATCAGCAAGTTGCACAACTAGCCGCTCAAAAATTGCAAGTGTAATTAGCAGCACAACAAGCATAGTAGGCTACACAAGCCCAAGCCTTGTTACAATAAGAAAAAGTTGTATAAGCTTCCCAAGCCACCCCATCTACCCAAACTACACAAGCAACTCAAGAAGCTCAATCCGCACAAGCTACACAAGCTGTACATTCTGCTCAGATTGCACAAGCAATCCAACAAGCGTACACTCAAGCATGGGACCAATTCTAAGCTTAGAAAGCATAAGCACAAGCATAGTACCAAGCACAATTTTAAGCACAACAAGAAGCATATGAAAAATACTTGCAAGAATATCAACTACATTAGCAATACGACCAACAACAAGCGTTGTTGGTGCAACAACAACAAGCATTGTTGGAACAACAACAAGATGACCGACAACAAGCGTTGTTGGCATAGCAGCAACAGGACCAACAACAAGCGCATGCATCACTTGCTCAACAAAGCTTGCAACAAAACTGCACCATCCCACCCATTAATCCCATACCCCATAACATATTCACCCCACCTCCTGATCCACAAGGTGATGTGAGGACACAGATAAAAATTCTCTCATAGCAAGTGCTAGATCTTCAATCAGAACACTAACCAACTTGTGCCCCTATCTATTTGACATAAGCTTGGTGATGGTACCATTCTTGAAGGGATTCAAAATCCCCAAATTTGATAAACATCATAGGATGGGAAACCCTCAAGATCACATTAGGGAGTTTCAGGTACACTGCATGGAAGTTTCCTACAATGACACATATCTAATGCGGCTATTCCCTCAAAGGTTGGTTGGTGACAATATGGAATGGTTTTCTCGTCTACCTATGAGAATCAAAACCTTTCAAGAAATTAAAGATGCATTCCTCCAAAATTATGCATTCAACATTTCTATGGATGTTAGTCTGAAAGAACTATCAATGCTCAATTAGGGGAAGGGGGAATCATTCACCACCTTTCTCTAGTGATGGTGAGCAAAGGCCAATTGAAGCATGTGGGCCATGCTAGAAGAGAAACAAGTTTGTACCATCATTTCCAATATACAAAAAACCTTGGCATTCTATCTGAAGGTGTAATGCATCACTACGTACAATCAATTGATCACCAAGGTGGTCAATATTGAATGAGCTCTTGTTACACAAGGAGGCACACCCACTTATTCTGAACATTAGGATAGTCACTAATCCACTAGTTACAATGAAAAACCTTGCACATGGGCGAAGAGCTGAAATCTCACCAATGATGGATTAGTGGATGCCAAGGTTGTCATCAATGCTCCCAAGAAAAATAATCAAACACATCATCATCAACCACAAAGAAAAAAATTGAAATAACATGCAAAAAAATGTGGTGAACCAACAACCACCCTAAAATCAGATCAATAATCTGAATAATCAAGGAGGACCACCTCTACGAAACAATTTCCCCCTCAAAATGGAAATTCACAACCCTTGGGGAGTCAATTGAATCCATCATGAAAAATTTGGTTAAGGAGAAGATCATCAAGGTCCCCACCCATGATAATTAAAGTGAACCCCAAGTGAAGCAACCCTACTACAACAAAAATCTCTTTTGTGATTAGCATAAGCTCAAGGGACACATAGCCGCTAGTTGTATGTAGTTGAAAAACATCATCCAAGATCTTATTGAGCATAAAATCGTAATTGTCGATTAATCCGCTAGAAATCAAGATCTCAAAATATACACGAATCTAATGCCTAATCATAATCAAGGAAATAACCAAGGGAACAATAAAGGGAAACAACAGTATGCTAGTGCAAGCCTTGTATACAAAGACATTGCCGCATGCATAGATGAAATGGTCACTGTCATCAGCATCAGAAGAGCTAATGTTGATTGTGGAGTCACCACACGCAATGAAAAGGTCACTATTGTAGGGGCATCTCAACTACATAAGACCCCCTTTCAAACCCAAAATTCATTCCCTATGATTATAATGTCATTGACCAGCTAAAAAGAACCCCCACTCAGATATTCATCATGGAGTTTGTTAGCTCTCAAAAACGCAGGCAAGATGCCTCAAGAGGATGCCAATCTCTTGATACGCTTCAGGGTAATAGACAAGGTTAAGAGAACTTAACCTTCTACTCTTTAGGTGCTACCAAACCTTGGCAGGTATACCTTTTTGAATTGGGTAGACTTGACTTATGATTATTCTTCTTACAATGATTTGTCCACAATGGCAAATGACAGTGAACAAAATGAATCAAATTTGGTATAAATTGTATATCAATATTTAGACTAAATCCTAATATGCTCAGTTAATAGATGTAAAAATGTGAGTGAGACTGAAAAATGAAAAATGAAAAGACCAGTGCCTTATAAGGTTCATGGAGTCAACAGAAATATAAAACAAGTTTATTTGTTCTGGGAGACATTCAAGTTATTCAACATTTTATTTGGTTTATAGCTTGTATAAACATGCAAGATTGTGATTACTGAGTTCTTCTTAATAATCCAATTGACATTCCCTAATTACTATGATCAATTCAAAGAATTTAATCTTTACTGGAAAGAAACAATTAATTGACCATATAGATGCACCAAATGTGCATTGATGAATTGGGTATAAACTTGTTTACACCAATTCAAATAACCAGAAAACACCACTACGGAGACAACTTCAATAATAATTTTCAACAAATATCATGAACAACTGATACCAGAAAAACATTGCAGCATTGTATTAGATTTTCATTGATATCTCCATGATTTTACATATGCAACTAGTCTCATCCTTGCCAAAAAATTGTATCCTACAACCTCTTTTCTATCTTCTCGGTAAAAATCTCCCTTCTAACTTATTTTTTGAAACATTTATACAATAGAATGTCAAGGGTCATGACCCTTCATTTTTAGTTGCAGTCATTTCATACTTTTTCCCGCCTTTTATTTTTCTTTGACCGCTACCGCTTTGTGCATGTCTTTATTTTATTCCCATGGCTTTCTGTTTTTCAAACTTACCGCTTCACCGCTATTTGCATATTCTCTCCCGTGGTTGCGTGCTGACTGGCCTTCACTGTCATCTCTCACTGTCACTGCATTACCGTGGCTTGCTTGATGTCTCCTCACAGTCTTTGTTATACCCCTTGGTGGTATGGTGGTGACCATCTTCAAACCATCTGCCTCGCTGTCGCTTCAATCCACTGTAGTCACGCGGTCTATGCTCTGTCATGCACAGTACTGTGGTAGCCACTAACCGTCATCCTTGTTAACTCAACGTCTACTGCGACCACCACGGTCTACATCTTGACTACCAGCGGTACCGCCTTGCTTTTAACTATCTCTGGCTTTGCTGGTTCCTCTCATTCGACTCTGTTCATTGCGATGGCTCCCCATGTCTATCATACTACTGCAAGCACCTTGATGACCATCAACGGTATATCAATGACTGCTTCCCACTGGTCTCCAGTTCCTCTCACCGCCTTACTTGGACTTTGTTTTTGCTCACCTGCGGTATCGCAGTGTAACTACTAGTTGTCATGCCTTGCTATCGCTTACAAACACTACTGCAATCACCATGGTCTCCACACTCACTATGTGCGGTATAGTGGTAACCGCGTATCTCCCCATCATTGGCTGCTTTTCTATCCACCACGTTACCGCGGTCATTGGATTGACTGCCAGCAGTACCACAATATCAATCACTTATCACTATCTTCATTGTTGACTATTGACCACGCTGTCTCTGCTGCTCGTTGACAGTCCACCGCGCCACTGCTGTGACAATACTAACCAAGCGTGGTTGCACAGTAACTGCTACCTGTTTGCCTTCATTGACTGCTACCTGCTCACCGCAGCCACCATGCTCTATGTTTTGACCGCGTGTGGTATGGCGATAAGAACCTTATGCTCACCTGTTAACCACTACCGCCATACCGTGAGTATGGATTAAGTCATTCGTGGTATAGTGGTGAAAGCCATGGGGTTAAGTATATGGTGGTAAAAGAAATTTGAACACTATAAATTGGAAAAATGAAATTTTTATGGAAAGAATAGGTATAAATGAATAAAATTTCCTTAGGAAAACTAGGATTCAAACGGGAAAACCCTAGGGTTTTAGGTGGAAAAATTCAGTTCTAATAGTGGCTCCTGCTAGGGATGAGTGATTTGCAAATCACTGCAAGAATCAAGAATATCGACTAGTAGAGCAGAGCAAGCAAAGGATATGAAAAATGAAAGCCATGGTAGATGAAGGGAATGAAAAAATTGAAGGACATGAGAATGGAGCATATGGAGGAGATGAAAAGGATCCTAAACTACTATGCATGGAAGAAATTTTTTAAAGAGGCTTGTTAGGAATTGTCCATCCACTGGCAATCCCTAATCCTCTGTACCTGCTATGGTTGAAAAAATAAAACCACAAGGAATGGACCCAGGCCACCCCAAAAAGACAAACCTGCACTTTCCTCTGTCATAGAGTTTGTTCTAATTAGAGCTCATCAGGATTCATTTGAAACTATCCATTCCACCTGTCCTGCAACATGCACTGCCATTGAAAACCTTCAGGAAATCATTGTGTTCAATCTGTTTGATATTCATTTCATCACTCTGCATTTCATCATTCTCTTTATCACATAAAACAAATTTATCACCCTCAGCATACAAAGTGTATCCACATCCAACAAAACATTCATAGGCATGCTCACTATCATATGTTGCTGAATGATCATGAAACTATACTGGGCCCTGAAAATCTGAATATTCCTTATGGCAACCAAGAAATTCTATCTCATCAATATCTTTTGAAATAATCAAATCACTTTCCATTTCTTTCCTATCCTCAATTGGCACTGACACAAACTTTTGATTCATACAATGATCCTCATACATACTTGAATCAACAAATGTTGGGCACTCATCATCAATTACATGTAAACCAATATCTTCCTTTTGTAGGCAAAAATTATTTAAATCACATACCTCGTTTTGGACACAAACAAAATTTTGATCAACTTCAAAGAAATCTTCATCATTGTGATAGATGCATATGGGATCACATGAATTGTTACCTTCACTGTCAAAACAAATGTAGGTTGCAGCCAAAACTTTGGATTCATCTTTAAGTGCACATTTCTGGTATTCAAGAGTTAACAAATCTGAAACTTGCTCACTGCTGAGTGAACATGTTTCAACTAGATCTCCTGCTATTTCTCCAACTTCTTGATCTCCATATGAAATGCAACAATCATCCTGTTGTAGATCAAAATCTACCATTTCATCTTCACAATTTGAGCATTCAATGGATCCTTCATAATACACATTGTCACAATCTGTTATGCAAGAGATATGTTCTATATCTTCATCCTCTTCTTCTTCCTCACGTAGATTGTCATCATTTTCACTTGCATATGTATCCTTTGTTGGCTGCACTATTTTATCATTCATAATATCACTATTAGATCCATTTTTGACAGTATCCATGTATTGTATCCCAAGCATGAAATCAAGAAATCTATTTACTACATCCAAGGCATGTTGTTTTGATGACTCTGGCCAATAAACCGATTCAGGCTCCCATGCTCTTGCAAATTGTGTAACAAATGTGGGTCTTGTAGGCCTATGATGAGGAGGTAATTGCATACAGGTGTCTACCATCCTATTGTATAGAGATTTTGCATCCTCTCCTTCATATTTCCTTATGTCAAAAAATGTATCTAAGGGGGAAATTCCATATTATGATTCTATAACAAAGTCTTGGTTTTGAGCATATACATCATCACCTTCTTCTTGATCATCATCTTTTTCCCCATACTGGCTCAAGAATATTTCTTTCAAATCCTCCCATGAAGATATGCTTTGCATAGGCAAACTCATAAACCATTCCTCTGGACTATCCCTCAAAGATCTTGAAAAACATTTCATAAAAACATCCTCTGGATAAACTTGAAAATTGGCAATGAAATTCCAGAATTGCTCCACATGCTCATAAGCTGATTCATACCATTCTCCATGAAATTTAGGAACCTGTGTTAGCAATTCTCTCCATTCGCAGGGGTAAGGATTTGGGTAGCCTTGGATATTACTAAAGTTAAATGGTTTATCAATCATTGAAACAAAAATTGGAGGGCCATATGGGTTTTGGTATATCATTGATTTGTTTTTAGGAAATGGATGATGAATATCCATTTGATTGTCCGGTGTCTTCTTTATTTTTCTGCCATCTTGACAAAATGTTACTGCTCCACAATATCTATGCATTATATATCAAATCAAAACAAAGTCACCACCTATTTTTCCAAAAGTAGGAAAATGAAATAGAGTATGATATTGCTTTGGTTTGCCCCCAGCGGAATCTCCAAACAAAATGTGAAAAAAAATTTATTTGACTCTATAAATGGAAAGGCTGAAAATCTTCCTGAGTAATTCCCTAGTAGAGTCACCAATTTGTTAGCTCTCAAAAACGCAGGCAAGATGCCTCAAGAGAATGCCAATCTCTTGATATGCTTCAGGGTAACAGACAAGGTTAAGAGAACTTAACCTTCTCCTCTTTAGGTGCTGCCAAACCTTGGCAGGTATACCTTTTTGAATTGGGCAGACTTGACTTATGATTATTCTTCTTACAATGATTTGTCCACAATGGCAAATGACAGTGAACAAAATGAATCAAATTTGGTATAAATTATATATCAATATTCAGACTAAATCCTAATATGCTCAGTTAATAGATGTAAAAATGTGAGTGAGACTGAAAAAGGAAAAATGAAAAGACCAGTGCCTTATAAGGTTCACGGAGTCAACATAAATCTAAAACAAGTTTATTTGTTCTGGCAAACATTCAAGTTATTCAGCATTTTATTTGGTTTATAGCTTGTATAAACATGCAAGATTGTGATTACTGAGTTCTTAATAATCCAATTGACATTCCCTAATTACTATGATCAATTCAAAGAATTTAATCTTTACTGGAAATAAACAATTAATTGACCATACAGATGCACCAAATGTGCATTGATGAATTGGGTATAAACTTGTTTACACCAATTCAAATAACCAAAAAACACCACTATGGAGACAACTTCAATAATACTTTTCAACAAATATCATGAACAACTAATACTAGAAAAACATTGCAGCATTGTATTAGATTTTCATTGATATCTCCATGATTTTACATATGCAACTAGTCTCATCCTTGCCAAAAAATTGTATCCTACAACCTCTTTTCTATCTTCTCGGTAAAAATCTCCCTTCTAACTGATTTTTTGAAACATTTATACAATAGAATATGAAGGGTCGTGACCCTTCATTTTCAGTTGCAGTCGTTTGATACTTTTGCCTACCTTTTATTTTGCTTTTACCGCTACTGCTCCGTGCATGTCTTTATTTTATTCCTGTGGCTTTCTGTTTTTCAAACTTACCACTTCACCGCTGTTTGCATATTCTCTCCCACGGTTGCGCGCTAACCGGCCTTCACTGTCGCTGTGTTACCGCGGCTTGCTTGATGTCTCCTCATGGTACCGTAGTAGTTTGTTTCACTGTCTCCTCGTTGTCTTCATTAACTACCTACCGTGTTACTGCGGTCTTCGTTATACCCCCTGGCGGTATGGCGGTGACCATCTTCAATCCACCGCAGTCACGCGGTGTATGCTCTGTCATGCACAGTACTACGGTAGCCACTAACCACCATCCTTGTTAACTCACTATCTACCGCGCCCACCGCGGTCTACATCTTGACTGCCAGTGGTACTGCCTTGCTTTTAACTGTCTTTGGCTTTACTGGTTCCTCCTGTTCGACTCTGTTCATTGTGACGGCTCTCCATGTCTATCGTGCTACCTTGAGCACCTTGATGACCATCAACAGTATATCGTTGACTACTTCCCACCAGTCTCCAGTTCCTCTCACCGCCTTACCTGGACTTTGTTTTTGCTCACCCGCGGTATTGCAGTGTAACCGCTAGCCGTCCTGCCTTGCTATCGCTTACAAACACTACCGCAATCACCGTGGTCTCCACACTCATTGTGTGCGGTATAGCGGTAACCGCGTATCTCCCCATCATTGGCTGCTTTTCTGTCCATCGTGTTACCGCGGTCACTGGCTTGACTGCCAGCGGTACCATGATAGCAATCGCTTGTCACTGCCTTCATTGTTGACTATTGACCATGTCATCTCTATCGCTCGTTGACAGTCCATTGCGCCACCGCGGTGACAATACTAACCACGCGTGGTTGCACAGTAACTGCTACCTATTTGCCTTCATTGACTGCTACCTGCTCACCGCAGCCACCACACTCTATGTTTTGACCGTGTGCATTATGGCGATAAGAACCTTATGCCCACCTGTTAACCACTACCACCATATCGTGAGTATGGATTAAGTCATCCGCGGTATAGCGGTGAAATCCATGGGGTTAAGTATATGGCGGTAAAAGAAATTTGAATGCTATAAATTGGAAAAATGAAATTTTTATGGAAAAAATAGGTATAAATGAATAAAATTTCCTTAGGAAAACTAGGATTCAAATGGGAAAACCTTAGGGTTTTAGGTGGAAAAATTCAGTTCTAATAGAGTTATTGAAAATTTTCACTGCCCACAGAAAAATCATTGATGAAGCATTAGTTGTGTCCATTTTCTTTGTTACGCTTGATACATAAAAATTCCAAGCTATAGGTGGTAACATCATTACCCCAAATATCCTCACCTTCTCCGATCAAGACTTTCTGACCCAACCATCTCACAATCATGTGCTTCACCTTCAAGTAATACTTCACAAGAAAAAGGTCAAAAGGGTCCTAGTGGATGGAGGCGTGGGCCTCAATATTTGTTCGCTTAAACTCATAAAGAACTTTGGAATTTTAAAGGACTCCATCGACAAGAACAAAGTCACTACCATCAAAGCATATGATGACTAGGAATGAGTGTCTTAAGACAGTATCAAAATCCCAATCCAAGTGGGGCCAGCTACTGTGGAAACCACATGTCAGGTCCTTGACCTTAATTTACCCTACAACATCCTCCTAGGACGCCCATGGATCCATGGAAAGAAGGCGGTCACCTCAAAATTCCACCAATGCATCAAATTATTATATCAAAATGAGGAGGTCACAATACATGGTGATTCAGAGTCATTCCCCTATTGCAAAAACTTGGAAGCCAAGCTTTAAAAAATTCACCAAGTACCAAAGAATGATGAAGGTCCCTCCACTTCATACATAGATCAATATAACCTCACCTCCACTTCTACAATAGAGACACCCTCGATCCCCATCATATCTGACATCAAGCTTATGATCAAGGACAATGGGTGTGTAGATTACAAAATGAAGAAAAATGATTTTTTTGTAGGAGAGTTACCGCAATCTCCTAGGTCACATGGGAAACCCTGAATAGTTGAAATAATTGTCCACACTTTTGGGGCGGACCCTTCTAGATTCCGTCGTTGGGGGATCTCAGTTTGGAAAATGTGGACAAAAGAGACATTGCAAGCTTACTATACCAAGAAAGACCCGCACCCACCCTACCCATGGATGAAGCCAACGGAGGACTGTAAATGATGCTTGGTATGGGCTACAACAAAAATGAAAGCCTTGGAAGGAACAATGATGGACACCTATAACCCATCATTATGGAAAGATGAATGAGAAATATTGGCCTTGGATGTACCCTTCAAGTATAACTATATGTAGTAAAGGAACCCCTAGTAGAGTATTCAGGTCTCCCCCTTAGTTATCGACAACCTCTCTTCAACTACCCATATACACAGGTCTTCCTCTAGATAATTTCATCTTCAACGTAATTGAGGTTTGCAGTAGTAGTGATGATGAAGATACCATAACCGACCTTCCCATCCTTTTTGAAGACTCCTCCTTTTCATGATTAATACCTCATCCACCAATTTCATCCGCTAGACTCATAAAATAAACCTAGTTTACCCTCAACTCATTGTCAACAACCAACGAGGACCACCAGTTCTAGACAAATTTGAAAATGATGAGGCTCTCTCAAAATTCATGGGACTAAGGGATACAATACCATGCAGAGATCAAAAGGCTGGGTTCAACATCACACTAGACACACAAACATATTACACGTAGATGATTGATTTCTTCAATCGCAAAAGAAAAATAATGAGAATAAGCTTAGTTTCATTGAGTGAAAACCACACTATGGAACTTTCTAACCATAGAATAGTAAAAATAAAGGACACATCCAATGGTGAAAACCTCTTTGAGGCACCGAAGGATGAAGGATTCGATCTCCCCCCTACTACACTTCATCAAGAGAAATCAGCAATCTTAGCAGAATGGTGCAATCCTGTCAATCTGGGAACAAAACCAATTCCACACATCAATTTCTACACTGAGTCACTTCTATCATAACAAAAAGAACTATTAACAACATTCCTAAGAGAGAAAGGTGAAATTTGCATGGACCTACGCTAACATGTTGTGTCTTGATTCAGAAGTCACAGTTCATCATTTAGCTGTCTACCTAGGGGCAAATCCAGTGAGACAAAAATTAAGAAAGATGCACCCTCAAATAGCCTTTCTAGTCAAGGTATAATTAAAAAAACTCTTGGATTCCATTTTTATACGCCCAATTGATTATCCAGAATGGGTATCAAATCTTGTGCCACTTTCAAAATTGAATGGGGGCATTTGTATCTGCACATACTTCAGACACCTAAAAAAAGCATGTCCTAAGGATGATTTTCCACTACCCAACATTGATATGATAGTTGAAATGATGAATAGGCATGAGATGCTATCACTGATGGATGGCTTCTTAGGGTACAATCAGATTATGATTGCAAAGGAAGACCAACATAAGACAACATTTACATGTCCATGGGGCACCTATTGCTCGAACATGATGCTATTTGGGCTAAAGAATGCAAGAGCGACATATCAAAGAGCCATGAAATGATCCATTAAATAGTGGAAGACTACGTAGATGACATATTGGAAAAATCCAAAAAAAAGGCAAGACCACATAGCAGCCTTGAGCTCTATTTTTGACAAATTGGAAAAATATAGGGTTTGTCTCAACCCAAAGAAGTGTGTCTTTAGGGTACAATATGGTAAAATTATGGGATATATAGTTTCAATGAGAGGAATAGAAGTGGATCCTGCCAAGGTCAAGGTGATCCTTGACATGGAAGCACCCAAGACACTAAAAAAACTCAGAGGTGTACAAGGTAGGCTCCAATCCATCCACAGGTTCATATCATAGCTAGCAAATAAGCAGATCCCATACTCTCATCTACTACACAAGGGAGTAGAATACAAGTGGGATGACAAGTGTGATTAAATGTGTAGTAAAATCAAATAATATCTACTCATGCCGCCAGTTTTGATGCCACTAATCCCAAGAAATCCATTAATCCTATATATTTTAGTAACCACCATAGCTCTCAGTGCTCTACTAGCTCAACATGATGAAAATGGAAGAGAGAGAGCGATATACTACATCAAAAGGAAAATGGTGGGGCATGAGCCCAACTACACACCAATAGAAAAAGATTGCCTAGCAGTTGTGTTTATAGCCCAAAAGTTCAGACACTACATGATGGCTCATCAGATCAAGCTGATTGCAAAGATAGATCCACTAAAATACCTTCTCTCTAAGGCCACTCTCACAAGATGGACATAAAAATGGGTTATGATATTGACTAAACATGATATTAATATGTAGACCACAAGGCTATCAAGGGGTAGGCAATTGCAAACCAAATGACAGGGGCTCCAATCTATTTAGACAATCCACTCATATCATAATTTCCAAACGAATCCATCTTTAATCTCAACATAGACGATCACTGGAAACTCTACTTCGATAGCTCATACACACAACATGGATCAGGAGCCTGTCTTTTCTTCATCACCCCATAGGGGGATCGTATACCTAGATCCTACAAATTGGTATTCCCCTGAACTAACAAGATTGTAGAGTATGAGGCTTTAATCGTAGGTCTCAAGATTACAATGTAGTGGTGGGTAAGGACACTAAAGGTTTATGGGTATTCACAACTTATTATGAACCAATTCAATGATGAGTACCAAACTAAGGATGATAAGATGACACCATACAAGAAGTTATTAGAGAGCCTCAAAGAATCATTCATTGATATCACCTTTGAGCAGATCCTAAGGGCTAAGAACAGAGCAACTGACATCATGGAAACAATTGAATCCTTACTGGATATCCCTTGCAATGTCTCAAAACATGAAATTCTTGGTACAAAATCTTCTCATACCCACATTCAAAGTACCAAAGTCTGAATATGTGTGCAAAATAATTGGTCCTAGTATCACAAGATCTATACCTACCTAAGAATAGGAGTCCTCCTAGCTGACATAACCCCAAACCTTAACCAATCCTTTGTCAAAAGGTCTTTAAATTTTTTCATCCTAGGAGAAACCCTTTATCGTAGGAGAATTGAAGGAACACTATTTTGTTGTTTACATCTTGAGGAAGCCTTTACTGCTCTGATTGAGGTACAGGTCTATCAAAACCTCCTAAAGTACAACTACAAAATTAAGATCAAGAGACACACCTTCCAAGTTGACGAACTTGTGCTAAAAGAAAATCAGAAGATCGTGCCAAATCTAGAAAGCAAAGGAAAAATTGATCACAACTCATTGGGAAATTTTTTCATCATAGCAAGCTATAAATCAGAGGCATATCAATGCTCAACACTAGAAGGCAAGCCTCTACAGGATCCCCTGAAGAACGCCCATCTATAAAATTTTCATGCCTAAAATCTTGCAAAGTATAGAACCAAAAAATATAGAAAAATAAAAAATGTGCTGAAAAAATGGTCACCCCAATGAAAACTTGGCAAACATGCATGTTGATGACAATAAAAAAAAATCAAAAACCACAAAATCCAAAAAAATCTGAAAAAGGATTGAAAACAATAAAGAAAAAAAATCGTCCTCTAGTGAAAACCACT
>CM021100.1:279018170-279057032 GCA_007115665.2 Sequoiadendron giganteum | reverse complement strand
ATAAAGGAGGTTAAATCTTGCAAAGATTTGAAAGTAAATCCCGAAAATGACTCAAGGAGGACTAAGATTCCCTAGATGGTTTCTTACTCGCAAGTGATGAAACTTGGGGCACAGACATCAAAAAGGGGCCCAAAATGAATGCCTCAAAATTACTGTCCCAAAAACTTGGGGGGACAAATATTCCCTTAGCAACATCTTAGTCCTGAATATAAATCAAGGACATGCTAATCAGATTCATTAAGGGGTTATATATTCTTCGGATAATGTCAGGATTTACCAAAAAAAAATCATTCATACGGCTTGTGGACATAAAATAGGGCCAATTAATCCATAAAGAAGGATAAATAAAGCAATTCATGCTCAAACGAGTGTGAAAATGTAAGGGTATTCATTTTACTATAGTATATTTAGCCCCCACTTTAGTGAGAGGATAACTTCGCCTCAAAATCACACTAAAGTAGTCAACCACACAATAAAGAGGGGTGAAAATGTACAAAGGAACACACTTGATGATATATGAAGCAAAAATGAAATCGTAAACATACACCATCAAAGACAAGAAAATAAAAAAGGAAAGGGAACTGCAATGGATCAAACTTTTATTAGTCATCCAATGCAGTGGACCAAGTCTAGACTTGGAGATGGTTTACAAGTGGAACAGGTTGTCCACTATGCAAACAAAAGTGCAAACTTGTGAGGGCTAGTGGGAACTAGTTGTACACTAGGTTAGCCCTAAGAGATCCATATCAACGTCATACCCCCAAGACTGTGATAATGATAAAAATGAAATACATTCTCACATGAGATAGTGAAGCTAGGTGTTAACTAGGTGAGCCCCAAGGGGTCCATATCAAAATCATACCTCCATGACTATGATAAGGACAAAAGGAAAAATCAACACAATAGGAAAGAGAGAGAATGCACAAAGGGGTTTTTCTTAGCTCATGTGATGTCTTACTCTTAGTGGACATCATTCCTAATGTTTCCAAGAGAGGATGACTCAAAGGATAAAAGATTCACCACTTAGAATGTAGTGTTTCACATTAAAACTAAGGGGATATAATATGTTGAGATAGGTCACACTTTTGAAGGATATTACTCCCAATGTCATGACAAAGATAAAAACACATTGAATGAAGAAATAAAATCACATCAAGGAACATGGAAAATAAAATTCATATAAAATCAAGTTGAAATAATGCCAATGTATGCCCCCACTTTAAAGAAATTTCTAACACCAAACCATGAGCAATTACTTTAAAGTAGAAAAACATGGAAACGAAAAAATGGAAAAGAGGGTTGCCCCCAAAAACACATAAGGGATCTATTGATTCAGGGTCAGTATATGTCTTTGTTGCAAAGGATATTAGAGAGCTCAAAACTGACAAAATTCCGGAAATACACATAGAACTAGAAGAATGACACAAAAAGAGTGAAAACAAAGAAAATATTTTTGGATCAACATGGAAGAGATATAGGGTGTCTCAACGCCTTGCGTCATCCCTAGAAGGAAGACAAAAAAAAGAAAAAATAAAAGAAAAATATTTTGGGTCAACATGGAAGAGACATAGGGTGTCTTGATGCCTTGTGTCATCCCCAAAAGGAAGACACAAAATAAAATAAATAAGATAGATGAAAAGTGAAAAGATTATGACATAGAGAATAATGAAGGTACAAATAGAGGAATGCACAAAGAGAGAGAAAAAACAAACAAAACATCATGAGGGATCATGATACACACATGCAAGCAACAAGAAAAGGAAAAAAACTAACTTAAGTCACATGTAAATCAACCATCCATAGGTCATCTACATCTGAGTCTTGTTTAGTGTATGTGGAATGAAAATCACTAGCGAGAGGGATCACATCAAGTGTAGTGCTATGAGATGCACCAGTTTCAACACATGTTGAATCACTTGGTTTAGGAGGATCATCATGGTTTTTATCGTTTAAAGCTCTCATGGATGAGGAAAATTAAAAAATCAGCTGATTATACGCTTCCTAAAAAAATTTAATTGTTTCCTCATCATCATCCAATTTAACTAGAATAAGAGGACGAATGATAATATCCATAGAAGGTTCTAGTCCTTATTGTCTCATATTAACAATCTCAGATAAAAGAGGAGGCTCATCATTTATTTCTTCTATCAAGTTTGGATTTTGATTTTTAATGTTATTATGCTTATTCATCTTTCAATAAATAGCATGATGTCTACTATGCTCTCTAGCATTGTGATTTATTTTATTATTATTTTTATTTTGTGTAGGAGCAAGTGCATCAATGATAGGTTGTGTTTCTTCTTGTTAAGAAAGAACGAAAGAAACCATGGAAGGTTGTTCAACCACCTTCTCATTGGATTTATGAGTTCTCTTAAGACTTGTTGGATTTTCTCTTGGTCTCTTGTAGGAAATAGGAAAGGGTGTATTTATGGATGGGTCTTGTTTTTCTAGAAGGATTTTAGGACTTTCTTGTTTAGTTGGTGGAGGTAATTTTTCAAGTGATAGTATGGTTATAAATTTTTCTTTCAATTTTTTGTAGGATAGGAAAAGGAAGTCTTCACATTGTCTTATAGGTTCCATGGGTTCAAGCCAAAAATAGTCTAAGGAGAAATTTCCATGGGAAGACGGGGGTCTAAATCCACTACGGTTCACAATGAATATTTCATTACCAACTAGAAACTTTAAGAACTTATGGACAACGAATGAGACCATGTTCATGGAGTGAAGCCATTTTTAGCCTAGCCTCACATGAAATTGGTCCTACTTGTAAAGGGAGTGTGATAGAGCCCATCGTAGGACAAGAAAAACCATAATTAATTTTCATCCATGGTTTTGGTTTATCGTATCTATCTTGATTAAGTTCATGCATATATAAGAGTTCTTATGTTATCACATTCTCTCCATAGATGGGATTAATTAAAATCCCAAGAGTGGGATTATTATTGATTTTGTCAGCTACGTAAAGATGACCATTAGGTGTATGTTTAATTGTTTCTTCTAAAGAGAAATTAATGTCAATGGGTTTCTATTTAGGAGGCTCGATGTCAACTAATCCTATCATTGTATCAATAAGAATTTTTTCATCAATATCCATAGGATTTTGTTCATGATTCCTCATGTCTTCATCATTCGTGTCAAGATTCATCACATCGGGCTTAGTTTCGCTAGCCTTAACAAATGAAATATTATGGTTTGGCATGGGATTGGTAAAGATTTGTAAGTTTTTGCTAGGAGGAGCTACATAATTATTACCTTTGTCATTCACACCTCCAATATGGATATGATTGGAATGAATGTGGTCTTGCACAAGATGTTTAAGATACTTGCAATATTCTATGTCATGTCCTTTTTCTTGGTGATAATCACAATAGCCATTATGTCTAAATCCTGAAGGTAATGGTTTTCTAGGGTCAAGGGGTTAGACATGAGGTAAGGTAAGCATGTTTTTTGCTAAGAGCTGGGTCATGATATTATGAAGGGTGTTAGGTAAAGGTGGAAATTGTCTGTGTGGATCCCCAAATATATAAGGATTACTCTTCTTTATATCAACTATTTGGGTATTGACGAGTTGGGTAGATTGAGAGGGGGAATTTAGTTGAAGGAAACTCTTATGTTTTCATTTGAAAGGCTGATAGGTGTTTTGGTTGGAGGTTTTAGATTTTTTAGGATAAGTAGGGGTAGTTTTTGGTTCACTAGCACTTATAGCATTTTGATAATCTCTACGAGCAGTGCATAGGTGCATGAAGGAAGGAAATTTCATCATGGTGTGATTTTCCTTTATCTTGCAGTGTAAGTTTTATATGAACATCTTTTGGAGATGTGAATTGAGAACCTCATACAAATTTGGGAATAAAGAAATTGTTAGCATGAAAACAAGTTAGTGAATTTTTCACCTTCATTTTGCTTGCATCTCATCAAGTCAGCCAATGTCCTTTCAAGAACCATGTGCACTTGGAAATGATTAATAAAATCCTCAAAAAGTTCATTGAATGAACGAGTTGAGTTATTTGGTAATCCAGAAAAACTAATATGAGGTCATGTCTTTCAAGGATCGAGGAAAAATTTTAGCTAGAAGTTTGTCTTCAAGGATAAAATCACTACATAAAGCGATCAAGGCATTAAAATGATTAGTAGGATCTCCATTTCCTCCATATTTGTCAAATATAGGGATCTCTATATCTTGTGGCACTGAGATTCTCAATATCTTCAAGGAAAATGGATTAATCATGACATAGTATGAAGGAGGACTATTTTGATTTTGATTGATGGTAGAAACTTAGCGTTGAAGGGATGAAAATCTTTGTAAGATATGGTTAATGATAGGATCATTTCTCATGGTGTGAGATGGAGGTGAATATGGTGTTGGTGTATATGTGTTGGAAGGACAAATGAATGGATTTCTTGTGGGAGGAGGTATCATATTAGATGCCACATAAGTATAAGGAGCACTAGTGCAATTGTGTGAGGTAGGAAGGATATTGCTAGTTGGTTGCACTATTTGTTAGAAGAATGAAGAAGAACACATCTCTTGATATAGGTTTTTTTGTCATTGATTTAACCATGATATATAAGTTGAAACTACAAGATTCAAAGTTATGTTGATCTAGTATTTTGAACCGGTAGTGCAAATTTGTCGCCTGATATTTTTCTTCGATTTTCCCCTCCGGTGATAATTGCTACTTCAAATTTTGGGAATTTTTTTTGGTCTATAAATTCATGCAAGGATAGGAACTCGTTCATTTAGAGTCTCGTGGTTGTTGTCACATCATTTTGTTGTTTATATATTTTTAATTAGGTTTATTGTTGATTGACCTAATAAGTAGTAGAAGGTGAAATGGACTAATTCTTGTTTGTGCAATCCATGCCGACATGTAATTGCGCACCATACATTCAAATTACTTTTGAGAATTTTTTGTGTTTTCCTAGAGCCGACTTGATGGCTAGTTACTAGAAAATAAAATATATATACACAAGCTGTCTTTGGAGATAGAAAAATTAGAATTGTGTATGTGAATGTTGGTACATTATGGGTGAATTCGAAAAGAATGAACAGTGATTTTCATGCATGCAAATTTCTTGAGCTTCAGAGGAACTAAATCTGCACTCTGAGGTATACTTACACATGTAACATAGGGTAAATTTCCAAGTTGGCTTTATTAAAACAAAAAAATAAAACCTAAGTAAGCAAAGAAGAACAGAGGAGGAAACAACAACAAAAAAAGGAAAGATCTCACCAAATGTCTTCAACCTCCATGAATCACCTTCCTTGTACCTTCTCTATTTGCTGCAATATGATGGATGCCCTCAGATTTTGTGTGAGAAAACTAATTTTATGACATGACCTAGCAAATGTTCAAGGATTTTAATAAAGAAATGAAATAATGCATGAAGAGGGAGAAGTATAGAATTTAGAATTGAGAGATATTAAGAGATCCATAAATGAACACAAAATTGGAATGTTATAGATAATGCAATTTTGTATGGATGGATGAGATTAAAGATTGATAAGTGTCTTAGAATCTATGGTCAAGATTCAAAATAACAACCCTTTAATTAGGGTTAGAGAAAATTTAGGGTGAAATTCAAATTGAGTGGACAAGCTTTAATTTAAAAAATTAAATCAAGGAATGAGAATAGATGTGACAGTGTGATGAGAATTAGCAAGTAGAAAAAGATGAGTTAGAAAATCAAGTTAGTTTAGAAATAACTTAGCTTGTGGAGAGAAATGCTATTTTGAAATTAATATTTTAAATTAATTCCAAAATGGTGAATTCATGTGACAGTAAATAATAATAATTTAAAATTATTTACTTGGAAAGAGGGAAATTGCCAATTTAAATAAAATGTTATTATTTAAATTTAGAAAGAAAATCAATAAGACAATTAAATAATTAAAATTATTTAATTGTGGAGGAAAATCAGAAAGTGGGTGATTTTATTTAAAATTAGAAAAAAAGTTGTAAAAAATGGATAATTTTAAATAGATTCTTTAATTTAAACTTAGAAACAAAGCCGAAGAGGATAATAATTAAATAAATAATAGAAATTTATTTAATCATGATAAGACATAAATAATTAATGACGTATTAAATAAATAAAGTTTATTTATTTAAATAATCAAGAGGAGATAATGGACAAGGGATAATTAAATAAATTTAGGAATTTATTCAATTATAGAGTGACATAAGAAATTAGTGACGTATTTAAATAATAAATTTAATTTATTTAAATAGTCAGGGGGAATAAAAGACTCGAATTAATTAAACAATTAGAAATTATTTAATTAATAGTTGACATTGGACTATAGGACATAATTAAATATTTTAATTATGTTGATTTGAAGCATGATATAGAAAAATGTGGTTTGTGGGTCTAGGCCAATTTTATGTCTACAACACCAATTCATTCTTTAGTTGTAAGCAATTTATGTTTCTATATTTTGTAGGTAGTGAGCCTCCATTTTGGATGGTGAATCTTTGCAGTGAGCCACCCTTTTGTAATATCTTATAAATGATTATACTATATTGTGAGTTAATCCTCACTTTGGTTTTTCCCATTCTGGGTTTTCCACCTAAAAATCTTGGTGTTCATGTGCTATGTGTTTCATGTTCAATAAATGCTTCTTCTCATCTTAATTATCATATGCATTGGATTAATTGGATGGTATTTGTTTAATAAGTTTAAGAAGATTTGAAATCGCCCCCCATCTTAGTATCTTGGATATTTAACAATTGGTATCAGAGCTTGGTTTCTCTAGAGAAGCCTAACACCTTGAGGGAGATCTTGAAGATTGAATAAATGGATGATAATGCAGACCTCCAAACTTCCCTAGATGACCTTGACAAAGATAAAAATGAAAATAGAGATCTGAAAGAAAATCTCGATGAAGCAAATGAATGTGTCCAGAAGTTGAAAGAGAAATTAAAGTAATTCAAAGAGATACATAGAGAAGTTAGTTAGCTGTTGAAATAAGAAAATGAAGGTGTTATCAAAATAAAGTTGTAAGTGGAAGAAAAGAAGAGAAATGATGAATGCCTGAATGTAGAGGTTAAGAGAAAGTCTAATGAATGTTCCAAGCTTGAACAAGAAGTGGTGAGCCTGAGAGAAGAACTTGAAAAAGAAAAAGTCCATGAAGATAGTTTCAAGACAAGCTCTACTAGACTTGATGAACTAATTGCAGGTCATAAAACCTCTAGAAACAAAGGTGGATTAGGATTAGAACTAGGTGAAATATCAAACATTGTAAATGATCAAAAGACTCAAGATAAAGGGAATGAGAAACTAAATCCTAGAAGGATAACACCTATCAGACAACCAAATGTTTAAAGGTATCCATTTGTCAATGGAACTTGTTTTTCATGCAAAAAGTTTGATCATAAGGAAAATGAATCCAAAAGTATAATTAATTAGTTCTTTGGTTCCTTCTCTGGACAATGTTATGCTTGTAATAAGATTGTACATAAATCTAGTGAATGTAGAAATTAGATGATGTACTAGTTTAATGGAGGAAGAATGAATCAGTCCTTTTTTGGTTTGTGCTATACTTGCAACACGTATGGGCATAAAATGAATCAGTACAAATCAAGGTTTAATGGAAGTCAAACAAATCAAAGAAATGTTATATGTTATAACTGTAACAAACCAAGACATATTTCAAAGGTATGTAGAAGTAAGAGGGGAAAACAATCTTCTATGGTAAAGAACAATGAATCTGTGAAGAAAGTTGACAAAGAGGTTTAGTTAAGAAAGACATGAGAAAGATATGGGAAACAAAGAAGAATTAGAATCTTATAATGCATATGTGCCCTCAACAGGTTTAGATGATTCCTCTGGGAACTAGACCTAGCATGGTCTTAGGGGGAGCTTGCGCAAATAATATTTTGAACCCCCTAATTTTGGGCATGTCAACCTTTGGAATGCAAAGATGTTGTAAGAGATGAATAGGTAGAGGTTTTGAAAAATAAACTAGAAGAGAAAGCGCATGTATGCTCGCTTATAGAACATATTAGGGTTTTTCATCGTAGTTGAAGGGTTTTGCCAAGTTTTAAAATTTCATCACATTAATGAGAATTAGGGCATCACATTGGTTTATAAAGTGAAATCGTAGAGGAATTTAAATCAATTCTACATTCAAAGAAAGGAAAGAATGATTTAGAGTGATTTGGAGTGAATTGAAGGGCAACTTGTGCAAACCCTAGTTTTGTCTATTCATGAAAGAAAAAAGTGTTTTTTGATTATGTGTTGTGATCTTGTGAAAATTCTCTTTTTGAAAGCTTTAAGAGATCGATATATAAATAATGGAAACCCCTCTAGTCATAAATACAAAAAATTGATCTAGGCCCTCCTATAGGAAATACTCAATGAAGGCTTTCGGTGATGACCTTATGGGCACTTTCTCTTTGATTCCCCATGGTGTCATGCTGGTAGAGGATACAAGAATTTACATTAGGGTTAAGACTGAGGAATTCAATCACAACAAATTGATTAACATGTGGCTAAAGGAACTCATTAGAGATAATTTCATGGTGAAACCTGAGTACTTGAATCTTTTGACAAAGAAATTGGATTGTTGGAACAACTTCACTAATTTGTGTTCAATGGTGGATGATCAGTATGTAAAACCAGTCCTTAGTAGAATGCATGATCAGTTATTGTGGACCAATGAGCCATATTTTATAACTAAGGAAGTGATCAAAGCTATCACGAGACTCTATGACACCAGACTAGTACCAGTGTTGAAAGCAGCGAAAAATGAAGTTGTGATAGATCTCACTAGTGCAACATATGATAAGAGGGTTCTCACAAAAAATTATATCACTAATCCATCCATAATGTATGCATCCATAATGATAGGACATAAAATCTACTTCACCAATAGAGAGAACTCTATGTTCGCAACAAAAATCTATATTAGATTTGACTTGGCTACAAATGGTGTAGATTATCATATATGTGAGATTCTCAGAAAACAATACCTACTTGAGAACTTGATTATTTGAAATGATAAGAATTATCCTTTCAATTTTGGTTCTCTGATTGTTTTCCTATTATTCTATTTTCTCATAATGTTTTCAAGAAAATTTGAAACAATGTTTTGGGACCTATCCCGACTGGTTGCTCATCAATTTTTTGATCATATGCAAAATTTGGATGATGTGAAGAACATAGAAAATTAACTGACCACATTCTTTTCTATATTCAAGGAAAATATGAATTAGAGAGAGAATTTTGAGGAAGATTGTTGCAAATTATAAGAATGACATCATATCTCATGTTTCTTCTGATGAGTGCATGGTTGAAATGGTTGAACCCTGAGCTATCTAGATTCAACCCTTGGGATATGAAATCACAAAATAATAAGAAGCTAAAGGCTATGTGCAACTGTTAATGAAGATTCTAAAGGATGAGAATGAACCCTGGATTTGTACATATGTAGAAAAATCCATGGAAGTTAATTTAGAGCACAAAAAATCTACAAGGAAGAAAAATGTAACTGAAATTATGAAAAAAATTGTTTTCACAGATGAAGAGATAGTACAAGGAAGATCCCATGGAGAACAAAATTCTAGACATCATCTAGTGTAAGGAGATCCAATAGGATCCCTCCTTCCAATCTAGCTACTAGATCAGCTTCGATAAAGATTGAGCTTAACACCTCTAACAAAGCCAAAGGGTTGGAACCTTCCATACCCACTACAAAATCAGGCAAAATAAAAGGTGTTACTTTAGTAGCACCTACTAAACAAGGAAGGAAAGAAGAGGCTACAAGGGAGAGAAATCTCAACATCACTGAGGGCCAAGAAGAAGAGGAGGAAGAGCCCAATTCTAAGTTGACAAGGAAAAAAAGGGTAAGCATTTCCTCCAATGAAGGTGCATCTCAAGAAACCGATGTTGGATTGAAGAAAATTCACTATGTATCATTCTAATAGGATGTTGATGAACATGATTCTAGTGATCATGAAGCTAATCCGAAGAAGGCCAGATTTGTAGGAGAGGTTTCATTGGAACAGGTGGAACAAAATGTCTCTCTGGTAAGACCTCATACCCCTCTCAAACTAGAAGCCTTGGTGAATAATCTAGTGCATCAATAAAATATGATGAAACCCACAACAAAAGTGTATAATTTGGTATGTGAAGAAGATAAGGAAACAATAACAATGGCTATCATTAAATATTTTATTATATTGGAAGCTAAGTGGGAAAATGTAAAGTGTGATGTGCCTAAAAAAATATGGGAAGTACTAATGAAGAGAAGAGTAGAGGCGGTTGAGCTGGAAGAGAAAATAAGAGATAAGGAATATAAGGAAATAACATCATCTCCATCTCTGAGTGATCTAGAAACTTTGAAGAAGATTTGTGCTTACTTGTTCCAGATGAAGAAGAGAGTTTACTTTGATGAATAGAGATAAGAAAGAAATCAAAAGGCTAAGGAAGAAAACAATAAATACTATCAGAAATAAAACAAAAAAGTATGGTATTCTTAGTGCTTCTGGTACACCACTTGAATCAAGAAAATAAACTTCTATAGAATTCAAGGAAGATCCTCCTTCTGGTACTAGTGATGAAATGTACCTTTGGAAATAAATGAATCTGATATCCCTCTAGAAATAGGTAGTATAGATGTTCTACCAAATATTAATGATTTTAATGAGGCTCCATAAAATGATGGATAGTTTGAAGAAAATGTTCAAGAAGAGAGTCATGATGTTACCCCTCTGGTACACTCTGAACAAGCAAGAGAAAAAACAAAAGAAGAGAGGAGAGAAGATGAAAAGGAAGAAGAAAAAAGAGAAGAAAATATGCAAGAATAAAATCTAGAAGAAAAGAGAGCAAAGGAAGATAAGGTTGAGGAAGAAGGAAATAGGGAATTAGGTGAACCTAGTGGAAAGAATGAATAAGCATCTCTGCAGGTTGCAAAATTACAAAATTCCACTAGAGAATCCTCCTCCGGTGATGATGTCTTGAAGGGATTTATATCTAAGTAGATTATATTCCAACAAGTAATTTCTCTCGAACTCCTTCAACTTCCCATGAATCAAGGCTATGTAGATCTAAACAAGATTCCTCCTATACAAAAAATGGTGTTACATGATGTATTTCATGCATTTGACAAAAGAGAAATCTTTGAAATGCATCAAAAGGGAATTGATTTTATCAAAGATGTTATTAAGGCTTTGTAGGATGTCACACTCAATACGTTTGTGGACACATCTCTCACTCCAGTTGAAAATTTCAAGCTTCTATTGGACTCCTTCAAGGAGTATGCCACCGAACATGGTGAGAAAACAAAATCAGAAATTTGAGAGAAACTGAGTGAGAAAAGGATATTGATCTTCCATGACAAGTGTGCTTTGCCACATACCAATGTAGAAAAGAGCCTTGAATCTATAAAGCCCTATGAATCTTAAGATAATTCTATATTTTCCTACTACATATGGTGGCCTGATGCCACACAAAGTAGATAAGATCTCATGGACTCCATTGAGTCCCAGTTGATACATATTTCAAGTACTTAAAATGTATCCATGGAAAAAGAAATATCAACTTGGAATGCCATCTCTAGACATAAATAAAAATTATTCATGTAACAGAAGAAAAAATATTGGATAATCCAAAAAATTGGCCTGCTTGGAAAAAATGTAAGGATGGAGTACACTCTGGTAGCTAGTGCTTTGGCTAATTCTGAGATATTGGATAACATCAATCCAACATTGGATACTTTGAATGAGGTTGAATAAAGTTTTATTGCATTAGAGTGTTTGAAAAAATTATGATATCTGATAAACAAATTTGGGAGAATAGAAAAGAGGCTTGGAAAGGCATTCTATAGGAACTTCAAAGTGCTCCCTCCTCTAGGGAAAGTTCTTTTATTCTGGTTTTTCTATTGTTTGAGTTAAAATCCTTAGGGGGATTTTAGTAGTTTGATGTGCATATTTATTTTCATACTTTTTTATCATCCTTTGTCATTGATATCAAAGGGGGAGAGTGGAAAGAGAAATAGAGTATACGTTGTACAAAGGAAGTCTATAAATTTTTTTGGCACATGTTTCCATCAATGACAAAGGGGGGTATTGTTGGAAGAATGAATAACACATCTCTTGATATAGTGTTTTTTTTCATTGATGTCACCATGATAAATGAGTTGCAATTGCAATATTCAAAGCCATGTTGATCTAGTATTTTGAACTAGTGATGAAAATTTGTCCTCTAATATTTTTCTCTGGTTTTCCCCTCTAGTGATAATTTCTACTTCAAATTTTGGGAAATGGATTTTTGGTTGATAAATGCATGCATGGATAGGATCTTGTGAGTTCAAATGCTTGCGGTTTTCGTCGGCATCATTTTTTTGTTTATATTTTTGTTATGAGTTCTATTGTGTTGGGAAATCATGTCTCAATTTCTAGTTTGTAACTCTGCTTCTTTGGAATTGGCGATAAATTATTGTTTCAGCATTTACCACCATATCACAACTATTCATTTTGTGCCTCTATCACTTTACCATGACACTCTGCCTTGACCCTAGTCGTACCATCGTGATGGGCTTGGCGGTTACCACCTTATCGTACGTGGTAATTTTACTCACCGCGGTGGTCGTGGTAGGTGGGTTGATGCCTGCCGCGCCGGTTACCACCTTACCTTGGTTAGTGGAGGCCTTCAACGTGTTGGCCATGGTGAAGCCGCTTGTGGCTTGGTTTTCAGTTACTGCCATACTGCAGGTAGTGGGTTGACTCACCACAGTGGCTATGGTGAGACCACCTATGGTGAGCCTAGTTGTTACCACCCCACTACAGATGGTGGGTTGGCTCAGCACGGTGGCCACTGTAAGACTGCTAACACTCTAGCTGGTGGTCACCGCCATATCATAGGATTGCCTGATGGCCCTCGCAGTAGCATAGTATGAACACCAGTGATCTTCTCGATAGATATTGCCACACCATAGTATGTCATTGACCGAGCAGCAGTACCACAGGGTGGTTAGAAGGAAGGGAGTTGTGGAGTTAGGAAATGAGCTCGACTGGCTTAATTTCACATGGTGAGGAGTCTCAGTGAGCTCAGAGGTAGCATGGGTATGCTCAAGGTGAGCTCGGATGAGGTCACCACCATACTGTGGCCAAGTAGGATGGACTCAATGGTGGAGTGGTAAAGATTTGGAGAGGTCTGATAAGCTCTGACTAGGTTTGACCAAGTTGGACTCAGATTCAAGAGTGATAGGCGAATGAAATGCAAACACGTGGCATAAGGAAAATGATGTTGATTGGCCAAAAGCCAAAATAGTAATAACAGTAATTGTAGGCTGACTTAGGTTGGCAAATTGAAACCCGATTAAGGCAAGGATTTATTGCCTGGGTGGCTCAATGAAGAGAAAATTTATCAGAGAAGATCAATTGTGTATTGGATCGATGCATGAGCTTGATGGTTGATGATTGGTTGAGATATTGAATGCAATGTATGACTTTCTGAGTTGAGTACAATATTGTATATATGAACCAAGAGCATGTAAGGTGACGAGTTAAGTTGATGTAAGTAAGTTGTTTGAACTGTATGTTTCTGAAATGAGAACACTGTAATAGTGAGACATAACTCTAAGTTGTTGTGAGCTAATTTGAGAAGACTGATTCTTTTGTATGTAACCTTTTTACTGTAATACAAAAAATTTCTTTCTTAGTGTGGTGGGTTTTTAACCTCTAAATATTTTCCCACATGTATCTTGTGTCAACTGCGAATGCTTAATTTTTTTTTGTTGCTTTATGTTGGTTGTATTTATCTCAAGTAGTTTTAGAAGCTATAAGAACTAATTTTTTCTTCTCTCTCCTATTGTATTAGTGTTAATGGAATGTATTCTGCACTGTTGGGTCATTAGGTCCACCCCCATTTTCCCTTCAAGTGGTATCAGAGCCTGGCCTTTTGTGTTATCCTTGATAGAAAACGTCAATTTTTTGTGCTAATACTATTTTAGTGGGAGTCTTGCATTGTTAAAAAAAAATTCTATTTGAGATGGCAAGTACATTAGGTAGAGTAGAGATTGAAAAGTTTAATGGCAGTAACTTTGAGTTATGGAAATTGAAGATAGAAGACTTGCTTGTGGATAGAGACCTCTGGATTCCAGTGTCTGGAACTATGCCACAAATTATGAAGCAAGAGGATTGGGATCTTGTTGATAGAAAAGCAAGAGGTCTTATAAGACAAAGTGTAGCCAATTTTGTACTTCTGAATGTCCATGAGGAGAAGGCTACAACTTTATTTTAGAAGAAGCTTGGTGATATTTATCAGGGAAAGTCTCTGGTAAATAATTTATTCCTGAGGAAGAATCTGTACTCCTTGAAGATGGAAAAAGGTGCATCTTTTGTAGACCATCTAAACTCATTTAACATGAGTGTTACTCAACTGGCATCTGTAGGTGTAAAGATTGAGGAGGAGGATCGTTTCATGCTCATGTTGTGTTTGTTACCTGATAGTTGGGATCATCTTGTGATGGCCATTGGAATCACCAACACTGCTTTCAAGAGGGAAGACTTTTTTGCATCATTGTTATCTGAAGAGATGCGGAGGAACTGTTCAGAGATGGTGAAAGAGGTTCTTGTTGTTCGAGGTAGACCAAAGGAGAAAGGCAAGAAGAATGATAAGAAGTCCAAATCCAAGTCTGCCTGGAGATCAAATTTTCCTGGTAAAAATTCCAAGGTAAAGTGTTGGAACTGTGGGAAACCTGGTCACATCCAAAAGGATTTCAAGGAGAAGAAGAAGAATAATGCCTTTGAAAATGACTCTTCTCAAAGTGATGCAGATGCCTTCATTGCAGCCTTGACAACTCAGGCATTAGATGATGTCTAGCTCGTTGAATCGGGTGGATCATTTCACATGATGTCCCATAGAGAATTGTTCTCTAAGTATGAGAAGTATGATGGTGGAAAGGTGTACTTGGCAAGTGATTCAATGCTAGAGATAGTTGGCAGAGGAAGAGTCAGAATTCAGTTTCTTGATAGGAGAGTCAAAGGGATTGGTGGCGTACTGCACATTCTAGGTCTGGATCGAAATCTTCTTTTTATCTATAAGTTAAATCATGTTGGTGTAGAAGTTTCTTTCTCTAGTAGAGGATTTAAAATGGCTTGAGGATAAATGGTGTTGGCTAAGGGTGTTCGTACTAGCACTATGTACAAGCTAGATGCACCTCCTGTTCAATGTAACAGTGCCTATGCAAATTCAAGCAATGTTGCTCCTGTAGAGGAAGATGTAGACTCTTCTCTATCTGAAAATTCTTTGGAGGTAAAAATCCTAGCAGAGAATACTATGTTTTGGCATCATAGATTAGGTCACATAGAAGAAAAAGGTTTAAAAACCTTGAAGAATAAAAATCTTGTAGGTCTTAATGATTGTAATATTGAGTTTGATTTTTGTGAACATTGTATCTATGGAAAACAAAACTGTGTTTCATTTTATTCTAGTGCTCATAAATCTTTTGGCATACTGGATTATGTTCATTCTGATTTTTTTGGTCTAGTTAATGTTCCTTCGTTATCAAAGTCTAGATATTATGTTTCTTTTATTGATGACTATTTGAGAAGGGAATTGGTATACTTTCTTACAAGTAAATCACAAATGTTTAGTCAGTTTATAGAGCCTAAATATTTGGTAGAGAATTGATTGGAAGGAAAATTAAATGTTTAAGGATAGACAATGGTGGTGAGTTTTGTTCTATAGATTTTGAAAGGTATTGCACTGATCATGGAATTAAAAGACATGAAACCACACTTTACACTCCACGGTAGAATGGAGTTACAGAAAGGTTGAATGTGATGCTGATGGAAAAGGCAAGGAGTATATTGAGTGGTGTTGGTCTAGAGCAAAATTTTTGGGCTAAGGTTGTGGCTACAACATGTTATATGATAAACATATCTCCTTGTTCTTCTCTTGTTGATAAGACACCTTTGGAAGCATGGTCTAGTAAGAAGCCCTCTCTGAGGCATGTTCGTGTCTTTGGCCATGAGGCATATGTTTATGTGCCAAATGAAAAGAGACATAAATTGGATAACAAGGTTTTCAAGTGTATCCTCATCGGCTATGGAGTTGGTGTGAAGGGATACAAGCTTTGGAATCCTGATAATGAGAAGGTTCTATACAAAAAAAGTGTGATATTTGGTGAGTTGAAGCCTTTAGTAAGTGCTCAATAGCTTGAGACAGATAAAAAAGATAAGAAGAAGGATGCAATTGAGATTCCCTGAACTCCAGAAAGGGAAGAGCTTCATGATGTACCTGAGACTGAGGAGAGTTCAAGAAGCTCTTAGAGTTCTGATGATGAAGAACCAAAATCGTAGCCTGTAAGAAGATCTACACAAGAAAAAGGCAACCTGAAAGGTATGGTTTCTCTATGTTAGATTCAAACTGTGCCTATGCTTTAATTACTAGCAATGATGATCCTAGGACTTTAAAAGAAGAAATCAACATGACTGCTTTAAATTCTTGGCTGGAAGCCATGAATGAAGAGATGGTTTCATTGAAGAAGAATGAGACCTGGGATTTGGTACCATTGCCTAATGGTTGAAAGCCTGTTGGTTGTAATTGCGTACTCAAAAGCAAGACAAACCTTGATGGCAATATTGAGAAATATAAGGCATGACTGGTTGCAAAGGGATTTTCCTAGATTGAGGGAATTGATTATGGAGATATTTTTTCCCCTGTAGTAAAGCTGACATCCATCAGATTCTTGTTGTCATTGGTAGTTGTGTATGAATTTGAAATTGAACAGATGGATGTGAAGACAATGTGTCTCCATGGTGAGATGGAAGAAGATATCTATATGTCTGAGCCTGAGCATTTTGTTCAAAAAGGTACACAAAATCTAGTCTATAAGTTAAATAAACCTCTGTATGGTTTCAAGCAATCTCCTAGAATGCAATACCAGAAATTTGACACTTTTGTGTTGTCTATAGGATTTATGAGATCAAAATTTGATCATTGTATCTAATTTAAATTGGAGAATGATCATGTGCTTGCTATTACCCTATATGTTTATGATATGTTGTTCATTGGAAATAGCAAGTCTATGATTTCTGATCTTAAATCTTAGTTGTCTGCAAAGTTTGAAATGAAGGATCTTGGTGCAGAAAGGTAAATTCTTGGAATGGAGATAACCAGGGACAAAACAAGCATAAATATTTGGCTTAGTTAGAGTAAGTATGTAAACACGCTCCTGCAAAGGTTCAGTATGATTGACTGCAAGCAGCTAGTTGTTCCAGTCATGCAAGGAGTGAAACAATCTATTGAAGACTATCCAAATTTTGCTACTAAGATGGGGGAGATGACTAGTGTGCCTTATGCAAGTGTTGTTGGAAGTTTGATGTATGCTATGGTCTCTACAAGACCAGACATTGCCCAAGCAGTGGGAGTTCTAAGCCAATTTATGGAAAATCCAGGTACATCACATTGGGATGCTATGAAAAGAGTAATCAGATATTTGAGGGGATCTTTAGATTATGCATTGTATTACCATGGCAGTTTGGTTGCATCACAAAAATCACTTAGCATCCAGGGTTATGTTTATTTAGATTGGGCAGGGGACGTTGACAGTAGACGATCCACTAGTGGATACACTTTCATTCTGAATGGTGGAGCAATCAATTGGATGAGCAAGTGATAGGTTGTAGTTTCTTTATCCATGACAGAGGTAGAGTACATGGAAGTAATGCATTCCTATAAGGAGGTTGTTTGGTTAAACAGCTTGTGTTCAGACATAGGATTTAATGTTGGACAGATTACAATATGCTATGATAGTCAAAGTACCATTTGGTTGGAAAAGAATCTAACTTTCCATGCCAGGACAAAGCACATTGATGTGCAGTATCACTTTGTGAGAGACATGGTTGAATATGGAAAAGTTAGTTTCGAAAAGATCGACACCTTGAGGAATGTCACAAATGCACTAATGAAGTTGGTTAGCATAGACCAGTTCATATGGTGCACAAAATTGATGGGCCTTGGGGCTTATGATAGACAGCGAGTTTTCAAAGTTAAGAGGATGTTGGAAATCTTCACCAAGTGGGAGCTTGTTGGGAAATCATGTCTCAATTTCTAGTTTGTACCTCTGTTTCTTTGGACATGGCAAAAAATTCTTGTTTCATCCTTTACCACCATAGCACAACTATTCATTTTGTGCCTCTACCGCTTTACCATGGTGGTCTACCTTGACCCTGGTGGTACCGTGGTGATGGGCATGGTGGTTACCGACTTACCAAACACGGTGAGTTCACTCATCGTGATGGTTGCGGTAGGCGGCTTGTTTCTTGCCTTGCCGATCAACGCATTACCATGGTCGATAGAGGCCTTCACCATGGTGGCTGCGGTGAAGTCACTTGCGGCTTGGTTAGCAGTTACCACCATATTGTAGGTGACGGGACGACTTACCGCGGTGGTCACGGTGAACCTTGCGGTTATCACCCCACCACGGATGATCAACTAGCTCACTGTGGTGGCCGTGGTAATACTGCCAGTGGTCTGGTTGGCAGTCACTACCCTACCAAGCTATGGCCTAACGGCCCCCATGGTAGCGTAGTATGACCACCAACGATTTGCACGAAAGATAACACCACACCACGGTATGTCATTGACCGGGCAATGGTAGCACATGGCGGTTAGAAGGAAGGGCGTTATGGAGTCAGGAAATGAGCTTGACTGGCTTGCCACCACACCACAAGGAGTCTCGGTGAGCTCAGATGAGCTCACTACCATACCATGGCCAAGTAGGATGGACTCGACAATACAGCCATAGAGATTTGGAGAGTTTGGATAGGCTCTGACCAGGTTTAATTGAGTTGGACTCAAAGTCAAGAGAGCTAGGCAAATGAAATGCAAACACATGGCAGAAGGACAACAATGTTGATTGGCCAAAAGCCAAAATAGTAATAGTAGTAATTACAAGTTGACTTAGGCTGGTAGATTCAAACCCTATTTAGGCAAGGAGTTATTGCTTGGGTGGCTTAATGAAGAGAAAATTTGTCAGAGAAAATTGATTGCATATTGGATTGATGCATGAACTTTATGGTCGGTCATTGGTTGAGATATTAAATGCAATTTATGACTTTCCGAGTCGAGTACAATATTATATATATCAACCAAGAGCATGTAAGGTGATGAGTTAAGTTGATGTAAGTAAGTTGTTCGAACTATATGTTTCTAAAATGAGAACACTGTAACAGTGAGACATAACTCTAAGTTGTTGTGGGCTGATTAGAGAAGAATGATTCTTTTGTATGTAACCTTTTACAGTAATACAAAAACTAGCTTGCTTGGTATGGTGGGTTATTTACCTATAAAGGTTTTCCCAGGTATATCTTGTGTCAACTATGAATGCTTAATTTTGTTTTCTATTTTATGTTTGTTGTAATTATCTCAAGTAGTTTTAGAAGCTATAAGAACTAGTTTTTTCTTCTCTCTCCTATTGTATTAGTGTTAAGGGAATTTATTCTACACTATTGGGTCATTAGATCCACCCCCGTTTTCCCTTCTTATTGTTGGCTGACTTCATAAGAAATTGTAGAGGAAATGGATTAAATCTTGTTTCTAAAATCCATGTCGACATGTAATTATGCACCAAATGTTTGAGTTACTTTTGAGAAGTTTTTGTGTTTACTTGGAGTCAAGATTATTGCTACTTATGGGCAAATCAAATATATATACAAGATGTCTTTAGAGATCAAAAAATAAGAATTGTTTATGTGAATATTGGTAGATTATATGTGGATGTGAAGAGCGAAGAGTGATTTGGCATGAAAATTTATTGAGCTTCAAAGGAACTGAATCTACACTTTAAGGTATACTAACATCAGTTCATTCTGTGGGTGTAAGCCATTTTTGTTTCTATATTTTGTAGTCAATGAGCCTCCATTTTAGATAGTGAGTCCTAGCAGTGAGCCACCCTTTTGTAATATCTTATAACCAATTATACTATATTTTGAGTTAATCCTCATTGTGGTTTTTCCCATTTTGGGTTTTCCACGTAAAAATATTAGTGTTTGTGTGTTATGTGCTTCATGTTTAGCTAATGCTTCTTCTCATCTTAATTATCATTTGCATTGGATTAATTGGATGGTGCTTTTTCAATAAGTTTAAGAAGATACTAATTCACCCCCCCTCTTAGTATCTTGGATATTTAACATTGTTATGGTTACTTAAGGAGTTGTGTAGGTAGGAATGGATGTTATGGTTGAGGAGGGAGGATTTTTATTTCCTCCTTGCACATTGTTTGAGGTTTCAACACCATTACTAGTGGAAGGAAGATTTTTTCCAAAGATATGAGCTATATTATGCAAAAATTTCAGTCCTTCATCAATTTCCATCATGCAGTGAATATTGTCTATTGAAAGTATAACAATGTTGGAAATGTTTTCAGTACTCTCACTATCTTGTAAATGGGCTAGGTCCTTATGCATTTTCATTATTTTTTCTTGAGGAATATGATCAAACATTGTTTTAATACTTGGCATAATTCTTGTAGGTAAGGTAGGAATGGAAAAGGAGGTGTCAAATGTATGGTCCATACCTAGCAAACTAGTCCCAATACTATAAGAGAGCTTGATAACCCAAGATCCACAATGAGTGTTTTATCTTGAGATGTTATGAGTTCCACACTTCATCTTACCATATTATTAGCAATAGGACACCAATTAGTACAACTATACAAAGAATAAACTGTAGAAAGTGAAGTGAACAAAATCTCCTATGCTTGCAATTACACTTGAAATGAAAGAAATTGGAATAATAGAAATTTTGGAAACTAAAACAACAAACTAAAATCAACCCATAGAAACAAAAAACAATAATTTCAAACCCTGAAAACTAGAGAGTCAAATTCAATAGGGACTAAGACACCAGTAATCACATTTTATTCCTCCTAATGAGATCTAACAGTTTCAATGGCAGAAATAGGAAGCAAACAAGAAGGAGACAATTCTAAGCAGAAAACACTGAGAGGTACTAAGACACCAAGAAGGGAATTTTAGTCCCAACCAAGCTTTTACTGAGAGAAACAACAATTTTTTTCTTGAAAAAAACTTTCTCAAGTTGCCTATATAGTGACTTGATGTTTGGAAATAAAAAATGATGTAAATGAATGCAAAGAAAAACAATGATGAACAAGCAATTGAATGCAAGATTTGAAGTGTAGTTTTTCAATTTTCAATGCAAAAAGAATGTTTCTAAATGTAATTAAGAGGATGAACAATTCAATATTCTATTTTTCAATGAGATTTAATGATGTACGAAAGTAAAATAACAACATATATGCACTTTCACTAACTCAAAGATAGGAAACCCTAAATACAATTTGACTAATACAAGATGCAAGAAATCCTAGATGAAAAATGTAATGAGTGCAATCTAAACCTAGGACTCTAAAGGATTCAAAAATAGAGAAGGAAGACAACTCAAATAAACATCGGGTTCACCAAAATGAACAATGGTGAAATGAGGAAAACATGGATTGTCTGCCCACTTTACATAGTTCATTCAAATATGTACTAAGAACCCTAATAGGTCTGACTATCAACCTCTAAAGGTGATTTAATACACAACTAGGAGAACTTAGAAGGGGGTGTTCTATTCAATTAAGGGGTTCACCACAAAGTAAATTCTTGGAAATAATAATGTTTTGAAAACATATTGTGATATGGAAAACACTTGAAATAAGAAAATTGAAGCTTCTTAATACTTAAAATGAGCAAATCTAAGTTAGGGTATTTGTTCCTAGGAAGCCTAGAGATGCCAAAAGGATTATAGAAATTAAAATAGACTACTAAAATATACCTTGAAGGACTAAGGTATCTTTACTCTCAGCTTAGTCTCAGTGTTGTTTTTTGGGGCAAACACAAAGTCTTCGGATAATGAAACAAAATCTCAAAAAATAACTAAAAGATTCCACCTGGAGGACTAAGATTCCTTTACTCTTGTCTTACTCTTGATTTGAATTTATGAAAAGTGTGAATGTGGTCCTAAGCTCCTAGATCTGAAATTTTGTCTCCTCGGATCTCTAGTTCTGAAATTGTCAGATCTGACCTATAAGTGATTTTTCATCAAGATGACAACTTTGACAATGCAAATTTGCAACATTAAAAACTTTTCACTCCAAGAGATCTTCAATTCTACAACCTAGATATACAAACACAAATGGACAAGATAGAAAAACTTGATGGTTGTTAGCGAATGGGGGTTTGCCTTGGTCAAACCCCTTGTTGGTAATTAGACCTTGAAATGAGATAGAAATTATGAAGGAAATGGTGAATGAATAGCTTGCAATGCTACGACTCACCAAACGCTTACAAATTCTGTAATGGATATGGATCTTGAAATTCTTGATAGATCTTGATTTTTTTTCTTGCTTGAATCAAAACCCTACATAACAAATGTTAGCACAACAACACACATGATGCAAGAACAATATATGATTCTTGAAAGTTGAAGATGGCTCCAAATTCTTAAAGAATTTCTTTTGAATTCTCTTGTGAACTCAATTTGACTATAATGAATTCTCTTAAAAAATACTTGGATTGCTTAGGATGAAAATGAATGAATAAACCTTGTATTTATACTTGTTTATGTTGAAAATCCCAAAATTATGTCACACCAAGCTAACAAATGAATTCAAAGAATAAAGGAAGTTAAATCTTGCCAATTTTTGAGATTAAATCTCAAAAATGACTCAATGAGGATTAAGATGCCCTAGGTGGAATCTTAGTCCCAAGTGATGAAACTTGGGGCACAAAAACCAAAAAGGGGCCCAAAACGGATGCCTCAAAATTAGGGTCCCAAGACCTCTAGGGGACAAAGACGCCCTTAGTGGCATATTAGTCCCGACCAAAAATTAGGGACAAGCCAATCAAAGTCATTAGGGGATCAAATATTATTTGGAGAATGTCAGGATTTACTAGAAAAATATGTCATGCATAGGGCTTGTGGAGATCAAATAGGGCCAATTAAGGCATAAAGAAGGATAAATAAAGAAAGGTGGGCCCAAATGAGTCTTAATGTATACATTTTACTACACCACATATTTATTATGTCATTATTTACTAAGGTATAATTTATGTAAACTTATGATTAGTAGTTTATCAATGATTGGAGAACCTATGTTCCCGGTTACTCATATTTTTGTGAAATTAGGAGAATAGTCTTTTCCCAAAGGTTAAGTTATATACACTAGAATATTATATTATTCAACAATATTGGTGAAGAATATATTAAAAATATAAACACATTTTCAAATTGTAATATCTTATACATGAGAAAGAGTCTACACCTATTCACGATATTCTAATCTTAAAAATGATGAGTTTATGTCTTGAAAACTAAAAACATGTAATACGAGTGATTTTTCAGATGTAGAAGCACTCCTCTCAAGTTGAAATGTCCTCCAAATTAGAAATAAACTTATCATACAATTTAAACATGTAATTATATGTGTCATATAGTGGGAAAGGATATATGATATTTTATGAACATATAAACATAGGAATCTTAAATTTAAATGATGCAAAGGATAAATTAGAAAGAACCATCAAGGAATTGGAGGTTAGTTCAAAGGTTCTTAATTTAATTTACTATACATTAATATATTATTTTTCTAATTTAACATTACTATGTTCATGGGGTTTTATATGAAACTTAATATCAATGATAACTAGATTGGTTACGACATTCTATAAGATTGGAGCTAGATTATATATGCACCAAAAAAGAGTCTAAAGCAGTATAATTAAGTAATCTTCAAATCTAGTTTAATTTTTTGAATTTTAATACATATTGACATATTGGTAGTTTTTTATAATGAGACTAGATGCATCCAGTTGATGACATGGTGTCATCAATATTATGTAGTTATATATGAATTAGGAGATTCCTTACTCCAATAACTAAAATATATTAAAACATGAACAAAAGGAAATTGCAAGTCCTATGAATGTGAAAAAGGTGTAACAAGGTAATTAAGAGGTTGGGTTAATTCTAATTGGTCGGTTAGATCAACATAAGTGTGTTATCACTTTTATATAGAATCTTGTTATATCATCTTAAAGTCAAACCTAGTAAAGATTTGTTTATGGCCAATAGAGTTTCCAAGTCGAGAGAGGGGCTGGGTGAACATATGAAATTTATTGAAGTACTAAACATTTGTATTTATTATATATGATAAATATTGGGCCAAATAAAGTGTAGATGCCATCGTGTACACTTTTTTGGTTAATTTTGAGCTAGGATTACATAGCTAGTAGGGAGTTTCATTCATGTTAGGTGGGTATCAAGTGTATAAAAACACTATTCTAAGATAGGTGTTATATATATTAGGAGGTTTTCATACCAAACTCTTTGATGAAGGGTAGGACCATATTGTTAGTTAGGAATATGTGTGGGGGACCACATTAAGTCAATGGTTTGTAGAAAAAAATTTGGGTGATGTTCTCCCTCATGTAGTTGGAAGCCACGACTTGTATGGAATAGAGTAAGATGAATATATTTTTTCCAGATGTGGATAAATTTACCAATTATATTTGTGTACCATTAAGCTCTTGAAAGATATCTAATCTCTTGTAAGATGTGACTTGTAACTATGACCTTCAATCTATTTAGAAAATGTATATGAAATATGTATTCAATACTTAGAATTATGTAAGTTTATGAATGTAATAGAATTTGGAATGGGATTGTTTAAAATATGCATCTATGTTTTTTTAATTCAAAAAAACAATTTATGGGTTAAAACTTAGGTGAAAACAATATGGTACATGATGAAGATGTAACATTGGGTATCTAAGATAGTAGGTTCAACATTGGAACCTATGAGATCACTATGTAAGTTTTTTGAAAACATTATTAGTGGATAGTGCCTAAAAGGTTCTTATTCCAAGATGGGAGAAAAAAATAAGAACAAGGAAAAAATTAACAAAACCAAATTCTTGATTTTTTTCTAACTTTGGGACTAGGAGAGAGTCATCTTTAGAGGTTGAAACTCCTAAATAAATAACTCGTAGATGGATGCATTGGATTGTTGAAGGAATGAACCTAGGCTAACAAAGGATGTTATGTCTATTGATAAAAATTCTTAATTAGAGAAACTATTTGTTAGCATAAGTTGAAAACTTTATATGAAGTAGAAAATTAAACATATTGTGAATTAAAAAAAACTAGAGAGGTATTCAAGAGGAAAGATAACCTTATGAAAATCTTGATTGTAATGAAATTAAAATCTTGAAATGATATTTTAATTCAAGAATGAGAGTTGGAAACTTAGAGTAAAGGTCAGAGACTAGAATGGGTCAAAATAAGAAGCAACTTACAAAAGGAAAGGTGAAAACTAACATGATCCCAAAAACTAGAATGGGCATGGTCAATTTGGATTCAAGACATGAAAATAAGAAATAGAAACAAAAAAGGGTCTAGGGTTATGAAGAGACTGAAATCACCAAGAATTTTGGATGAAAATTACTTAGAAAAGTGTGTTACAAGGAAAATGCATGGATAGTAAAACAACTATTCAAACAAGGGCTTAGATAGAGCATTGTTTGGTTGAAATACAAATTTAACTTAGAATTTTTTCAATGAGAGTAAATTTATGTTGGTCCCTTTATGATTATTTGAAGTTGTTTGAGAAATAAATTTAATTTGAAGAATACTATGTGGCCAAATTGAAAGAATAATTTGATCACATTGGGAACAAAAAGAATTTGCAAGGTATACCTACTAAGAGAAATATAATGCAAGTAATAGTCATTCAACTGTAAAATTCAACTAAAATAATATTAAATCAATAAGATCAATTTGGAGGAAATATTTGAAAACCAAGAATTAAACATTTTAAAAAGATTCAATGATATATGGGTCAAGAAAAGGTCAAATATAGATGTGTATCCTATTCAACAATGTTTATTGATGTATTCTTATCTAAGAGAACTTTTGAATTCTCTATAAGACATGGTTCTTGAATCAAAAACATTATAAACAGAGTTACCTATAACCACAACCATGCTATTGAGTTGAAGTCTTAATTATAGAAGCTATTAGTGTTCAAAAGGTTCGAAGGGTTGGGAAAAAGTTAGAGATCTTTGACCAAATAGGATAAGTAACTATAAACTAATTCTATTTCTTGTTTTCAAAGACCTTTTATTATTAGCATTAATGCTTTGGAAAAAAGGTAGGTAGTATGCTTATCCAAGAAAAGAAATATTATTTCCTATGGAATAGGAAATGAAAGATTTATGAATGAAACCATGCTCAAAATAATTATGAGCTATCAAAAATTGTTCATGCTTTGTAACTGTGTACACATTCAATGTTTGGACAATATTTGGAGTTAATAATCAACTAACATGATCTAACTAGGATTGTTACGCAACCAATTTAATTTCTTGTTAGAGGAAAACATTTTAGCTAGAATTAGACTATAATGTTGAAATTATTTGCCTAAAAAAATACTTTGAAATCATTTACTTAAGGGAAAAGAAAATCCTCGTCATGGATGCCAATGTTGGAGGAGACATATCTCCTTGATGATACTTATTCATTATATTTTAAAGAATAAAATATGGTATATGTTGAAGGAAGATGTTTCATTTTATTTGAATGGTCTATTAAGGATAAGATAAAGAACCAAAGTACCAAATTATGAGAAGCTAAGGAAAGATATTTTTGGAAATATGATTGTCATTGATGTCAAAAGGGTATCTCATTGATGTAAAAAGGACATCTCTATAATATCAAATGGAGAGATTGTTGGTTGGTGTCAAAAGGGAACTACTGAAGAAAGTAGTGAAGAGTTACAAAAGTGTTGTAGAAGTTCAGGGATTGGGCCTCAATCTTACCTTATATTTCATGCTTGAGAAGGAAGGAGTTAGCCCTTTTTAGCTAAGTTTGACTGGGATTTGGACTTTAGGATTTTTTCTTACTCTATTTGTAGATGATAGGACATTAGGCTTCAATAATACCTTATATATCAAATCCCTTAGTTAAATGAAAATTATTTGTGTAAATTCTGAAAGGAGTTGGACATCAATCATCAAAAAAACCTCATATTGATTACACAAAGAAAAAGGAGTTATAAATGTGTAAACCCAAAAAGGAGTCGAGCATCAAAATTTAATGTTATGGGTTATGTGGGAAAGTTCAGGAAGATGGGTAGCAAATTTGTGGTCAATTTACTTTTTCATCCTGAAATAGCATAAATGAAAGCACATTATAGTTAAAAATTCTTGCGTTATGGCTTGGTAATGATCTACCCTAGGATCGGTCATTACTAAGACATAATGTGAGTTCATTATAATGTGAGCATTTTATAACGTGATTGCATTTGTTGGGAAAAAAAGAATAGATAACTAAGAGGGGGGGTGAATCAATTGTCACAAAATTTAATACTTATTCAACCTTATTAGTAACCTTTAATCTCAGATCTGATAATTTAATAGTGAAAGCATCAATCAACAACACGTCAAAAACACATGAACACCAATATTTTATACATGGAAACCCTGTTAGAGGAAAAAACACGGTGGATGTTAGTCCACAAGATTATACCATGTTAAAAGTATAATGAAGAGTGTGCACATGCATTCAGGCACACTCCTTAGAGATCACTCCTCAAAAGGGAGGGATCACTACCTTAAATTAAAAAAATAGATTAAAACCATCTAAAGAATATGAACTGAGAAATTAGCTTCTTCAAAAGCCTAATGACAGTTTTGGTTAAGCATAGAAATACTTCTTCACACTTCACTCAAACTTCTTCACACACTACTTTACACTTGAATGCTATGATATTTATCTAGACTTATCTCACACACGCTTCACATACATTCACCGAGCATACTCAAAAAAGAGGAAAAAATCGCTCCTACATATCGACTACATGGATATACATCAACAACTCTATTGGCCACAAATAAGAAATAAAAGAATTTCAAATTGTCAGCCCAATTCATGAACAAATCTCAACGTGAACCAACCTAAGTTGGTCACAACATAATGAAGACCTAAATCAACATCCTTGAACATGCCAAGCATCCAAAAATTAATCCACGGGGATTTGCAACATGCTACCACCATCATGTCGGCCAAGAACATGAGAAATTCACACACAAATGAAAAATATTTGATCACGAACACACCAATCAATTTCGATGTACCACATTCATAAATAATGATCTAGAAACATCTATGAAAATCTTAGGAACATAGACAACAACACAATTTACTAGAATTACATTCTCTTCTTTCAAAAAAACCTACTATAGTAATAGAATAATTATAGGAAATCAAAAACTCATAACTTTCTCCAATCTTGATGCACACCCCTAAAACTTTTGGATAACATAGTAGATAGGTTCAAAAAAAAACCCTTTAATGCATGACTTTTGATTGCCAATGTACACAACTTACCACCACAGGTTCACAAACTTCTTGCAACATACTTATTCTAATTTTATCAATATCCTCGACATATACAATGTTTATATTATCAATGCAAATAATGTTGACATCAATGACAACCACAACATCCAACAATCTCCCCCTTTAGAATTGATGGCAACACATGATGTGAAAAATACCATCAAGACAACTAGCTCTTCTCAAACTGATTTACTCTTCCATATTCTCCCTTAGTTTTGATTGCTCTTCTCCCCCTTTGTTCTTACAATTTTTTTTCATATTTCTCTTCTCCCCCTTTGACATCAATGGAGAAGTTACCAAATCTGTAAACCACATATCTGAAAATTTTGACTTCTCCCCCTAAGTAGCAACCACCACAACATCAATCTAAAACACGATTTGACCGTGAGTGGATGGATTGATGCAAAAACTGGCATCTTAGTTTATATTAGGAGGGGAAATCACCCCTAACTTGCCTTTGAGATACTCAAAATTATCCTTAGCCAACATTTTAGTAAAGATATCTGCAATTTGTTCCTTTGTAGGCAAATACTCCAATTTGACTTCTTTATCATTAACTATGTCTCTCATAAAGTGATACTTGATAGATATATCCTTTGTTTTTGAATTTAGAACTGGATTCTTAGAAATTTTAATGGCACTTGAACTATCACAAAATATATCAATAGGCTCATCATACTCAATTTGATATCTCTCAGCATCTAATTCATCCATATTACTTCGGTATGTGTAGGATCGTGATGGGCCAAACAGTGGTGATATGTAAGTGATATGATGGCCCCTGTGGTTGACGACATTTATTTTACCCAAAATTGATGAAACGAAAAAGGTTTTTAAAGGAGATTCTCAGCTTTACACCAATATAAATTATTCTTTACTTTGAATTTAATAAATAATTATTATTCATTTTCTATTTGAATTATGACTAAAGTTTTGATTGACAGGTTGATTGAAAAAAATATATAGCTTTCAAATGGTATCATATTTTTTAAATATGAAACATGTGTCACATTCTATGCTTTGCATACTATAGGATAAAAAAAAATGAATTTCATGAATTTTTGACCAAGTTAAGGTGGTCAGACATACGATTTTTTCTATTTTTAGAAAGTTGTAATAAAAAAATCATAATTAATTATTTACTTGGAAAAAAATTACAAAAAAACATACATCAAATTGGGACATGAGTGCTCCACTTATTTGTAAAATATTATCAAAAAATATTATTATTTTATTGTGGTTAGGGTGGTTAGATAGACACCTACTTATTTTTTCCCTCAAATTGAAGTACTACTGCATTGAAATTTCAAATTTTCAACAAATATATTTTTAAAAATAAAAAATAAACCTAGTAGTTTAGAAACTACATTGAATTTTCTATATATTCTATTCTTACATATTTTTGAAATAATATAGATAAATTATTCAAATTTTCAAGTTTCCTAACTCTGATTTTCTGAATTTTCCTCACCACTTAAGGGCTTTTTTTCCCATGATGATCTTGCACATACCCATAGTTTGAGTGCAATTATTTGCAGCAGCAATATATTATACCTCAACAATAGATAAGGAAATGGAATTCTATTTTTGACTTAGCTAGGATACCAACTTCTTTCCCAAAAATAATGCACCACCACTCAAGTGCTTTTTCTGTCATCCACATCTCTTGCCCAATCTGCATATGTAAGGCATTCAGAGTAAGATCATCATTCTTAGGATACCATAGCCCAAAATCAACTATTCCTTTGAAGTATCTGAAAATTCTCTTGTTGCAGTTACATGTGATTCCTTTGGATCAACTTGATATCTAGCAACCATGTATAAAACATTCATAATGGCTAGTCAAGTCTAAGTCAAGTAGAGTAATCCACCAATCATTGACTTGTATCTTGTTTGATTTACTTTAGGAGAATCATCATTATGTTTTATCTTGCATCCAGTTACCATGGGTGTACCAACTGGCTTTGAGTCTTCCATACCAAAAATATTTAGTAACTCTCTTACATATTTGGATTTAGATATAAATATTCCATCATTTAACTGAGTAATTTGCAATCCTACAAAGAATTTCAGCTCTCCAATCATTGACATCTCAAAATCACTTTTCATTTCATCATCAAAATTCATACATAAGTCATTATCACCTTTATTGAATCCAAGCTTCAACAATTATTTATCCAATCTAGAATACCTAGCTCTATGGGCTTGCTTGAATCCACACAGTGATTTCTTCAACTGAAACACCATGTCTCCTTCATCAATCAATTGAAATCCACCTAGTCGCTCAACATACACTTCTTCTTCTAATTCTCTATTTAGAAATGTTGACTTCACATCCATTTGATAGACTTTGTAATTCTTGAACACAACATAAGCAAGAAATAACCTTATAGCTTCAATTCTAGCAATAAGGGCAAAGGTTTCTTCAAAATCAATACCTTCCATTTGTGAGTATCCTTTACATACAAGTCTTGCTTTATTCTTGACCACTTCACCTTTTTCATTCAACTTATTCTAAAAGACCCATTTGGTTCCAATCATAATTTTACTATGAGTTCTAAGAAAAAGAATTCATGTATCATTTTTCTCTAGTTGCATCAATTCTTCCTTCATTGCTTCCATCTAGTATTCATCTTTAGATATACTTCTTTAACATTGTTAAGCTCAATTTTGGAAATCAAGCATACTCTTCTGAAATTATTCTTCTAGTTTTCACACCTTTGTTCTTACCTCCTATAATCTAATTTTTAGAATGATTTAGCTTCACATACATTGGGACTTTTGGATTCTCTCTATTTTTTGGTACTTTTGTTCTCTCTTTTGCACTTCCGATAGCTTCTCTGTCACAATTCTCTTTATTCATAGGAGCAATTTGAACTTGGTTTTGTGTCTAAGTAGTCTTTCCTTTATCAGTACTATCTTTTTTATCATCTAAGTCATATCCACAATATCTTTATGATCTAGCAATGTTCTCACCAACTCTGATATTTGCAATTTCAACCATTTTCTTCAATCTTCTATTGTAGTACTGGTAGGATTTTTTCTTAGTAGAGTAACCCAGAAATATTCCTTCATCACTCCTAGCGTCAAACTTGTCAATATATTTATCTCTCTCGATAAAACATCTACTTCCAAATATCTTGAAATATTTAATAGTAGGCTTATGACCAAACCACAACTCAATACGAGCCTTACCAGAATTACCATTGACATTTATTTGGTTGATAGTATATAAAACATTGCTTATAGCTTCTCTCCAGTAGATATGAGGAACATTTCCTTCCAACATCATAGTTCTAGAAGCATCTAAAATTTTTTTGTTCTTTCTCTCAACAACTTCATTTTGTTGAGGAGTCTAGGGTGCAGATAACTATCTTTTGATTACATGCTCTTCACAAAATCATTTGAACTCCTAGGAAGTGAATTCACCACCTACGTCTCATCTCAAGAATTTAACCTTCAAACTTGTCTCATTCTATACCATGTCTTTGAAAAATTTAAACTTTTCTAGTGCTTCATGTTTTTCTCTCAAGAAAGCAATCCATATCATCCTATAGTAATCATCAATAATCAACATAAAGTACTTTACTCCTTGTAAACTTCTGACTCTGGATGGACCACATAGATCAGTATGAACCAATTCCAACGCTCTAATATAATTATGTTGGTTGCTCCAAAAATAAATTCTTGTCCTCATTCCCATTTGAGATTCCTTGCATATGGTGTTAGTAGGCTTTACAACTTAGGTAGATCTCTGATTGTTTGTGTGGAGCTTACCTTGATAATGTTATCAAAATTTTCATGACACAACATCCTATGCCATAACCAACTTAAATCAACTTGAGCAATTAAACAAATTTCACTACCAACATTCAGGTGAAAAATATTAACTCTTGTCTTTGTACCTGAAGCAATTATATTTCCTGAACTTCCTAGTATCACACACTTACCATCCTTGAATTGAATATTGTATCCCTTGTCTACTATTTTTTGAACACTCAAAAAGTTATGCTTTAATCCTTCTACATAAAGGACATCATCAATATTATGTTTACCACCAAAAGAAATAGTGCTTCTACAATGAATGACACTAGAAGTGTTGTCTCCAAATCTTACAAATGCACTGTCGGGTATGTGCAGGATCATGATGGGCCAAAAAGTGGTGATATGTAAGCCATATGATGAGCCATGTGGCTGACGACTTTTTTGTTACCCAAAATTGATGAAACGAAAAGGGTTTTTAGAGGAGATTCTAAATTTTTCACCAATGTAAATTATTCTTTACTTTGAATTTAATAAATTATTATTATTTATTTTCTATTAGAATTACGAATAAAGTCCTCATTGATAGGCTGATTGAAAATAATCTATAACTTTCAAACGGTATCACATTCTTTGAATCCGAAACATGCGTCACATTCTATGCTTTGCATACTATAGGATTAAAAAAATTAAAATGAATTTCATGAATTTTTTACCAAGTTAAGGTGGTTAGACACATGAGATTTTATATTTTTTAAAAGTTGTAATAAACAATTCATAATTAATTATTTACTTGGAAAAAAATTATAAAAAAATATGCATCACATTGGGAAATGAGTCCTCTACTTAAATCTAAAAGAGTATAAAAAAATATTATCATTTTATTGTTGTTAGGGTGGTCAGACAGGCACCTACTTCTTATTTTTACCCTAAAATTTAAATACTACTACATTGAAATTTCAAATTTTCACCAAATAGATTTTTTTTTTTAAAATAAAGGTCTAGTAGTTTAGAAACTACATTCAATTTTCTACAAATTCTATTTTCACATTTTTTTGAAATATAATAGATAACTTATTCAAATTTTTTACGTCAATTTGTCTAACTCTGATTTTATGCCTTTTTATTGCCACTTAAGGGCTTGTTTTTTCCATGATGATCCTGCACATACCCTGTCATAATTGTCCAAGCTTACAAACTTGCTTTTATCACTAGTCATATGATGTGAGCATTAGTTTTCAATCAACCACTCATGATTTTCTTTAGTTTTTTCTATAAGAGCTTTCTCAAAATTCACATTGCTAGCAGATTGAATGGACAACGTACCATTTTCCTTGATAGCAATGAATACCCATCCATCTTCATTTCTAGTTTCATTATCAAATTCATCATCATTAACACCTACTCCAGTATAATAACATTTCTTTTGAAATCTAGACTTGACGGGTTTATACTTAAAGACTCTTTCAGGACACCTTGATGCAAAATGACCTATCTTACTGCAAGAGGAACATTTAATAGGAAACTTTCCTTTATACTTACCATGTCCTCTGGCTTCTCTTTTCACAATCAATGCTTCCAACTCTTCTAGCTCTTTTTTTTCATTTTCAATCTATTTTATCTCACCTTCATACTTGTTTATCTATCTTGAACTTTCTCCTAAATCATATATTTGATGGAGTTTTTTGGACACAGTAGCTTTAAATCAAAATTATGTCTTAGGAGTAGACTCACCAAATTCACTCAATTCAAAATCAAGTAGTTTTCCAATCAACATATCTCTTTGTCAAATTTATTACTATTCTGAGCTCTTCAATAGCATGAGATTTCAACTTGTAAGAAGTAGGCACTGATCTAAGTACTTTAGCCATAATATCATCTTCATCTATGACTCTTCCAACACATCTAATACCCATCACTAGTTCATTCACTTTCTCCATGAAAGAAACAATTTTTTCATCTTCACTCATCTTCAAGTTCTCCCACTTTCCTTTTAGACTTGTTAGCTTAGCAATATTCACTTGAGCATCTCCTTCATACAAAGTTTCTAGCTTCTTCCAAATATCATATGTTTTTCTCAGACCTATCACATTTTTCATGTCTGAATCTGTCAAGGCACTCAACAATGCTTCTATAGCCCTAGTATTTGTCTCAGCTTCTTTCATGTCATCAAGAGTAGAGGGACCATTATGAGGAATATTATATCATTTCTTTGTAATCTTCCAAAAGGGTTCACCAATACATCTCAAATTACACTCCATTATGATCTTCCATGAAGATTAATTTGTACCATCGAATCTATGACTATCCTTCTAGTATGATGCCATCTCGGATCACCTCAAACTATTAAAATTCTTTAGAGGAACCTACTCTGATACCAATTGTTGGCAAAACAAAAATAGACAACTAAGAGGGGCGGGGGTGAATCAGTTGTCACATAATTTAAAAATTATTCAACCTTATTAACCTTTAATCTTAGATATTATAATTTAACAGTGAAAGCATACATCAACAACACATCATAAAAACATGAACACCAATATTTTATAAGTGGAAACCCTATTAGGGGAAAAACCATGGTGGATGTTATTCCACATGATTATACCCTATTAAAATTATAATGAATAATGAATAATGAACGAACATGCATTCAGGAACACATCCTAGAGCTCACTAATCAGAAGGGAAGGCTCACTGCCTTACGTAAAACAATCACATTAAAACCATCTCAACAATATGAACTAATAAATTAGCTTCTTCAAAAGTCTAATGATAGTTCTGGTTAAGAACATAAATACTTCCTCACACTCCACTCAAACTTCTTCACACTCTGCTTTGCACTTGAATGATCTTGTATTTATTCACACTCATCTCGCACACACTTCATATGCATTCACCGATCATACTAAAAAATGAGGAAACAATCTCTCTTACATATCCGCTACATGAATTTACATCAACAAATTTGGCGGTCACAAATAAGAAATTAATGAATTACAAATTGTCGGCACAATTCATGAACAAATAGCAACGTACACAACTTACCACCATAACTTCACAAAATGCCTATAACATATTTATTTTAATTTTCTCAATATCCTTGACATATAAAACCTTCAAATCATCAATGCTAATAGTGTTGACATCAATGACAACCACCTATCAGCAACACAACCACAACATACAATAGTGTTATGGTTTAAATTTCAGAAAATGCACGCATTTTGAGTTCAAAAAATATACACTTTTTGAAATCAAAAAAACATTTCCAAAACATGAGTGTATTATAATGTGCTCACATTTTGGTCTACATTGAAAAAAAACTCTTCTCTTTTTCTTGCCTCATTCTTCTTGTTATCTTTCAGAGAAACTATATACATGAAAAATGTTTGACATTTACACATGAACATTTACTTTCTTATAGTTTAAATTATATTTCATGTATATATAGACATTTAATTTCTTATACTGTAAGTTATATTTGATGTATATAGGCATGATTTTTGAGAGTTGTTTTTGATCTCTAGGAGTTATAATACAAATTCTAGTTTTTGGAAGATCTTAAAAATTTCAGACTTAGTCAAATTTTCATAATCAAGATGTAAAATTTCAGTAATAAGGAGGTCAAATTTTAGTAGTCAGCAAGTTGTATCATCTTTTTCTCTCTTCTTCTCTCTACTCTCTATCTCTCCAGTCCCTCTCTCTCCCTTCCTCCCTCTCTCCCCTCTCTCTCTACATATACCTCCCTCCCTCCCCTCTCTACTTCTTTCTATATCTTTTCTTTCTCTAAATATCCTTCCCTCTTTACTTATCTTTATCTCCTATCTCTCTCTTTACCTACCTCTCCCTCCATCACTTTGTATCTCACCTATGTCTCCCTCCCTACCTCTTTCCCTCTCTACTCTCTATCTCTCCTTTCCCTCTTTCTATATACATCTCTCTCACTCTCTATCCCTCTCTATCCCCCTCTTCCCCCTATTTCTCTCTAAATCTCTTCTCTCTATCTCATAATTCTCTCTCCCTCCATCTCACTCTCTAATCTCTATCTTACCACTCTCTCTATATATCTCTCTCTCTCACACACAAACCTCTATCTCCCTCACTAATACCCCCTCCCTCTCTACTTCTGTCTATCTCTCCTCACCCTCCCTCTCATTCTATTTGTCTCTCCTACCAATATATCTCACTATTGTCCCTCCCTCCCTCCCCCCTCTTTCTCTATCAATTGCTCCTTTTCTCTATTTCACCACTCTATCTCTCTCTCTCTATCTAACTCACACACACCTCTATCTCCCTCCCTACCTTTGCCACCCTCCCTCAACTCACTACTATTTATCTCTCCTCTCTCTCTCTCCCTCTCCATACCTACATCTCCCTCTATATCTCACCTATGTATCCTTCCCTACGTCTTTCCCTCTCTACTCTCTATCTCTCCTCTCCCTTCCTCTACCTACCTCTCTCTATGTATATCCATCCCTCTCTTTCTCTCTCACTCTCTCCTTATGTCTATCTCACCACTATATTTATCCCTACCTCTCACCCCCTCCTCTTTAAATATCCATTATCTCTCTCCCACTCCCCCTCCTTCCCTCTCTCTATCTCACCTATCCCTTTCTACTTCTCCCTCCTTCCAACCTCCCTCTCCCTCTTTATCTCTCTTTCTCATTCTCTCCTTACCTCTCAACTCTCTATCTCAACACTCTCTCTCACTCTCCTTCTCCCTCCTTCTCTTTCTTCCTCCTATCCCTCCATCTCTCCTTCCATCTCTACCTACCTTTCCCTCCTTCCCTCTCTCCCTCCTATCCCTCCATCTCTCCTTCCATTGATGCCTACCTCTCCCTCCAATACCCACCACTCTCTATACCTCTCTCTCCCTCCCCCCACTTTATCTCTTACTCTCTCCTTCCCTCTCTACTCTCTATCTCTCCCTTCTTCCCTCTCTACTCTCTTTCTCTCTCCCCTAATTTTCTCTCCTCTCACACAAACTCACCTCTATCTCCTCATTTCCTCTCCCTCCATCCATCCAATCTCTACTTATCTCTATCTATCATCTCTCTCTACATTTCATTCCCTTTCTATTGATCTTTCTCTCCCCTCTCCCTCTCTTTACCCACCTCTCCCTCCATCACTTTATATCTCAACTATCTCCTCTATACCTATTTCCCTCTCTACTCTCTATATATCTTGTCCCTTGTACTACCTCTCTCTCTACCCCCCTCTTTCTCTCTCACACACACATGCACCTATATCTCCTCCCTACATGTCCCTCCATCCCCTCTCTATGTCTACATCTCCTTCCTTATCCCTTTATCGCTCTGTATCTCACCTATTTTTCCCTACCTACCTAGGGTTGAGAATTGATAATTGAGGGCTAAGGGTTTAATTCATAGGGTAGAGTGTAGAGGGTAGAGGGTATACGGTTGAGGGTCAAATGTATAGGGTAGAGTGTATAAGGAGTTGAGGGATTAGGGTTTAAGGGTTGAGGGTAAAGGTTTTAAGGGTTGAGGGTTTAGGGATTAGGGAAGAGATTTTACTTGAGTGTAAGGATTTAAGGGTTGAGGGTAGAGGGTAGAGGGTTTAAAGGTTTAGGGTTTAAGGGTTTAGGTTTAGGGTTTAGGGTTGAGTGTTTAAGGGAGGTTTTGAGGTTGAGGAGTATAGAGATTGAGATTGGATAGAGAGGGAGGGAGTGAGGAGGAGACATGGAGGAGAAGTGAAATGAGAGAAAGTAGAAGATGATGGAGAAGGGATAAGAAGTGATGAGGGTTGAGGATCCAGTGTATAGGGTAGAGGGTTAAGGGTAGAGGGGAGAGAGATAGAGGGAGTGAGTGAATGCGAGAGAGACTTGAGAGAGGGATATGGGGTAGGAGGGAGATACTTGAGAGAGAGAGGGATGGAGTGGGAGAGAGATAGAGGTAGGGAGGGTTAAGGGTAGAGGGGAGAGAGATAGAGGGCATGGCTGAGAGAGTGAGACCAAAGAGAGGGAGAGGAGGTAGGAGGGAGATGATTGAGAGAGAGAGAGGGAGAGAGTGGGAGGGATGGTTAAGGCTAGAGGGTAGAGATTTTAAGGGTTAAGGGTAGAGGGTAGAGAGTTTAGAGTAGAGGGGAGAGAGATAGAGGGAGTGGGTGAGTGAGAGAGAGACCTAAGAGAGGGAGATGAGGTAGGAGGGAGAGAATTGAGAGAGAGAGGGAGAGAGTGGGAGAGAGATATAGGGAGGCAAGGTTAAGGGTAGAGGGTAGAGGGTTTAAAGTTTAAGGGTTTAGGGTTTAAGATTAAGGGTAGAGAGGAGAGAGGTAGAAGGATTGAATGAAAGAGAGAGAGACTTGAAAGAGGGAGAGGGGGTAGGAGGGAGGGAGTGGGAGAGAGATAGAGGGAGGGAGGAAGCAGGGTATACCTGTGAGAGGGCCTATGGTTATGGTCATTGCCAATGGTAGAGGGCTAAACACATGGGCAGAGGAGAGATAGAGGATTGAAACGAGTGAGACACCTGAGAGTGAGAGACTCTGAGAGAGAGAGGAGGAGGAGGATAGAGACAGAGGAAGGAGAGCTATGGGTAGATTTGCAGAGGGCCTACATGGCCTAGTGGCCTAAGGGCCATGGCTCTCTAGTTTGGCCTAGGGCAGAGGGAGAGATCAGAATGAGCTCACCAAGAGAGAGAGGAGACCCAAGATAGGGAGAAGGGGTAG
>CM021100.1:279002118-279018150 GCA_007115665.2 Sequoiadendron giganteum | reverse complement strand
GGAGTGGGAGTGAGATAGAGCATATATAGTTAAGGGTAGAAGGTATAGGGTAGAGGGGAGAGATAAAATGAGTGAGTGAGTGAGAGAGAGTTGAGAGCGGGAGAGGCGGTAGGAGGGAGAGACTTGAGAGAGAGAGAGAGAGAGGGAGGGAGTTGGATATTTATAGAGGGTAGAGGGTAAAGTTTTTAAGGATTTAGGGTTAAGGGTAGAGGGTAGATAGGTAGATGGAGTGAGTGAGAGAGAGAAAGACCTAAGATTGGAAGAGGGGGTATGAGGGAGAGACTATAAAGAGAGAGAGGGAGAGGTAGTGGGAGAGAGATAAAGGGTAGAGGTATAATGGTAGAGGGTAGAGTGTTTAAGGGTTTAGGGTTTAAGGGTTAAGGGTAGAGGGTTAAGGGTAGAGGGGAGAGAGATAGAGGGAGTGAGTGAGAGAGAGAGAGGGAGGGAGGGAGTGGGAGAGAGATAGAGGGTAGAGGGTTAAGGGTAGAGGGTAGAGGGTTAAGGGTTAACGGTAGAAGGGAGAGAGATAAAAGGAGTGAGTGAGTGGGAGAAAGACTTGAGAGAGGGAGAGGGGGTAGGAGGGAGAGACTTAAGAGAGAGATAGGGAGTGAGGGAGTGGCAGACAAATAGAGGGTAGATGTTAAGGGTAGATGGTAGAGGGTTTAAGGGTGTAGGTTTTAAAGGTTTAGGGTTAAGGGTAGAGGGGAGACATATAGAGAGAGTGAGTGAGTGAAAGAGACCTGAGAGAGGGTGAGGGGTTAGGAGAGAGAGTCTTGAGAGAGAGAGAGGGTATTAGAGAGAGTCTTTATATCTCCCCTCCCTCCTACCCCCTCTCCCTCTCTCAAGTCTCTCTATCTCACTCACTCCTATCTCTCTCCACTCCAGCCTTAACCATCAACCCTTACACCCTCAAACCCTCTACCCTCTACCATTAAACCTCTACCCTATATCTCTCTCCCACTCCCTCTCTCTCTCTCAAATATCTACCTCTAAACCCCTCTCCCTCTCTTAGGTATTTCTCATAGTCAATCCCTCTCTCTCCCCACCCTTAACCCTAAACCCTAAACCCTTAACCCTTCAACACTAAACCCTTAAACCCTCTACCCTCTAACCTTAACCCTCCCTCCCTCTATCTCTCTCCCACTCCCTATCTCCCTCTCTCTCAAGTCTCTCCCTCCTACTTCCTCTCCCTCTCTTAGGTCTCTCTCTCTCAATCACTCACTCCCTCTATCTCTCTCCCCTCTACCCTTAACCCTTAATTCTCTACCCTAAACCCTTAAACCTTAAACCCTTAACGCTCTACCCTTAATCCTTAAGCCCTAAACCCTCTACCCTATAACCTTAACCCTCCCTCCCTCTATATCACTCCCACTCCCTCCCTCCCTGTCTCTCTCAACCCTCTCCCTCATACCTAATCCCCCTCTCTCAGGTCTCTCTCAATCACTCCCTTTATCTCTCTCTCCTCTACCCTGTACTCTCTATCTCTCTCCCACTCCCTCCCTATCTCTGTTTCTCTAAATTTTGTCCCTCCTAATGCCTCTCCCTCTCTGAAGTATCTCTCTCTCACTCACTCACTCATTCTATCTCTCTCCCCTCTACTCTTAACCCTTAAACCCTTAAACCCTCTACCCTAGCTTTCCAATTTGGTGAAATTGGGAATGTAGTGGCCTGTTTGAAACAATGGGTCCAAGAAATGGAGTCTCCAGCTGATGAGAGACCCCATTTCTTGGACCCATTTTTTTAAACTGGCAAGTTAGGTTGGGAATTTAAGTGAATTTCCAAGGTAGTGGTCCTATTGGCTTGCCAATTCAATGAAATTGGAATTGTAGTGGTTGTTTGAAAAAAGGGGTCCAAGAAATGGGGTGTTTCATTGATGTAAATCACTAAGAGACCCCATTTCATGGATCCATTTTTTGAAATAGGGAAAGTTAGGTTGCCAATTTCACCAAATTGGCAAGCTAGTGGGCCCACTGGCTTGCCAATTCATTGAACTTAGCAAAGTAGTGGCCTGTTTGAAAAAATGGGTCCAATAAATGGGGTCTTTCGGTGATCTACATCACTAGGAGACCCCATTTCTTGGACCCACTTTTTCAAATAGGCAAGTTAGGTTACCAATTTCACCGAATTGCCAAGCTAGTGGGTCCACTGGCTTGTCAATTCAGTGAAATTGGAAATGTAGTGGCTTGTTTTGAAAAAATGTGTCCAATAAATGGGGTCTCCTAGTGTTTTGCATCACCAATAGACCCCATTTCTCACACCCATTTTTTCAAACAGGCTAGTTAGGTTGCCAATTTCATCGAATTGCCAAGCCAGTGTACTCACTTTCTTGCCAATTCGGTGAAATTGGCAATGTAGTGGTCTATTTGAAAAAATGGGTCCAAGAAATGGGGTCTCTAGGTGATTTTCATCACAGGGATACCCCATTAGTTGGACCTATTTTTTCAAACAAGGTAAGTTAGGTTGCCAAATTCACCAAATTATCAAGCTAGTGGGCCGACTAGCTTGCTAATTCGGTGAAGTTGGAAATGCAGTGGCCTATTTTTAAAAGTGAGTCCAAGACATCACCGAGAGACCCCATTTCTCTAACCCATTTTTTTAAACAACAAAGTTAGGTTGCCAATTTCACTGAATTGTCAAGCTAGTGGGCCCACTAGCTTGCCAATTTAGTGAAATTGGCAATGTAGTGGCCTATTTTGGAAAAATATGTCCAAGAAATGGGGTTTCCTAGTGATGTAAATCATTGGGAGACCCCATTACTTGGACCCATGTCTTCAAATAGGAAATTTAGGTTACCAATTTCACCGAATTTCCAAGCTAGTGGGCCCACTGGCTTGCCAATTCGATGAAATTTACAATGTAGTGGCCTATTTTGAAAAAATGGGTCCAAGAAAAGGAGTCTCCTAGTGATTTACATCACCAGGAGACTCCTTTTCTTGGACCCATTTTTTCAAAAAGGAAATCTAGGTTGACAATTTCATGAAATTGCTAAGCTAGTGGTCCCACTCTCTTGCCAATTCAGTGAAATAGGCAATCTAGTGACCTGTTTTGAATAAATGGGTTCTCTCGGTGATGCAAATTACTAAGAGACCCCATTTCTTGGAGCTATTTTTTCAAAGAGTGCAAGTTAGGATGCCAATTTCTCCAGATTGGCAAGCTAGTGGGCCCACTGACTTACCAATTTGGTGAAATTGGCAATGTAGTGGCCTATTTCAAAAAATGGGTCCAAAAAATGGTGTCTCCTAGTGATGTAAATCATTGGGAGACCCCATTTCTTGGACCCATTTTTTCAAATAGAGCAACTTAGGTTGTGAATTTCCCCAAATTGGCAAGATAGTTGGCCCACTAGCTTGCTAATTTTTTTAAATTGGCAATGTAGTGGCCTATTTGAAAAAATGGGTCGAAGATATGGGGTCTCTCAATGATGTAAATCAATAGGAGACCCCATCTCTTGGAGCCATTTTTTTGACAAGAAAGTTAGGTTGCCAATTGCACTGAATTGTCAAACTAGTGGGCCCACTGGCTTGCCAATTCAGTGAATTTGGAAATGTAGTGGCCTATTAACAGGTAAGTTAGGTTGCCAATTTCATCGAATTGTCAAGCTAGTGGGCCCACTAGCTTGCCAATTCAGTGAAATTGGCAATGTAGTGACCTATATTGAAAAAATGGGTCCAAGAAACGAGGTCTCCTAATGATCTAAATCATTGAGAAACCCCATTTCTTTGACCCATTTTTTCAAACAAGGAAACTTAGGTTTCCAATTTGACCAATTGGCAAACTAGTGCACCCTCTAGCTTCCCAATTTGATGAAATTTGCAATGTAGTGGTCTATTTAAAAAAATGGGTCCAAGAAATGATCCCATTTCTCAGACCCATTTTTTCAAATAGGCCATGTGATGGAGAGACAATGGGACAAAGATAGAGATAGATAGATAGAGGGAGACAGAGAGTGTCGTAGGGATTGATTGAGCAATAGGTACCTAGAAAGAGGGAGAGGGTAGATAGAGGCAATTAGAGAGGGTAGGAGAGAGAGGTGAGATGTATAGATAGAGAGAAAGGTATATAGTTTGAGGGTATAGGGTTGAGGGTATTAGGTTTAAGGATTAGGTTTCAAGGTAGAGGGTATTGGGTCTCTACCCTCTACCCTCAACCCTTAAACACTTAAACCTAGGAAAACTCTTTAACCTAATCTCTAAACCCCTAGAGAGAGTGGGAGAGTGAGGGAGTGATGGAGAGGTAGTGGGAGGGAGATAGAGATATATAGATAGAGTGAGTGAGAGAGAGTGGTAGGGATTGATTGAGCAAGAGTTATGTAGAAAGAGGGAGAGGGTAGAAGAGAGGGAGGGAGGAAAAGGTGAGATGTATAGATAGAGAGAAAGGGATAGGGGTTGAGAGTATAGGGTTGAGGGATTAGGGTGGAGGACCTATAGGGTTGATGATTTAGGGTATTGGGTTAAGGGTATAGGGCTGAGGGATTAGGGTTGATGGTAGAGGGTATTGGGTTGAGGTTAGAGGGTAGAATGTTTAAGGATTTAGGGTTAAAGGGTTTAGGGTTTAGGGTTTAATAGGGTTGAGGGTAGATAGTAGAGGGTATAGGTTTGAGTGTATATAGTTGAAAGATCACATTAAGGGTCCAATGTATAGGGTAGATGGTATAGAGGCTGAGGGTTGAGAGTTCAGGGTTGAGGGTTTAATGTTTAGGGTAGAGGGTAGAGGGTTTAGGGTTTAGGGTTTAAGGGTTGAGGGTTGAGAGTTTAATGTTGAGGGTAGAGGATTTACAGTATAGGGTTGAGGGTCCAATGTATAGGGTAGAGGGTATAAGGGTTTAGGGACTAGGGTTTAAGGGTTGGGAGTTGAGGGTAGAGGGCTAAGGGTTGAGGGTTTAAGGGTTGATGGATTAAAGATTGAGGGATTAAGGGTTTAGGGTGTAGGGTTTAGGGTGAGCGTAGAGGGTGTAGGGTCTATGATATAGGTTTGAGGGTATATGGTTAAGTGATTATGGTTGAGAGTCCAATCTATAGGGTAGAGAGTATGAGGGTTGAGGGTTAAGGGTTTAAGTGTTGAAGGTTGAGGGATTAAGGGATTAGGGTTGAGAACTGAGGGTTGTGGGTTTAAGGGTTGAGGGTATAGAATTGGGGTCTCATCCTTGCGAGAGCTCATTTATTTGACCCATTTTTTCAATCAGGTAAGCTAGGTTGCTAATTTTACTGAATTGGGAAGCTAGTGGGCCCACTAGCTTTCCAATTCAATGAAATTAGCAAGGCAGTGGCTTATTTTAAAAAGTGGTCCAAGAATTACAGCATCGAGAGACCCCATTTCTTGGACCCATTGTTTCAAATAGGGCAAGTTAGGTTTCCAATTTCACTAAATTGGAAAGCTAGTGAACCGAATGACTTACTAATTCACTGAAATTGGTAATGTAGTGGCCTATTTGAAAACATGGGTCCAAGAAATGGGGGCCATATCTCCCTCTCTCCCTATTTCTCTCTCTCCCCCTCCCACTCCCTCCTGATCTCTCAAGTATTTCCCACCCACCCTAAGTAGATAATACTCTCTCTCATTTCTCTCTCTCTCTCTCTCTCTCTCTCTCTCTCTCTCTCTCTCTCGCCCCTAAACCCTAATCCCTATACCGTATAAAATTAACCTTAAAAATTCAACCCAATACCCTAAACCTTATACCTAATATGCTAAAACCTAAACCCTATAGCCTATAAACTTAACATTATACCTTCAACCCTATACCATAAACCATAAACCCTACACCCTCAACCCTCATCCCAATACCCTATACCCTATACCCTAAACCCTAAACATTATCCATGAACCCTTAACCCTATAATTTTTTTCTAAATCCTACATTAAACCTTGTACCCTAAACCTTGAGCCCCAAACCCTCAACCCTAAACACAATAACCTCAACCATATACCCAATATCATAAACCCTAATCCCTATACCCTATACACTTAACCCTACACCCCAACCTTGAACACTATACCTCAACCCTCAACCCTATACCTTCAACCCTAAACCCTACACCTTCAACCCTCATCCCATACCCTATACCCTCAACCTTATAACCTAAGCCCTAAACATCATCCCTCAACCCTATACTTAAACCCTAAACCCTAAACCCTAAATTCAACCTTGTACACTAAATCATAAATCCTAAACCTGAATCCTAAACCCAATACCCTCAACCCTATACCCATTATTCTAAACCTTAATCCCTATACCATATACACTTAGCACTATACCCTCAACCTTGAACACTATCCCTCAACCCTATACCTTAAACCCTATACCCTACACCATCAACTTTATACCCTAAACCATAAACATTATACCTGAACCCTATAATTAAACAACAAATCCTACACTCTCAAGCCTTAACCCTATACCTTATACCATTCACCCTACATCCTAAACCCCAATACCTATAACCTATAAACTTAACCTCATACCCTCAACCCTCAACCCTCAAACTTATACATAAATCCAAAACCCAATACCCTCAACTATATACCCAATATCCTAAACAATAATCCATATACCCTATACACTTAACCTTATACCCTCAGCCCTCGAAACACTATCCCTCAACCATCGACCCTATACCTTAAACCCTAAACCCTCATCCCTCATCCCTATACCCTATACCCTCAACTTTATACCTAATATGCTAAGCCCTAAACCCTATTCCCTATACACTTAGCCCTATAACCTCAACCCAATAACTTAAACACTAAACCTTACACCCTCAAACCTCATATGGGGGAGACAAAGAGGGGGATGGATGGATTGGGGAGATAGAGAGAGGTTGGGAGTGAAAGAGGAGATAAAGATAAGTAGAGAGGGAAGGAGAGGTAGAGAGACATGAGAGATAAATAGTAGATAAGGAAGGACAGATGGAGGGAGAGGTATAGAGGGGGAGAGAGGGATGTGAGAGAGGTGACATATAGAGCAATAAAGAGAGTGTGGCAAGGAGTGATAGAGAGATATACAAGTAGAGAGGGATAAGAGAGATAGATATAGATGGAAGGAGGGAGTGTGGGTGAGAGAGGGGAGAAAGGGAGAGGTAAAGAGAGATATTTGAGATAAAGATAAGTAGAGAGATAATGGTAACATATAGAGAATGAAAGAGTTACAAAGAGGGAAAGAGAGAATGGTGATATGGAAAGGAGAGAGTGAGAGAGAGAGAGGTAGCAAGAGGGAGAGGAGAGATAGATATTAGATAGGGGAAAATGTAGTGAGGGAGACATCTAGTGAGAGAGAGAGGGCTAGGGGAGATAAAGATAATTAGAGAAAGGAGAGGTATAGATAAGTAGAGATAGAATAAGGGAGGGAGAGAAATGAGATAGAGAGGTGTAGAGAGAGTGGTATGGAGTGATGGATGGAGAGGTAAGTAGAGAGAGATTAGTGAGATAAAGAGTAGAGAGGGAAGGAGATAGAGAGGTATGAAGGGAGAGAGAGGGAGGTGAGAGAGAGGTGAGATAGAGAGAAATAGAGAGTGTGGTAGGGAGTGATGGAGGGATATGCGAGTAGAGAGCGATAGGTGAGATAGAAATAAGTATAGAGAGATAGAGATAGAGGGAAGGAGGTAGTGTGGGAGAGATAGGGGACAAAGGGAGAGGTAAATATGGATAGGTGAGATAAAGATTTGTAGAGAGAGAATGGTGACATAGAGAGGAGAGAGGGAGAGAGAAAGAGAGTGAGGAAGGAGTCACAAAGCAAGAGAGAGAGAGAGGTAGAGGGAGGGAGAGGAGAGATAAAGAGTAGATAGGGGAAAAGGTGAGGGATACATATAGTGAGAGAGAGAGGGATAGGGGAGATAAAGATAATTAGAGAGGGAAGGAGAATTAGAGAGAGAGAAGTGGAGAGGGGATGAGGGAGGGAGGGAGAGAATCAAGACAAAGAGGTCTAGAGAGAGTGTTAGGGAGTGATGAATGGAGAGGTAGCTAGAGAGGTAATAGGGAGATACAAAGTAGAGAGGGAAGAAGAGGGAAAGGTATGGATGGAGAGAGTGGGAGATGAGATATAGAGCAATAGAGAGAGAGGGTGGTAGGTTGTGATGTATGGAGAGATAGGTAGATAGGGAGAGGGGAGATACAAATAAGTAGAGAGGGAGGGAGATTTATTGATGGAGAGAGAGGTGAGATAGATAGAAATAGAGAGTGGTGGAAGGAGAGGCAGATATAGAGAGGGAGAGAGGATATAAAGATAAGTAGATATGGAAAGAGAGGTAGAGAGAGAGGAGAGATAGAGAGAAGTAGAGAGGGAATGGGGGAGGGAGGGAGAGAAAGGTGAGATAGAGAGGTGTAGAAAGAGAGTGGTAAGCTTTGATGGATGCAAAGGTAGGTAGAGAGAATGATTGGGAGATAGAGAGTATATAGGGAAGAAGATAGGGAGATAGAAGTATGGAGGATGAGAAAGAGGTTAGGTAAAGAGAAATAGAGAGAGTGGAAGGGAGTGATGGAGGGAGAGGTAGGTAGGTAGAGAGAGAGAGATAAGTAGAGAGGGAAGGAGGGAGGGAGTGAGAGAGATGTGAGGTGGATATAATTAGAGGGAAAAGGAGAGAGACATAAAGATAAAGAGATAGAGAGGCAGATAGACAAAGAGAGAAAGAGATAGCGTTCTTGAGATCAAGGGAGAGAATCAGAAAAAAGAGATGGAGATAGTGAGAGATAGGTCTAGAGTGTAAGGGATACAAATGAGTGGCATAGAGAGAGAAATAATATAATTTTTTTATTACTAAAATTTGACCTCCTAATTATTAAAATTTGACTACGTGTAATTAGTGAGATCTTCCAAAAACTAGAAGAGAGAGGGGAGAGATGGAGGAAGGGAGAGAGAGGGAGTGGAGAGATAAATATTAGAGAGAAGGAGAAAATGAGAAAGAAAGATGATATAAATTGCTGACTACTAAAATTTGACCTCCTGATTATTGAAATTTGACATGCTAATTATTGAAATTTGAATAAGTCTAAAATTTTTAAGTTCTTCCAAAAACTAAAATTTGTATTATAACTCCTAGAGATTTGAAACCACTCTCAAACATCCTGCCTATATATAGATTCCCACAAAGATAATGAGAAGAAAGAAAAAAAAAAGAAAAAAAAAATCGATGTAGATCAAAACAAAAGAACATTATTTGAAACATGAGTGCATTATAACACACTCGTGTTTTCTCAATTAATTCACAAAACACAAAAAATGCATTCACAAAACATGCCAAAACTAAGATATTTTGTGAGCATGTTATATCTTACTTTGGAAATCCTTAAGCCTCAGGATTTTTATTTTCCTTGGAATACCAACCCAAAGGCTTGGAGGGCATTCCCAATGACCAGAGAAGTGTTTTTGAAAATTCTACAATATTTCACATAAGTCAGTTCATGCTCACCACCAAGAGTGCACAGGGTTCAATATCAAACAATTCAAACATCTAGGTAATGTTAGGTTCTCTCTTAGCTATCCAATGATGTAATTTTTTTCACTTTTTGACAATGTTAAGCCTTTCATCCATAATTTCTTTTGTTTGTATGTCTCTTTTTAGCCAAAATATGTGTCTGGTATTTTTTTCGTTATAAATGAACTCCTTATTGAAATTTCAAATAAATTACATTTTTTCAAACTAGACTCCATTCTACAATTTTTTATTTTTTTTAAATCAATTACTTTCTAAAATTTGTAAGGGGGGCACGGCCAAAACTCTACTTTTTCAGGTTGTCCCCACTTAGAAAATTACTAAAAAATAAAATATTCATTAAAAAATTATCATGAAAATCATGCATCAACTACATACTATTAGCTAACTTCTAACCATAGCAATTTTTAAAATACTACAAAAAATTTCACCGTGCTAGTGTCATAAAAGATTTGCTATGTTATGTTTTGCTGACAAAACATCACAAATTTGTGTATGTCCTTCTTTTGAAACCCTTAATATCAACCATTTTCAAAATAAATTATTAGTTTAGAAAGTAGACTCAGAGCACTTTGATCCATGTTTTTGTTTCATCTCAAAATTTTGAGTGTAAATATCCTCAATTTCACATCCAAGGTCAATATTTCTTGATTTTAGAAAAAAAGTGGTCACTTAAGCCCCCTTTTTTGGAACCATCTTGGTGCACTTACGCATGCCTTAAAAAAATGTGGAGAAAGGGGTAAGAATAAACATTGAATACCAATATCTGAAAAGGTTAAAACTATTAAATTTTGTGAAGTATGGCTTTGGGAATCATGGGTCAGAAGGTTGGCGTATTCCTTATTAAAAGGTGGGTAAGTGGTAAACAAAAAGCCCAAAGGTTGACACCTAAAAGGGTTAATGTTGTCAAAGGAAGTTTATAGGCATCTCAAGTGGTAGCAAGTATTATGCCTTATCAAAAGCAAAGAGATAGGGCTCAATGGTCTTGATATAATTTATCTTTCATCATGTTCATTTTGGATACCTTTTAACCTAATATTTTCCTATTTTCTCTAGTAAATATTTAGGGATGTTCTTGGTGATTGGGTTTCTAGAGGATTGTGCATATTTTTGGGAAATAGTCCAAGATTTATGATATTTTTTCTCTTTCCATGGCAGTTGGAAATTTTTTTCATCTTTTATGTGGCTAAATGCATCGATGAGAAAACTGGGGGCAACTAGGTGGATGTATTGGGAAATGCCCCTAGTAGTATGTGTCGAACTCTTCTAGAGTCTAAAAGGGGGAGTGAATCATTCTACACAAAAAATTCACCCATTCTAGAATTTGAAAATTTTATGACAACTCAAACTCCTTTAGAAATTAAAGATATTAAATTAAGAAAAGTAGTAACAAAGAGGAATACAACATCTTTATCAACCTCAAGTAGATTTGCTAGTGAAAGATATAGAAATAATCATATCAAAATAAAGTGAAGAAAATAGAGAAAAAAACACACATATATAAGGAGACAACATATCTATGTGGAAAACCCAATGAGGTAAAAAGAATGGAAAGAGATAACTCACAATACAAGGCTCACTACCAAACAGACTTACAAGAAGGCTCACTGCCTTAGAGCAAGATGCAAAAAGGACTTTTAGCACTAAACTACCAACCAACTCTGGCAGAAAGATGAAAGGAGTTGATGAGATTCACTATCTTAGAGAAATTATTTAAATGGAATTACAAAGATTGCCAATACAACTCTCTATTGACAGAGTCATCAAACTCAATTGATCTTTCCTTTTCACAATCTTTAGCACTATCTCTATTGTTAATTCAATAAAATTCGCATTCACACCCTTATTCACACTTCTACACATCTCCATCTTTTTATATCCAAAAAATGATCTTTCATTTATATCCACCACAATACTTTAAGTCTTCTATTAGGTCACCTAGGAAGAGAAGAAACAATGAATTCAATCAATGGAACACCAAAGAATAATATAATCCTATCTCGAGGATAGAGGGGACTAAAAATAATCTTAACACTTCAAGTTCAAGGTGATAAAAAAATATTTACACAAGGAAAAAATCAAATTAAGTCGGCATCATGGAAATGCATGGATGAAATGTTGAACCTCATAACTAATCATCCCATTAACACTCTTTCAATTGAATTTAGTTAATGCAATCCAAAATAGGATAGGTCAGTACCCAAATTTATCATAGCACATATTATAATGCTTGTTTAGACCCCCAAGAACATAACTACAACAAAGGAACAAGCCCTGTCAGCTATATATCCACAAATGAATTAAAAATCCAACTCAAGAACCAATTTGACACCAAAGAATACAATTAGAAACATAGATCACATGGGTATTTTCCTTTAACATCCAACATCACTTCCATAAACTTATTTTATATTTCCATTACATCAATAGCCACCACAATTGTAATAGATATATAATACTTTATCTAGGAAGCACATAATGCTTAATCATGAGATATAATATTATCATATCATCTTTCAGATCACTTCATCATATATGATTGGAATTGAGGCACTACACTAGTATTGAGATAGCATTGACCAAGTTGTAGGAGTAGAGACATGAATACAAAGAAATGTGAATCTTTTCCTAGACCAATGTAGACAACTAACAACACTACCAACCTTCTGCAATTCACAAAACTCTCCTCGGTGATGTAGGTGACCTAAAAAGATAGGAGTCTAGTGTAAATAGAGCACTAAAATTAAATTCCAGGCATCACGACCAAAAGTGCAACAATGGAGGAAGGAAAATAGTTCTTCTAGACAGACTTCATTGCAACTTCCTAAATCAAAAGTATTTAGGCAACTTGTGGAGACCATAAATGTCTTTCAACAATACATACATTATTAGGAATATCAAGAGATAGCATAAGACATTATATAACTTCAACAAAATCTCTCCTATATTAGTCATTCTTAAAATCCTCATATTAACTTGTATAATCCTCATATGAATATATCATTATGAAATCAAATTTATTGATAGTAATAGTGCATTATATGAATATTAACAATTCTCCTTTCTTCTTGGATAGGACATGAATTCCAACCATGAGCTTCAAAAATTCTTCTTTAGATAAGGCATGATATCAAACCATGAAATTTTGCAATTAATTTTTAGGTAAGAAATGACATCCAACCATGACCTTCAACACATATTCTTTAGATAAGGCATGGATTCCAACCATGAACTTATGCAATTCATATTTAGATAAGGTATGACATCCAATCTAATGTTATCCCACCCTAAATATAAAACATATAACCAATACAAAGGACTAAAAACATATTACAAAATTGATCACATTGCTTAAAAATATTTTTTATTGACACTAGCTACCAAAAATCTCCTTAGTGTTAACATCACTGACAATCACCAACGTTGAAATAAATGACAACACAATGATTAGTGTTGACATCAATGATAACAGTGACCAAAAAACTCACCCTTTAGCATTGATGGAAACACACACTTCTCACACCCCCTTTGAGATCAAGGAGAAAGGGAAAACCTATCCTGCTAAAAGCAACAAAACTTTCTATGAAGGGTGATCCCACAATACTGGTTTACAATTTTTGGCCAAACTAGACATTGAAATGATTTTTTCTAACTAAATTCTCACTTTTGGACACCTATAGTGGCTAAACTGTGAGGAATTTGAAGATGATGCAAACTAGTGATTTGTGACATTTTGTTTTTATATTCTAAATATATATTTTTCAAAAAAATTGGAATCAGATTGCACTTATTTTCAATCTCCTTTGAAAACTAGTTTTTTTCAGTAAATATCATTTTTAAGGAGTGACACTCACCGTATAACACAACTTTTTTTCCATGAAAGATAAAATTCTTTTTTTTTGTATTTAGATTTTTAACTATGATATCTAGTGCTTCCAATTGGTTGCATAGTGTTTTATTGAATAATTTTTTCTTAATCAAGTTTTGAAGTCAAACCAATTACAATTCAAACATAGGCAGACCATATAACACATAGCTTTTTTTTGTATGTATCGAAATTCATTTTTTTTGTTGGATAGAGGACTTCAATATCTAGTGCATTGATATTTTAAAAAAAAAATGATAATCTGCTATTTTTCCACATGTGCAGAACAAAGAGCTTGATTTTTGATGAAAAAATTACATTCACAAGAAATTAAAAAAATAATAATAAAATTAAATTTATTTAAAATTCTACTTTTTGGGAAGCTTATAATAAGGACTACATACTCACACAGAATAAATTTTAAATGAACTCATTTGATTCCCCAAAAGGTAAATCAAAAGTTGTTTTTTATCAACATTTTGATAGGTATAAAGGAGACTTTGTTATAGGTATGTTTTAAAACTAGCAGGGTTCTATCAGAGGGGGTTTGATATAAGGTGGTTTGATCAAACCCTCTTAAATTGGAATCCTTCAAATGGAACTTTAAAAGGCTTAAATCATTATATTTTCTAAAAATATGTGATTCTAGCAAAAATCAAAATCTCTTAGAAATTGTAAACCAACATTATGGGATCACCCTAAATTTAGGAATAAAGAGCAAAAAAATGATCTTATATTGATGCAACATCACATGCTCCCCCTTTGATCAAAAATACCTTTTTTTCAAAAAAATTATACATGCTCAACAACTACACGCCTTCTTCAGGACCCACCTTTATACCAACTCACCCTAGGAGGTAACACTCATCAATATAAGGAAATAGATATGACATGGATTTGTCTCTTTGGAAAGATGCACCATCTTATGCATCTATTTAGAACAAGGAGGAGAAATAATTTGTAGCTTTTGTAGTAGATACTCACAAGTATCTTTTGAAAGTTCCTTGGTGAAAATGTCTACAATCTGATCTTTGATAGGCACATAATCCATTATAACTTCACTTTTAGTGAAATTTTCTCTTAGAAAGTGATATCAGAATTAAAAGTGTTTAGTCCTTGAATGTAGTACTGAATTATTGGTGATATTGACAACACCTTTTAGTGTCACATAGTGTGGGATAGGTTCATCATACACCACCTTCACATCCTTCAAAATCTACTTCATCCAAATAACATGAGTACATCAAGATGCTAAAATAATTTATATATTATGATTCTTTCATGGACAAAGAGATTGAATTTTATTTTTTTGAACCATGAGACCAATATTTCTCAAAAAATAATTCCCTCCCACTTATACTTATCCAATCATAAACACAACCAACCCAATCAACATCAATATGGGCACTCAAAGAGGACATTTGATAAATTTTTTACCATATCCCATAATCTGGAGTACACTTTAAGTATCTAAAAACCTTTTCACATCTTTTTCATGAGATTTCATAAGATTGGTATAATATCTAGAAACTAAACAAACATATGCAAATAAAACTTGACAATTGCACCAACTTAGGTAAATGAATTGTTCAAGAACTAGTTGAAAAATGCACCCAACCATATGTTATGTAGATAAGATAAGTAATATAGCTCACTATTATAGATTTTATTAATACATCAAATTATCTATACTGGGCATGATCATAGATTTATTTGGACAAAGCTTTGGAGAAATACAAAAAAAATCAACAAGCCTTCAACATTGCTTCACTAAGCTGGACTAGGACACTGCCACTGATATCTTCCATATAAGAAGGTATAAATCATTAAAAATCTTGGATATGGTACCTTCACATGTTGGTAAACACTACCTTTGGACCATAAGGCCAAGAATTTTTGTGCAAAGATATGAAAGCCAAAAAGCCTTGACTTTGCCTCAACAAAAATGTATAATAAATGTCTAGGATAACTTTTGAAACATAATTTTGTGGGATTCCTCTTCACCTTAGATCTGTACTCATCAGCCTTGTGACCATATTTTTGTAGGCATAACAATATCCATTAAATAAAATAGTATTGTTCCTTTGATGTACACAAGATATTCTTCTTATGTTATTATTCAATTATTTCCTAACTTTACAATTAGCAATTGTTTTCCAAAAAATATTACAAGAAAAGAAACAACCTTTAAAGAATTGATTCAACCTATTAGGAGCATTCTATTTTTTTGATGGATAACTACTTAAACCTTTTTGTTTCCGATTATAATTGTATCCACCTTCTTTCTTACCATTATGAATATTCATTGTATTTTTAAAGGAAATCTTTCCATTTTAGAATCTCTCTTATTTTTTTAGTCTTTTCACTTGATTTTAAACTATCAAGACCAAAATTTTCTCCTTTGTTAATTTGTTCATTTTCTCTTTTTCGAGGATTTCCTTAAAGTGACATTTTTTGATCTTCAAGCTTTAAAAATTTGTAAATTTTGTCTTTGAGCTTGACATTCAAGAAATCTTCAGTAGTCTTGCATTCTTCAACCTCCTTTAGTCTGATTTCATATATTTTTCTTTTTTCTACTTGAACTCTTAGTTTTCCAGATTCTTCTTTTGATTTTGCAAGAACTATTACATATTTATAATTTAAAACTCTTGCTTTATTTAGGTCTTCCAATGAAAAATATATTTTTCCTTCAAATTCAATCTCCCATTCATGTTAATTGAAGACCCAACCTTCACGTTCCATATA
>CM021100.1:278868611-278999810 GCA_007115665.2 Sequoiadendron giganteum | reverse complement strand
AGTGAGAAGCTTACCACCTGATGGAACCCTTAAATTCTTTATTCCATCTACAAAATCTTAATGAATTTAGTGAGTTGTCAATTTTTTATCTCCTCATGATGTGTATGGGGTTTTAGGTTTACTTCGTCTTATTTGAAAAACCCTTGGAGTCTATATTTTTTAATTTTTTTTATTTGTCAGTTGAATCCTTCAGTCGGTCATCTATCTTTTAAGTCATGACTTTTGACATTGAAACCCATTGAGTAAATGACCCTTTGGTCCTTTTTTACTGGTTAATCTGGTTGGAATATGATTTTGAAGTTATCCTAAGTTGGGTTGAGTATTTTCAAAAATATTAGATCCTTTGTGTTGTTACCATGGCCTCTTCACCCTAGGTCGGTCCCTATTAGGGCTAACAATTTTTGACATGTGTAGATATGTGGAACTTTGAGTGTTTTTTTATCAATGTACAAAGATTTGAGTCATTTCTCGCCTACCCATTTCATTTTATGTCTTGTTTTCTCATTCATTCATGCTCATGGGTTAAGGACATGTATCCCTGACAATTGGTGGGCCATAAATTGTTTGCTATGCATGCAACTAGTTGTTAAAAGGATCAATGGTGGGAAGTGAATGAGGTGGTTGATTCTGAACCATTCCCTGCACACCCATTTTTTTTTTTTGGTTATTAAAATAACCACACAAGCTAGTGATAAATTTCCACCTGTCCTCACTATGATGGGTCATGGGATTACTATTGTTGAGTGTTAATTAATTGATGATTGATTTATGGGTGACATGGATTAATCTAGATCACTCATTGCCATCCTGTGTGGGCCCCATCCTTCATGCCCGATTCCCAATGGGGTAGCGGGCATTGACCACGTGAAACAACCTTCAAGATGGGGGAAGTAACATGTGCATTACTAATATGCATATATTAAATGCGTCTAATGATATTTTAATCCGAGCCATTGATCTGTATGAAGAATATAATTTATTCTAGCTAAGGAGTGTGTATGATGATGTAACGAGATCTATTCTCATTTGTTTCCCATCTCCTCATTGAGGAGATTTTTAGATCAAGGCTAAAAATATTAAGAAATGGTGGAGCATGCATATTACAAAAAATTGTTTCCATGTGGCCTCCAGTCATTTGGTAAGTGTTGTGACTGTGCACAACTAGATATTTCATAATAAGCTGATCAAATCTGAATCGTGGATAAATAAACTCTCTAAAAAAATCAATTATCGGCATTCAAAAATTAGTTGATGGCAAGCAATTCATTATGGTTCACGTGAATGAGCCTCAATAACTGAAAGAACATTGAGCTACTGAAGTAAGGAATTGCATGATTATTAATATTTATCTTGAAAGCATAATTTAGTATTACGAGTACACTAAATACACTCAAGGAGCTCATGTTGTGGTTTCTCACCATTTTCTCATGTCAGAACCAGGGTTGTTAACCTATGAGAAAATAGTAGGTCAATTTTTTCTTTTCTTCTGACATTATTAATAAGCTATGTTTTCTTAGGCTTGCATCTATTAGGGTTTTTTTAAGTTCAATTTTTAAAGGTTTTGTGTTCATAAAAAGGGATTTTGTTAATTCTTCATATTTATAATTCATGTCAAACCCTCACAAAATCCATAAACCTTCCTCAGTTAAACCAAAAACCCTTACCTTGTTGTACTTCTTGCATTATGGCCCCTAACGAAAAAAAATATTTGTCTAAAGGGGAGGCTTCCATTCCCAAAATACCTCTAAATAAAGACCTTATGGATCAATTACCACCTTCTAGTAGTGACAAGCCGAAAGGCCAATTGATTCCCAAAGGACCCCAAATAGCGGAGGGTCTATTTGATAGAAGAGGTTCTATCAAATATGCTAAATTACCCTATACTAGATGGGAATTGTTCTATGGTTGGTTAAGGAATAGAAATATGAGTGTCCCAGTAGGAAACCCTTGGAATTGTGATTTGGGGAGTTTAATTGTGCCAAATGTTTAAATAGATGTTGACTTTCTGAAGGAAATAGCTGGTAACTATGACCTAGTCACAAGGACTATTAGAACTTACGATGGTTAAGAAAGGGCTAAGATCACTAAGGAGGAATGGGGTCTTGTTTTGAAGCTTACTGAATAAAATGATGAAATGCATTAGATAGATGAAGATTCTCTTAGAAAAGAGTATGAAAAGACCAAGATTTCATTCAAAGTCCATATCTTGCTAAGATTTCTAGCAAAAAATTCAAGAAAGAAGATTGTGATAGGATTAAATGACAAGGAACCCTTCCCTGTTAACTATTTTGTTCCTTATTTCATAAGGACCTTCTATTAACTTTTCCAAATAATTGTTTAGGATCTTGTCTCGACAATGCCAATGGCATGGATGTATATGGCTACCCATATCCAACATCCCCAATATTTTGCAGTGTATGGTTATGTAGGATTTATTTTTGAAATAATGCATGAGGGAATAGTGAAACTAAAGAAGGGTGAATATGGGGTAAGATGAAGTTGGTACTCACTACTAATGCATATGTTGTTATACAAGGGTGGAATTTACTTTGGATAGAATATAGACTTGGATCTTCCTGCGTAGTGTTGGACCATAGTCTCGAACAAGGATGGTAGGACATATATTATGTCACATTTCATATTTTGTTTATTTCTAAATTAAAGAGATATTTGACTATGAAGTTTCCTAGAGTTCTCGTTGTTTTATATGATTTCTTGAGACCAAAGAAAAGAAGAAATAAGATAGGTGTTTATCATAATTGGGGAGATTTTTTCTCTCTCCTAGATATCAATTTCTTAAGAGTGTATATTTCTAAAGTAGCACCTCACTTGTTACCAACATTTTTTCCATAAAGAATTGGTTTCCTTGAGGTTATCTGGCAATTAGGAAATGTTGAGAATGATAATTTTTTGAATCAGGGAAAGGGAACTTTCTTCCCATCATACACATTTGTTTTTCTGATTTTGTAATGACCAAGGGAGGTTGGAACAATATCCTTGAAGTTCTTAAATCATACCACATGCAGAGGACAATTAAGAGGGTCATATATGATCCTGAAGGTTTAATGACTTGGTTGAATAAGAGAAATAAGAGCTACAAATATGTTCACATTTTCCATTATCTCGAAGATATAATAAGGAATATATCAGATAGTGTTGAACAAGAAAATAGGTTAGCAAGGTGGATTTAATTCAATAAGATGCAAATGAAAATAAAGCAGGAGGAGCCTAATTTTAGGGTCCTCCTAGTGGTTGAGGATATAATTGAAAAGGTTGACCATGTGACAAGGAATTTTGATTTAATAGTAGGCCACCTTGAGACTAAAGGGTTAGTTAGTAAAGATAAAGGGTTAGTTAGTAAAGATAAAGGGAAAGCTCCAATTTTTGAGTAATAGAGTGGAGGAGGAATCTCTACTATAGGAGATGAGTCTACATCAAGAGAGCTTGAGGAACCAAAAATAAAGTGTTTTATTAGAAGAAATAATAAAGTAAGGAAATATGATGAAGCATGTGGTCCCACTCTGCACGAGGAATGAAAACCACCTTCTCCTATGCCACAAGTACCACCCCTATCTCCATCAAGGAAGGAAAAGCCTGAAATTGTGGATGTTGATTCTACACCAATTAGTGAGATACCACCCAATGAGCCACCACTGAAAAAATAGAAGATTGAGGCCACTATTTTACTGGATTATAATGATGAAGCCTCTGATGATGATCTGTGGGTTTTAGAGCAATAAATAAAGGAAGGGGTACCTACTACATCTATAGTGAGAGAAACAAGTCAATTGGGAAAAATATTGAGCAATGTTGATCTCTTAGAGGAATGAATGGAAGTGATGATATGTAGGTTGAGACATGTACTATATTTTTGGATGATGATTCATTTCTAAAGACTCAATATTTTATGGAGTTTTCTTATAGGTCTAAATAAGATGAGTATATTAAGATTCTGGTTATATAGAGGTTCCTTCATGCAGAAATGCCTAATGTTGTCATTCAAAAAAAAAGGTCTTAAATGAGATGAGAGGCAGATTCCAAAACATGACTACAAAGGAAGGTAGGGAGTTGGTAAGAACTAGTGGTATCTTGTTGCTGCTAGAGTGGGATTTAGGCTCGGCCATAGCTTTTGAAACAATCAAGAAATGTGATAGAACACTCTATGATACAAAAGAAGAAGTTGCACTTGCATTACACAGGTTTGATTTCAGTGAAGAGTGGGAATCCTTGGCTATATGGTCTCTAGCCCTAAGAACAAGAAAGCTAGACATTGTTGAGCCTACACCGCCTAATAATAAAGAGAGTGTCAGAAACATCAACCTTAGAAGCTATAAATATGTAAGTTCATGTTGCACAATTCACCAGGGAAACTATGGAGTCTATGACTGCTGAGAAGGATGAAATTAGAATTAAATTGAATAGTTTTTTGGTCAAGTATGGAGATCTTGAGAGAAATAATATGCAATTACATACAAAGGTAGCATTATTGGAGGATGTACTGCAAAATTTAAAACCTACAAATCTCAAAAAGATGATGTTGACTCTCCCACTACTGCACGAGAGGACATATCCCTTGAATTTATTGTTGATGTAAGTATTTCATGGGAAATTTTGCCATATAATATGGGAAGTGTGTGCATTTCAATAGTAGCACCCAATACATTAGAAGGGCCATAGGTGGAAGGATATATTAGTAGGGAATAATTTCTTAGACAATTAAGTGAATACAAGGAAAAATGTGAAAATCATTATGAAGTTTCTTTTAAGAGAAACATGAGGATTGTCACAATGATACTAAAATATCTAAACAAAAGAGTGAATAAAAAATTGAACAATATTCACTACAATTATTCATCCATGGTGGATGCCATTAAAATGTTTCATATTGATAGAGAAAGAGCCATTCCACTCATGGAGGTATGGATCCCTAGAAATAAAGAATTGATGTTAATAGGAATTGGGGTTAATTAGGATCCTGATCCACCTAAAAGGTTTAAGCCTACTATGGTTCTTGTGGATAAAATTGAGGGATATAGAGGGAATATTGAAGCAATGGAGAATAGGATAAAGGAATTGACAAAATCCTTCCATGAATCCCATCATGGCCTTCTTCCATCCATCTTAAGGGATGATGGTAGCATTAAGACTCTACAAGAATGAAGAAGTGAAGTAAACAATGTTATTTCAGATCAAGCTATAAAAATATGTCAAAAATTTGATATGGACACATTAACAATAAATATGTATATTTTATTCCACGTTGAGACCGTTCTGGTAAAATTTGATAAAGAAGCAAATGAAATTGTCACCAAGTATGCACCTTATAGGAAAAGGGTTGATGAAGTAATGAATTTTGATTGGCCTACTTAAGAATAATTCCTAGCATGGAAGGGAAGGTACTTGGAGAGATTGGAGGTTTAGCACTAAGGGTGGTGGGTCAGTGATTTGAATGTTAAGGTCTACAACCATGATGAATAAAAGACAAATGGGAATGCACTACATAGCCTGGATTTAGTACAAATTAGTCTTTTGTGAAATTATGGAGAAATATAGTGCATCTTATTCAAAGATGATTTGATGACAAGGCTATAGATGTGGTTATACCATTTGTATTTTTCTTCTTTCTTCATACTTTTTCTTCTTTTCACTTTATATGCATGGGCATAAGTTTTGCGGTAACTGTCCGATTGAACCCATTTTTTGAAAATTGGACCTGATCTCCAAAAACAAATGAAGACTACATTCATTTGTTCACATGTCTCGCACCTCTTGTGAGTGCTTTGTGAACTAAATGGTAGAATTTTTTATATGGCAATCCAATTGGCTTTTAAGATGTGTAATTTTTGGCTTGAGGCTTTTTTTTCTCCTCAGTTTCTATAAGAAGGAATTGAAGGCCAAAAATTCAGGGTTTGTTGTCTTATGCAATTGACATTGTAAATTTTAAGAGGAATAATAAGAATGTTTTAGATTATATGGTCTTATGTTTCAAGGTGCATAATTATGTATGTAGTTTGGATAGCAACATAGTAAAATATATATAGATAATACCAATTTCATGGCTATTGTCTCTCCTTGTATTCATTTTATGAGTTATGAATGAAAGTAATCCAGGATGTCTTTCATTTATCTCCATTATTGACCAGTGGAAGTTTCATTTTATTATTGGTTATTGATTCAATGAATTAATGTAAATTCTTGGATGAGATTACTAACTCATAAAAAATAAAATGCTAAGATATTGATAAGTATCATTAGTCATGAATGTGATAGGGGAATATTGTAATGTAGTATCTACTGAAATTGTATGTTGCTATTGTTGAATTATTATCTTATTAAATAGGTTGATTGTCACTTTGTGCTCGGGATGAAGGAACTGGTTCATGCAAAGTATTCTTGATTCAATTTTTGTGTTGATCCATCAACTAATCAACTTTTAATTTAAAAATTTCTATTTGGATACCACTGTATGTGTTGATGTTCCACCTTCTCATGCTCTTAGTGTAATACATTAATGAATGAGATACCAACTTGTTTAATGTATTAGGATCTTGAGAAAATTTATCAGAAGAATTTTTTATTAACGATGTATTCTATTATAATTGTATGAAGTCATAAGAATACATTGTGGGATTACCCTCTCGATTTTTACAAATCAAAAGGTGCAGGAGTAGAAGTTTTGTAGTTTCCACTCATTCATTGTCCAATCCCTTTGGAGTACTAATTATTGGAAATGATAAAATCCATAGGTATTTCTTGAAATAAGTTTGGTTCTTAATAATAACCAACAGATTGGTGACTCTGTTGGGGACAACTAAGTCCATAGTCTCTAATTTCATATCAAGTATTGATAGAGTCAATTGTTTTGTTGTGGAACTCTTCACTGTGTGAAGAATAATTGGTTTAAGTTTCATTCCATCTATCATATCACCCTCTATCTTATGCATCAATTATTGTCTCATTTTGTCACCATGTGTTAGGTTATGTTTAAGTTCCTCTCTGAAGTTACAAGTACAAATTCAAGAACTAATCACTTAATATTTTGGAGGAGAATATTTTTAAGTTTACCTCCAAAATAACAAATGGCGTTCCTTAAGTAATAATCCCAATGGTAACCTCTGCTACTAATACCTATACCACATTTTTCTCAACTACTAAAGCCTCATAGCCTCCTATTACTACTAAGAAGATGTCATTTGTGGATCATGGGAAGAGACCCATTGATAAGCCTAAGAAAACCACCTTCAATACCAATACTAGTACCAATACCTCATCTACTGAAATCCCTACACAGAAGGCCAAAATAAATCTAACTCCATCTTCTGCACCTCCAAATCCTGAGATATTGAGGTTACAATTGGAGAATGAAAAGCTACAAGAAGATCTAAAAAAGGATGAGCTAGAAGCTTCAAATGTAGAGATGGATAGGAAGATTTGTTTCTTTAAAATTTCCACATCTACTCCAAGGTCTTCAAGCTTTGGACATACCAATAGTCAGTCAAAAAATAATCAATTTGATTGGTGTACTCCTAGTGGAGGAGCTAGTGGTGACCAAGGTGGTTGAGGTGGAGGAAAGGATAAAAATAATAATCCTTATTTTTAGGATGATGATGAGGGAAAAAAGAGGAACAACAATGATGGTGAGATTCGAAAGAGTAAAGATAGAGAGACACTTTGATAATAGAAAATTATGGTGAGCAAAGAGATATTCATAGGGATCAACATACTACGAGACCACTCCAAGTACATAGATATCAACATTTATGTTTCATCGGAATACCTGGTTACCCAAACCCATTCCCTAACGATTTTAGACTTTCTTCAGTCAAATTAACTTTTAATAATGCTTTGAGTGGTGAAGACCATCTCAAAGCATTTGCAAATGTTATGGATGATTTCAAGGTAGAGGCAGAAGATGTCATGATGAAATTATTAATGCAATCTCTTATTAAAGATGCTCGAGAGTGGTATAGAAGCTTTCCTGCTGAGAGCATTGGCTCTTGGGAGGAATTCAAAATAATTTTTAGAGAGCAATATCATGAAAAGACTGATTCAAGTTTTTTATTGAATCAATTTAATACTATTTCTAAAGGTTTCAACGAACCTGATGTTGATTTTAATACAAGATTCCAAAAGGATAGAAAGAGATTTCCTCCTCATTTGCAATTGAATGATCATGTGTATATGGTAAATTACTACAATTTTTTTGATGCAAAAATGGGTTAGCGGTTGCTAGATAAGAATCCTTAGACATTAAGGGAAGCCTTCAAGAAGGTGAATCATATAGAGAAAATTAGTAGAGAAACTGGTAAATTTGGCAGTAGAGATGATCCAAAACTCTTTAAACAGTCAAAAAAGGAAGATAAAAGTCTAGGTACTTAATGAGGAACTATTGAGGAAAAGCTTGATTTTTTTATGAAAATCATAAATGATAAGATTGTGAAATGAGAAAATATGCAACCAAAAACTTATCAAATAAATAATATAATTCCCCGGTTACAAGACTACCCAAATAATACCAATAGGTCCAATGTAAATATTCTTCTCGATAATCAAATAAAAACCTAGAATAAAGTCCCTCTCGATCCTCTATAGAAGAATTCAATAATTTTTGTTGAAGATACCCCTTGGTGTATGACCTGTCAAATGCCACATTCTTCGCAACAATGTGTAGTTGCACATATGGTTGAAGTAGATGAAGACACTCTTGGAGATTTTGATCAAAAAAATGAGGACATCAATGTACTTATGGCTATGGGTGACTCTAATGTTGCTAATAGTGAGTGCTCTTCTAATGAATATTTTTGCAAAAAAAAAATTGGATAATCAAAGGTAAGTAGCTAGTACATATCATTAACAAGTCTTTTTTGATGGGGATGCTAACAATGAAGTTGAGGTTTACAATTTGGAAGCAATCCAAGAAGGTTTTTCATTAAGAAGACCCTCAGAGAAGGAGATTGCAAGGTATACTATAAATTTTTTCACTTAGGCTAAAATTCCTATCATTTGAGGAATAGAATAGTTAGAGGTGAGTAGGGTAATCCTACTGGTCTTTTCATCAAAGAGCAGAATGCCACAAGTAAAGAAAACAAGACTGATAGAAAGGTGGATGCAACCAAAATTAAAGAAGGTAAGGGAGATTAAATTTGGGTGAAGAGAGTAGAAAGGCCAAAGGCTACCCAAGAATTAAAATCTCTAGCTACAAAGGTAAAGACATAGAAGCAAGTTCCTAATGTCACAAGGAAGGATTCTAAGAATAGGTTTGAGGCAACAAGAAATCAATAGAAGGTGAGAAATAGTGAACAAGTTATGCTCCTAGTTGAATTACCTAAATGTACTATTGTTGATATGTTTCAATTACTTAGCCATGCAAAATTATATATATATTTCCTTGAAATTATGAGAGTAGATGAACATAAGAAAAATGTAGTAGCCCTTAACAATAGTGTTGCTATAGCTTGTAATGATTTGGTGGAACCCACTCCATCTAAAATGAGTGAAAAAGTTAAGAAATCCAAGGAGGTTGAAGGATTTATTACTGAAATTCCCCATATCTTCCTAGGAAATTCTATAACTACTTGTCTTGAAAAGATATATTTGTTCCTCCTCACCTTAATTGTACAAGGAAATTTTATAAAAATCTATATCATTGACTTTGGAGCATCCAAAAATATTATTCCAACTAAAATCATGGATGCATTAGGATTGAAACTTGATAGTAAACATGGAAAATTCTATGTTATGGATGTAAGAGAAGTCCCTATCATTGGTGTGATAAATGAACTCCCCTAAAAACTAGCAGCCTACCTAGACAAAGAATTTAAAATTAATGTGGTAGTGTTGGATATCCAACCTAGCTATGGAATGCTTCTATCTTTAAAATGGAATGCATCTAGGGGAGGAATTATGCAATGTGATATGTCTTATGCCACTTTTCCCATTGATGGTAGGGATGTTCAAGTGATGAGAGAATGAAGGGTGCCACATATGTTGGAGAATGCTCCTGAGGATGTCATAGTTATTTTCATAGACACTGATATCAGTGATTTCAAAATAGAAGAATCTCCAAGAGAGGTTGAAATATGTCCTACAACTATAAAAAATTAAGTTTCAAGGTTGTCTGACAAATATCGACTTTGGAAAATGTATTTTGATGGTGCCAGTTCCAAAGAAGGGTTGGGTGTAGGGATATTATTGGTAGAACCAAGTGGCAGTACTTACAAGTTTTCCTTCACATTATCTTTTGTCTATACAAACAATGTGGTAGAATATGAAGCTTTGTTACTAGGACTGAGATTGACTGAGAAGCACAAAATTAAAAAATTGATTGTAATGAGTGATTTCCCAGGTAAGAGCCAAATATGCCTACAAAAATAATAGGTTGAAGTAATACAATTTTTTTGTCTAGGATTCCATTGAGAAATTTGATTCCTTTGGGATTGATTGGATGGAAAGAGGACATAATAGGGTAGATGACTTACTTGCTAATATTCCATTGAGACCTTCTGACATAAATTTCATAGGAATTTCTAAGGTGGAAGTATAAGAAAGGCCTTCTATCCCTAATAATGTGTAAAACTGATAGATGTTGAATGATGATGAAGATAATTGCAAATTTTTGAATTATGTAGATAAATATGAAAGTTGGGAGATTGAATTTGGTGGATAGAAGTAAGATCAAATCAACTGTTGTTCATCCAGAGGACCTAGAGGAAATAAATTTGGGGACTGAAAATTCTCCCAAGAAAGTTTACATAGGAATGAAGATCAAGCCAAAGGTAAAAGCAATGTCGATTGCCTTGCTCAGAAATTACAGACATATTTTTGCTTGGTCATAGGATGACCTAAAATCTTACAAGGAGTAATTATTTTAGCATGAATTTCCTCTGAAAGAAAATGCTAAACCTTTTAGGTAAAAACAAAGACCAATTAATCCTACTTTAGCTCCCAAGATGCAAGAGGATTTGGTAAAGTTAAGAGATGTGGGAATCATAAAACCCATCAGAAATTATTCATGGGTATCTGATTTGGTGCCAATGAGGAAAAATAATGGTGACATAAGACTATGTATTGATTTTAGAAACCTGAATATATCTTCATTGAAGGAAAATTATCCATTGCTTAATATGGAAGCCATGTTACAAAAGGTAACTGGTTGTGAATTATTATCAATGATGGATGGATTTTTAGGTTACAATCAAGTAAAAGTAAATGAATTTGAGCAGTATAAGACTACATTTACCACTCCTTTGAGCACCTACGTTTATGTCAGAATTCCTTTTGGTTTGACAGATCTAGGTGCCACTTTTCAGAGAGCTATGCATGTAGCTTTCTCAGTTTTTTTTGAATTATTTATGGTTGTATATCAAGATGATTTGACTTCTTAATCCAAGAAGGAAGAAGACCATTTTATACATTTAGAAAATATTTTTCTCAGGTCACTTGAGTATGAGATATCTCTGAATCCAAAGAAATATACTTTTGGGGTAACTAAAGGAAAATTGTTGAGACATATATTTTCGAAATATGGAGTAAGGATATACCTTGAGAGAGTAGCAACCATTGAAAAAATCCCTCAGCCAAAAAATTTCAAGAGTATTAAGTCATTTTTTAGACAAATATTTTTTTTAATAAGGTTTGTAACAAACTTTGCAAAGATCAGAAGACCTATTTCCAAGATGCTGAAGAAGGGGGAGAAGCTGCTCTAGAGTGAGGATCCTAGTCAAGAGTTCAAAAGGATTAAACAATATATCAAAGAGGCTCCAGTTTTAATGTCCCGAGACTTCTCTAAACAAATGCACAGTTTTTGTTTCACTTCCTTTCATACTATTGCTGCTATATTGTTACAAAAAAATGAAGAAGGATTTCAACAACCTATTGCATTTTCTAGTAAGTCTTTACAAGCTGCAGAGCTGAAATATGACATGACTAAGAGAAAAGAAAATTCTCTCATCAAGGCGGTAAAAAAATTTAGGACTTACCTACAAGGAGCCATTGTCATAGCATTTTTACCAAGTGTTGTTGTGGAAGATATTTTCACTCAGCAGGAGACTATGGGAAAAAGATGTAGATGGATCAACATGATCTAGGAGTTTAATATTGATGTTCAAATCACCAAATTAGTAAGAGGTCAATGTCTCTCTAAATTCATGACAAAATCTAATTTGGAGTCAAATAGAATCAATGAAACATTATTGGTTGATGTTTCACCTATCTGTGATATGAAAACATGTGGTTGGTACAAAAGAATTGTTTAATACTTATAAGCTCTAGAATGTCCTACATGCATGATTGACAATGACAAAAGGACACTGAAATTGCATTCTATTAAATATGTAAATATTGACAATTGGACTATGGTGGAGGAACTTGGATGGTGTGCTTCTTAAATGTGTGGATGGGAAGAAAGCACTAGAACTCTTGCAAGAAATGCACAATGGGGTGTGTGGGGGTTATTAAATGGCAAAGACCATTGTACACAAGGTTTTAAGAGTAGGATTCTAGTGGCCTACTATTTTCAAGGATGCTCACAATTTTGTTAAAACTTATCATGCTTTCCAAATATTTTTTGGAAAGTTGAAGTTTTCAAGAAATTTACAACTTAATCCTGTGATAGTTTAACCCCCTTTCCAATAGTGGGGGATCTATTTCATTAGAGAAATATTGAAAAAGTCAAGTGGAGGCCACTCCTAGATCCTTGTTTCCACTGATTATTTCATGAAATGGATAGAATCAATACCCAAAAAGAAGGTAACAAGCAAGGTGGTGGTGGATTTCCTATTAAGTGAAATTCTCATCAGATTTGTAGTTCCCGAGAAGATAATCTCAGATAAATGTTATGTGTTTCAAGTTTGATGAATTGTAAAAAAAATTGTGACAAACATGGAATACAAGTTTCTTATTCTTCACCTTAGTATCCTATAGGAAATAGTCAAGCTAAGTATATCAATAAGAGCTTAATGAAAATCATCAAGAGAGTGATGAAGAAGAGCAAGAAGGCTTGGGACTCCAAACTGAAATTGGCACTCTCAGCAAATAGAGTGACTTTGAAAAAAGCTACACGTTATTCAACATTTGGCTTAGTATATGGCCTAGATTCTAGGTTGCCACAAAATAACCTACTCGAGATGTATAAGTTCAAAAGTAATATGATGAAGAGATATGCGATTATATGCAACACAGGATAAATAATTTGGTGCAATTGGATGAAACAAGGAGAGAAGCCTAGGGTAAAAATATGAAGATGCAGTTGCAAGTTAAGCATCTACATGCCAAGAGAGATTATCCTAGAAAATTTGAGGTGAATAGTTTGGTGTTGGCCTGGAATGCAAGAGCTCAAGACAAGGGTAAGCATGGAGAGTTTGAAGCATTATGGATGGGCCCTTATCTGATAGCTAGTGCACATGGGGAGGATTCCTATTTCTTCCTAATCCTGTTAAGTGAACTTTTTGAACTGGTAGTACATGGATAGTTCTTAACACTATACTTCTCCTAAGTATGATTTTGTTCCATGTACATTGTATATTTTGTGTATAAGTGTGTTTGTTTTCTATTGTGTTTGGTTTGGTTTTACTGCCTTGTTTGGGTCGTTCCTTGGATTTTTGATCTCTAGTGTTTTGATTGGTCTGCTTTAAACATAGATTCTTGGATATTTTTATTCCTACAAGAGGCATGCATCGACAGTTGGAGCCATTGATGGAACCCTTGAATTATTTTTTCCATCTCCAAAATCTTTATGAATTTAGGGAGTTGTGGGTTTTCATCTCCTATTGATGTATATGGGATTTTAGGTTTACTCTGGTATTATTTGAAAAACCCTTGGATCTATATCATCACTTTTGTTTTATTTCTTGGTTGAATCCTTCTACCAATCATCTATCTTTTAAGTCATGACTTGTGACATTGAAACCCATTGAGTAACCAACCCTCTAGTCTTTTTTTACTGGTTAATCTAGTTGGAATATTATTTGGAATTTATCCTAAGTTGGGTTGAGTATTTTCCAAAATCTTAGGTCCTTTGTGTTGTTACTATGGCCTCATCACCCTACTTGGGTCCCTATTAGGGTTAATTCAGAAAAATTTGAGTCATTGTCCGCCTTCTTGTTCCATTTTGTTTCTCCCTCTCATTCATTCAGGCTCACGGACATAGGACATGTGTGCGTGATGATTGGGGTGAAATATATTGTTAGCTAGTAGTGCAGTTACTCGTTAAGAGGATCAAATTTGGGAAAGGAATGAGGTGGTTGATTCTAGACCGTTCCCTACACACCCGTTTGTTTTTGTTGTTTATTAAAATAACCACACACGATAGCGGGAAATTTCCACCTATCTTTGTTGTGATGGGTCAAGGAATTAGTATTGTCGAGTGTCAATTAATTGATGGTTGATTTTTAGGCGATGTGGATTAATTTGGATCACTCCTCACCATTTTGTGTGGGCTCCATCCTTCTTTTTAGATTCTCAATGGGGGAGTAGGCATCTACTACATGGAACAATCTTGAGGACATGGGAAATAACATGTGTGTTACTAATATCCATATATTACATGTGTCTAATGATCTTCTAATATAAGCCATTGATACTGTATGAAGAATAAACCTTATGCTAGCTAAGGAGTGTATGATGAGGCAACAAGATCTAATCTCAACCATTTCCCATCTCCTCATTGAGGAAAGTTGCACATGATTTCTGCCTCACAGGGGTAAGGGAAAAGGGACACATGGATCAAGGCTGAAAAGACAAAGAAATGGTGGAGCCCACATATCATAAAAAAATATTTCCATGTGGCCTCTTATCATTTGGTAAGTGTTGCGAGTGTGCATAATCAGATCTTTCATAATAATTTGATAAAAAAATTATCATAGATAAATCAAATCTCTAAAAGAATCAACGGTTGTCATTCAAATCATACTTGATGGAAAGAAATTTGTTTTGGTTCACACAAGCGAGCCTTAATAATTGGAAGGACATTGAGCTAGCGAAGTAAATAATTTCATGATTATTTATATTTATATTAAAAGTATAATTCAGTATTACGAGTACACTCAATACAATCAATGAGCTCATGTTGTTGTTGTTCAAAATTTTGTCACATTGGAACTAGGGTTGACAACCTGGTAGAAAATAGTAAGTCAATTTTTTCTTTTCTTCTGGCATTATTGATAAGTTGTGTTTTTTCTTAGTTCGATTTTTAAAGTTTTTATGTTCATAAAATAGGAATTTGTTAATTCTACATTTGTATACTTCATGCCAAACCCTCACAAAATCCATAAGCCTTCCTTAGTTAAACAAAAAAAACCTGTCTTGTTGTACTTCTTGCATCACTGCCCCTAAAGAAAAAACATTTTTTTTCTAAACGAAAGTCTTATGTTCCCAAAAGACCTTTAAATAAAGACCTTATGGATCATTTACCACCCCCCACTAGTGACAAACATAAAGGCCAATTGATTCCCAGAGGACCCAAAATAACAGAGGGTCTATTCGATAGAAGAGGTTCTATCAAAGATACTAAATTACCCTATACTGGATGGGAATTGTTCTATGGTTGTTTCAAGAATAGAAATATGGGTGTCCCAGTATGAAACCCTTGGAACTGTGATTTAGAGAATTTAATTTTTCCAAATGTTTATATGGATGTTGCTTGCTGAAGGTAATAGCTACTAACTATGACCTAGTCACAAGGACTATTAGAACTTATGATGGAAAACAAATGGTTAAGATGACTAAGGAGGAATTGGGACTTTTTTTCAAGCTTAATGAATGAAATGATGAAATGCATAAGATAGATGAAGATGCTCTTAGATAGGAGTATGAAAATACCAAGATTTCATTCAAATTCCATATATTGCCAATATTTCTAGTAAAAATTGTAAGACAAAATATTGTGATAGGATCACATGAAAAGAAACCCTTCCCTATTAAATAATTTGTTCCTTATTTAAAAAGGACCTTCTCTTTTATTTTCCAAATAATTGGTTACGATCTTGTCTCTGGAATGACAATGGAATGGATGTATTTGGCTGCCCATATCCAACATCCCCAAATTGTGCAGCATATGATTATGCAGGATTTATTTCTAAAAGAATGCATGAGGGACTAGTGAGATTAAAGAAGGGTTAATTTGGAGTAAAATGCAGCCGATACTCATTTCTAATGCATATGTTTTAATACAAGGGTGCAATATAATTTGTACATAATATAGACTTGGAAATAAAAATAGGTTACTTGGATCTGCCTGTGTAGTGTTGGACCACAGTCTTGGACAAGGATGAAAAGACATATGATTATGTCACATTTTATAATTTGTTTGCTTCTGAATTAAAGAGAGCTTTGATTGTGAAGTTGACCAGATTTCCCATTTCCTTACATGATTTCTTTAGACCAAACAAAACAAGGCATGAGATAGGTGTTGATCATAATTGGGGAGATGTTATCTCACTCCTTGATTTCATTGTCTTAAGAGTATATGGTTCTAAAGTAGTACCCCACTTTTTGCTAACGTTTGTGCGAGAAAGAATTGGTTTCCTTGAGGTTATGTGGAAACTAGGAAACGTTGGGAATGAGAATTTTTTAAATCAAGGAAAGGGAACTTTATTTCCATCATACACATGTGTTTTTTATTTTATAATGACCAAGGGAGGTTGGAACAATATCCTTGAAGTTATCAGAGAAAATAACATGCAGAGGATAATTGAGAGGTTCAGATATGATCCTAAAGGTTTTATGACCTAGCTGAAGGAGAGAAACAAGAGCTACAACTATGTTCACATTTTCCATTATCTAGAAGATATAATAAGGAATATATCATATAGTGTGGAATAGAAAAATAGGTTAACAAGGTGGGTTTCATTCATTAAGATGCAAATAAAAATAAAGTAGGAGGAGCCTAATTTCAGGTTTCTCCTATAGGCTAAGGATATAATTCAAAATTTGGAGTGTGTGACAAGGAATTTTGATTCAATATTAGGCCACCTTGAGACTAAAGAGGTAGTTAGTAAAGATAAAGGGAAAGCTCCAATTTTTGAGGAACAAATTGTAGGAGGTCTCTTTTCTATAGGAAAGGAGTCTACATCAAGAGCCCCCGAGGAACCAAAAATAAAGTTTTTTATTAGAATAAAGAATAAATCAAGGAAATATGATGAAGACTCTACTCCCACTCAACATGAGGAATACAAATCACCTTCTCCTATGCCACAAGTACCACCACTATCTCCACCAAGGTAGGAAAATCCTGTAACTGTCGATGTTCATTCTCCACCACTTAGTGGAACACCACCCAATGAGCCACCATTGATAAAACAAAAGATTGAGGCCACTAGCTTAGTGGATTATGATGATGAAGGATTTGATGATAATGTATGGGTGTTAAAACAATAAATATAGGAAGGGGTTCCTACTACACATCTAGTGATAGTGACAGGTCAATTGGGAAAAAGATTGAGAAATGTTGATCTTAGAGGAATGAATGGAAGTGATGATATGTAGGTTGAGGTTGTTGGAAAGAGACATTGCAGTATCACTTGGTGTTATCATTGATAGAAACTCTAATTATTTGATTAGATCCACACACTATCATTCAACCATACCGACTGTAAATAGATTGAAGATTGATAAGGCAAAATAGAGTATCTCGTACCAAAGTGTTCATTGATTTGTATAAAGATTTCAGGTTATTATTATGTGTTGTCAATATTAGGAAATTATCATTAGTATAATATCTCTATTACTTCTAAAGTGTAGTGGAACATATCAATTCGTGTGGAAGTTAGAAGATCTAGTTAGCGTATTCTCAATCTTTCTTATATTGAAGTTGACTTCATGAATGCATTATGTCGTGGATGTATAAGGGGAAATTAATTAAATGTGTTTGTGCTCAATTATGTTTGTTTCGGTCCTCTTTATTTCTTAATTGACTTTGGAGGATGTGCATAATTTTATTTTTTTGGATCTAGCTGACCATTGTAATTATTTTTGTGTTATATTGGAGCCGACAAAGTGAAAATAAATTCTATGTTACATATACATATATATATATATAAGTTAGTCTGCATCATTTTGTATCAATTATGATGTGTTTTGATATGCGAATTGTGAGTTAGAGAAGAGAAGAGGACAACTAAAGTGCAACTTCACTTGTGCATAGAAGATCTATGTTGTTTGTATGAGCACAATATAGTAGAAGTACAAAATCAGTTTGTAAGGGAAAAAATCTATTATTGAGCTTCACCAGAACTATAATCTGACATGAATAGATGATACTATCTTAGTTTGAAATTTAGATGGTTTTATATGAAATTTTTTAAGGAAGTAAGCCTTCCCTTTGAGAAATGAGCTCTAGGTAGTGCACCTGAATGCAAGTGCATTCCCCTTTTTTGTAATCTTCATTTGAGTATACTCAAATCATAATTATTGATTGGCCATCCACTGTGGTTTTTCCCCTAACAAGGTTTCCATGTAAAACTCTTGGTGTTATGGTGTTGTTTCTATTTTCTTGTTTATGCATTATGATTGAATCTTGTTAATACTTTGAAGATAAAGGTTAGGGTATGTGTAGGATCATGATGGGCCAAAAAGTGGTGATATGTAAGTGATATAATGGCCCATGTGGCTGATGACTTTTTTTTACCCAAAATTGATGAAACGAAAAGGGTTTTTAAAGGAGATTCTCAGATTTCCACCAATATAAATTATGCTTTACTTTGAATTTAATAAATAAAATTATTATTCATTTTCTATTAGAATTATGACTAAAGTTCTAATTGATAGGCTTATTGAAAAACATCTATAGCCTTCAAATCGTAACACTTTTTTTGAATCTGAAACATGTGTCACATTCTATGCTTTGCATACTATAGGATTTAAATAATAATAATAATTTAATAAATTTTTGACCAAGTTAAGGTGGTCAGACATTCGAGTTTTTATTTTATTTAAAATTTCCAATAAAATATTCATAATTAATTATTTACTCAAAAAACAATTACAAAAAAAATATGCATCACATCGGGACTGATTCACCCCCCCTCTAAGTGTAGCTTGTTTCCAACAATTGGTATCAAAACTAGTTCCTATAAAACAATTGTAATAGGTTGGGCAGTTATTAGAAAGTGTTCTAATGGATTCAAGTAGTCTTGAATAACAACTTATGGTGGCCCTAGATGATCTCTATCATTCAAAGGGTAAATTCCAGAAACTACTAGTGAATCTCAATGATTTAAAAAAACTCATTGAGTCTCTGAAAGACAAGATCAACAAGTATAGAGAGAAGAGAAAGGAAATATATGATCAGATTCAATAGAAAGATAGTAAAAGCACTAAAGATGAACAAACCAGTAAAGCCCTGAAAGAAAATATAGAAGAATGTGAAAATCTCACCCAAGAGTATATAGCTATGAAGGTTGAAATGGAATCCATCATGATGAGAATGACAAAAGAGGTTGAATACAAAAAGAAAAATGAAGAGAATCTAGCACAATCCTTGAAAGAAAAAAATGAAGTATGTAGCCAATTGGATGATGAATTGGAAGTATCTAGAAACAATGAAGAAGCACTTGAAAGATAGTTGGATGATCTTAGAAATGAACTTGCTACTGAAAATCAGTACAAGGAGAAGTTCAAAGCCAACTCAACCATGCTTGATGAACTGATTGATAATCAAAGGGATCATGGTGACATAATAGGTCTTGGATATGAGCAAGGAGAAAGCTCAAAATATGGAAAAATAAACTATGGTCAAAGGAATTTAGGACAAAATAAATTCAAGCAAGGAAATCAAATGAATAGACCTAGAAGGTATCGAGTAAGACAATCTAATCCCTAGAGATTTAATGGACACTTTTTCAACTGCAATAAATTTTGACACATGGATTCTTAGTGTATAAATAGGATGAATTAAAGTGGCCCATCTTCCTCAGGTCAGTGTTTTAATTTTCATAAGATTGGTCATAAGTCAAATGAATGCAGAAAGGTGATGAATCAATTTTATAGAAATATATGTTGTTACACATGCAATAGACTTGGCCATACTACTAACTAGTGTAGATTAAGAGAAAATCAGTGGAACACCTGATCTAGTAAGATAAATTTTGTGTGTTATAACCACAAAAAATTTGGTCATATTACGACATTTTGTTGGATCAAAAGAGGTTCGGTAAATCAAAGGAGAAATATGTAGAAGGATGTGAAAGGAAGAGGTAATGTCACTACAGATGAATTCAGGTAGCAAATGCAAAAAAAATGGATGAATAAGAGTCCCTCCATTGAAGAAAATGCACTTGCACTAGAACCTACTTCTAGTAATTCCTCTGGGAACTAGTCTCAGGTCTTTGGCCTAGGGAGAGAATTCAAGAAAATAATTAAACCCCTTAACGGGTAAGTGACACCAAATGTGGATGTGTACAATAGATGCAAAAACAATCAAAAAATGTTGTTGAACTCATTGGAGAAAATGGTATGCTATATTGGAGGGCCACATAATTTTTACTTGTCACAGTGTACAAAAATAACGTAACCAAATATATTAGGGAAAATGCATTTATTGTGAAAAAATGGGTTAGGTATGCAAGTGATAAAGGTCATTTCTAGTTTATCATTTGTCAATTTAAATTCATAGAAAACAAGTTTGGAGAGCTCGTAGGCAATCATTGGTGATTTGAGGCAAAATTCAAGCATTGAAATGATTCAACATTCAAATTACAATCCAATGAAAAGGTATTTTTAAGAAAACTTCACGGACTTTTTATTTGGTCGAAATGAATACTCCTCTAGTATTTGAAGTCAAGGATAGACCTCACCCTAAATTCAAATGGAATCCTTATAAGTCTTTAGAGACCGGTCAACTAGGATAATTTTCATTCGTTTCACATGGAGTTGTACACACATCAGACATTAGGGTTTGTATTCATGCAAATATTGAAGGACTAGGAAGTTTTGAACTACTTAATTTGTACAATAATCATATCATTGGTGAATATTACTGTGTAAAACCAGAACATAAAATCTTGGAAATAAAGAAGCTCACCCAGAATGTAAAATTTCCCTTATTTGGAGCTTTTTAGAGTGGGTACATTATGTTTTGAGTCAAGTGCATGATGAATTTATGTGGCTTTGTAGTCCATTAAAAATTACAAAGGAAGCTATTAGTGCAATAACCAGTCTAAATTCTTCTAGTGGGTTACCTATTCTAGAGTCTATGAAAAATCAAACCATCACTAATGCTACAAGATCACCATATGATAGAAGATCAATGAATATTGACAATATTGCTAATATAGATGTCAAATTTTTGTCTATGGTGATTGGATATAATATCTACCATTCCATCCATGAAAACTCTATACTCGACACAAAAATGTATGCCACCTACCAAATGGTGAAGGAAAATGTTGATTATGACCTGTGTGAATTATTGAGAATTTAGTTAATAGAGAACCTTGCAAAGATAAAGAATGACAAGAAAATTTCTTTCAAATATGGTAACTTTGTTTTATATTTATTCTATTATTTCATGGGTGAAGTTCCGAAAGTTGGAAAATTTTAGTGGGAAAAGAACAAGTCGGTAGCCGAACATATCAGAGATCCATTGTACAATGTTATAGATATCAAAATAAGAAATGAAACTATGTGGGGATAATTTAAAATCTTTCATTCTATGATGCAAAAAATGGAGATGATTCCTACCTCTATTGTAGAATAGTACACAGATTGAATTTGCTTCATGGTTGACATTGATCATGTATCATGGAAGAGACTGATCCTAGAACAATTTGTATCATGCCCATGGAATATGAAGTTGGTGGGAAAGTTTTGGATATGTACAGTCAACACATACTGATTAAACCAATAGATCCAATAGAGAAAAGTTTCAATAGATATGAAGAGGACACACAGGTTCACAATGAACTCAGGAAACTTGTGATTAGTAAAAGAGTCAGAAAAGTAGAAGTTCTTGCAGAAAGCATGGGGGTATCTGCATAATTATTAAAAGAAGTCGGGAAAAATAGGGAAGAAACTAAAATAGCAAGGCAAGTAGCTAAGGATGTAGCTAGAACTCAATCAGTTGGTTTGACAACACTTTTCCAAACTAGAACAACTAGAATTTTTGTATTTCATTCAGCTCCTGCAATGAAGTCCACTCCTATTAAAATTGAAGCTAAGGTATTTGGAAAAGAAGGAAAGAAAAAGAGAAAAAGAGTGTATATGGTTGTTTCTAATGATAATAAAACTGAGTCTAATGAAGAAAGAGATTAGGCATCAAGGCTCCAAGGAAGCAACAGTCACAAAAGGCAATCCTTTCGGTGGGGACGATTAGGCAAAGAAGAAAGCAAAGACTGAAAAATGAGGTATGTCAGTACAAGTAGTTGAAACATATTTTTTTAAGGATGGAAATCTAAAACCACTTTGAATATGGTATGAATACTTTGATGAATCTGAAAAACTAATTCTTGAAGAAGAAACAATAAAACATAGGAATACTTTCAATAAAGTTTTGACTGAGATTATGCATAGTCTGCCAAAGATTTTGTATGACATTCTAGAATCAATAAGGTTGAGTGCTAGAATAGAAGAGGACCAAATGAGAGAAAGGGTTCTTGCAGAACTATGTACAATGATGTCTATGGATGAGATGAAGACACTTTTGAACAAGGCCCAAATGAAATTTAAAATAAAAATAAGGGTTAACAAGCTAATGATTGGTCTAACCGATGAAGTCACAAAAAAAACATAGAAAATTATGAGGGAAATACTGTTGAATGAGAGAATTGAAGTTGTGGCTAAGGAAACACATGATGATAATGTCTCATCTGATCTAGTGAAAGAATTGTAGGAAGGAAATTTTGATGCTATTGAAAACTTTTAGACTCCTCTTCTAGAAGATAACTCATAAATCCCTATGGAAATTGAGGCACCTGTGAATGTATCAGTTTATAAGGTAGAGATATTTGAAGAAAAATCAAAACCTTCAATTGAGGAAGTAATAGTTGAGGAAAAGAAAGATGATGTGAAGCCAATTCCAATTAAGGAAAGAGACACTATTGAGGTAGTGAATAAATTCTTCGTTGATCACAAGGAAGAGATTGAACTGGAACTAATCGAAGGTCCTATTGACCTGTCTACCTTAAGCCCAATCTAGAAAATGAAAGTAGCTTTATTTGATCAAGAGAAAGCCTAATAAGACCTACTGTAATCTCACATTGAAGATGGTGAACTCTTGAACCTTGCATCCAAAGTATTGGAGAAGATCATGCCCTCTTTAGTGAAATACCCAACTGGATCTTCATCTAGTGAACTAAAAAAATATTATCAACTTGGTGAGTACTCATTTTGAGTCACTAGAAAAGTTTGCTAAGGTGAAAGTACATAAAGAAGTTGATGCAGAAAAAATTAGTGGATTGAAAGTATTGATTTCCAAAGATCAAATTATTCTAGCCACATGTATAAAGAATGCGCATAATGCATTATCAGAAAGTGGTAAGATTTAAAAAGAATGTTTGTCTTTTTCAAAATTCACTGAAGCAAATGAAAAGAAAGTGAAAGATCTGGAAAGTCAGCTAGGTGCTATTTATGAAGCATTTGATCCCTTAACTGGTGGTTTTGGGAAAGTAAAAGGTGCAGTAATGTCTTTCCTCAATAAAATGAAAGGTTTGAATCATGGAAATGATAAAATTGTTTCCAGAACTTGTGAACTCAAAAGCATTATTAGCCCAAAAATTGATGTTATGGCAAGCACCCTAAAAGAAGGAGAGGAAACTATGGAAGTTGGTGATCCGGGAAACTTGGAATCTATAGACACAATCTTACCTGATCTATGGCCATATTACAATCATGGTGAGTCTCAAAAGAGTTTTGGATGCTATTCTAATTCATCTAAAGAAATATTTTGCAGAAATTTTTTAGCTTATGTATGTTAAAGAAGAATTTTTGTATAAAAATTTCTATTGATCCATTTTTGGTATGTGATCCCTATATTTTCCATTAATTTCAAAGGGGGGTAAGAGTGGATTAAAAAATTCTAAATCATCTTAGGGGGAGAATTGTATTTTTGAAATTTTGGAGATGAAAGTGTAGTCTATCTTGGTATTGATCTGACACTTAGTCATTTTTTACTAAGTGTTGCAATCAATCCCAAAGGGGGATATTGTTGGTAGGAGACATTGTAGTATAACTTGGTGTTGTCATTGATGGTCATTCTAATCAATGATCAGATATGCACACTATCATTTGACTATACCGATAGATAGATTCAAGATTGATAGGGAAGAACAAAGGATCTAATAACACCATGTTCATCGATCTATATAAATATTTTAGGTTATTATTGTGTGTTGTGAAACTCAATAAATTATCATGGTATAATATATTTTTTACTTCTGAAGTGCAGTGGCTCATATCAATTTGTGTGGAAGTTAGAAGATTTGGTTGGCATAGTCTCAGTCTTTCTTGTATTAAAGCCCACTTCATGAATACATTATGTCACGAATGTATAATAAAAAATTAATAAAATATATTTGTGCTCAATTATGTTTGTTTGGGTCCCCTCTATGTTTTAACTGACTTTGGAGGATGCACATAAAGATTTTATTAAGGATCTATCCGACGGTTGTAATTATTTTTTTGTTCTATTGGAGCCGACAAAGTGCAAATAAATTCTATGTTACGAATATATATAAGCTAGTTTGTATCATTTTGTATGAATTATAACGTGTTTTTATATGTGAATTGTGAGTTAGAGCAGAGCAAATGAGAGATAAAGTGCAGTTTCACTTGCGAATAGAAGATCTATGTAGTGTGTATGAGCAAAATAGAGTAGAAGTACAAAATAAGTCTGTAAAGAAAGAAATCTATTATTGAGATCCACCAGAGTTGTAATCTGACATGAATAAATGATATTATCTCAATCCAACATTCATATGGTTTTAATATGAAATTTTGTAAGGAAGTAAGCCTTCCCTTTGAGCAATGAGCTCTAGGAAGTACACCTAAATAAAAGTGCATTCCCCTTTTTGTAATCTTCATTTGAGTATACTCATATCATAATTGTGTATTGGCCATCCATCATGGTTTTTCCCCTAATAGGGTTTCCACATAAAAATCTTGGTTTAGTGGTGTTGTGTCTATTTTCTTGTCTATGCATTATGATTTAATGTTAGTTAATACTTTTAAGATAAAGGTAAATAAATTTAGTTTTTTCCACAACATGGATTCACCCCCCCTCTTAGTGTAGCTTGTTTCCAACAGAGGCATCTACTAAATTTTTGGATGATGACTCATTTTTAAAGAATCAATGTTTTATGGAGTTTTCCTATAGGGCTAAATGAGATTAGTATGTAAAGATTCTGACTCTAGAGAGGAGCCTTCATCTAGAAATGCCTAATGTTGTCATTTAGAAAAAGGTGTTAAATGAGATGAGAGCCAAATTCCAAAACATGACTACAAAGGAAGGTAGGGAATTGGTAAGAACTAGTGGTATATTTTTTTGGAGATTGGTTGATATTACTGATATGTGGTTGTCATTTATGTCAAAATTTTGGCATTAATTTATTTAAGGTTGTATATGTTGTGGGTATTAAGAAAATTGTAATAAAAAAGTTGTCAGGTGTCGGTGATGTAGTGAAGTTCAGTATGGTGGCTAGTTCAATATATGGGTGGTGAGAAGTTATGGATAAAAGGGTTTGTTTTCAAGCATATCTAATTTATCCATTGAAATTTTTAGAGGTTCACATGAATTTTTTATCAAGTTATGAGTATCTATGTTATGAAATTTGTTATGTTGCTTTAGTTGGTGTTCTTGAAAGTAGATGATGTGATTCTAGTAATTTGAGTTGTTACGGATGCTTCTATGGTGATTCATGATTCTTGTGGATGTTTCTAGATCATTCTCTATCTGTTTTGTTGGTTTTCATTGATTGTTGTACTTGTGATTGGTGATTTTCTTTTGAGATTTCATGTTTTTCATGTTCATCGTCGATAGCTTGATTGTAGTGTGTTGTCAATCTTCAAGGAAATTTTTTTAAGGTGTTTTGTGTTTGAGACATAATGTTTTGGTTCCTTACTATGTTTTTGATGATGCTATTTTGTTTGCATTGATAAATTGTTTATTAATTTGGGCTGACAGTTTGTACACATTTTATATTTTGTTGGGCTGACATGTAGTTGATGTTACTCTTAGTTACGAGTATATATCATCAATTGTTTTGAGGATAATGGTATGCAAGTACACAATGTGTGAGTGCTATGTGTGAATAATGTTCTAATATTTCAAAGATAGAAGTAAAGTGTCAAGAAGAGTAAACATAAGAAAGTATTTATGTGCTTAACCAGAATTGTAATCAGGCATTAGCAAATGTTTTCTTAGTTCAAGATCTCTTGGATGCATGTATTTCAAATATGAATGTAAGACAATGTGTCTCCCTTTGGGTAGTAAGCCTTTTTTATTTGAGCAGTGACCTCTAGGTAGTCTGCCTAAATGAGTGTGCATTATCCATTTACAATACTTTAAAAAAATTATAATCTTGTGGATTAACCTCCATAGTGGTTTTTCCCCTAACGAGGTTTCCATGCAAAATAATTGGTGTTATGTGTGTTTCTGATGTGATAAATTGTTTATGCTTTCATGTTTATTTATTAGATCTGAGAATAAGTTTAATAAGTATAATTTGTGTGACAACTGATTCACCCCCCCTTAGTTATCTTCCCTTGTGTTTCCAACAATCTTGTTGCTACGAGAGTGGGATTTAGCCTTGGCCATAGATTTTGATACAATCAAGAAGTGTCATACAAAACTCTATGATACATAAGAAAAAGTTGCACTTGCATTACAATGGTTTTCCTTTAGTGAAGAGTGGGAAGCCTTGGCTATATTGTCTCTATCCCCAATCACAAGAAGGCTAGACATTGTTGAGCTTGCACCTAAATATAGTGGAGGCTTAATAATAAAGAGAGTGTTAGAAAAAATGGCCTTAGAAGTTTCAAATGTCATTTAATGTTGAACAATTCACCAAGGCAACTATGCAATCTATGATAGCTGAGAATATAAACTTAGAACTAAATAAAATAAAAATTTGGTCAAGTATGGAGACCTTCAGAGAAATAATATGCAATTATATACAAAGGTAGCATTATTCGAGGATGTATTACAAAATTTATAACCTGGAAAGCTCAATTAAGATTATGTTGACTCTCCCACTACTATATAAGAGGACATATCCCTTGAATTAACTATTGATGTAAGTACTTCATGGGAAATTGTGCCATATAATATGGGAAGTGTGTTATTTCAATTGTATAACCCAATACATCAAAAGGGCCATAGGTGGAAGGGGAGATTAGTAGGGAAGAATTGCATAGACAATGACGTGAATACAAGGAAAAATATAAAAATCATGATGAAGATTATTTTAAGAGAAATATGAAGATTTCAACAATGGTACTAGAACATCTGAACATAAGAGTGAATAAAAAATTGAATAGTATTCACTACATTTATTCATCCATGGTTGATTGCAATAAAATGTTTGATATTGGCAGAGAAGGACCCATTCCACTCATGGAGGTCTGGATCCCTAGAAAGCAAGAATTGATGTTGATAGGAATTGGGGTTAAGCAAGATTCCAATCCACCTAAAAGTTTTAAGCCGGTTGTGGTTCTTGTGAATAAAATTGAGGGATATAGAGGGAATTTTGAAGCACTGGAGAACAAGATAACGGAATTGATAAAATCATTCCATGAATCGCATCATGTTCTTATTCCATCCATCTTAAGGGATGATGGTAGAATAAAGACTCTAGAGGAATGGAGAATTGTAGTAAACAATGTTATTTCAAATCAAGCTATAAAAATCTATCAAAAAACTGATATGAACACATCAACAGTAAACATGGATAGGTTAGTCCACATTGAGACCATTCTGCTAGAATTTGATAAAGAAGGTAACCGGATTGTCACCAAGTATGCACCTTATAGTCAAAGGGATGATGAATTAATGAATTTTTATTGGGATACTGAAGAAGAATTCCTATCATGGAAGGGTAGGTACTTGGAGGGAGTGGAGGTTTAGCACTAAGGGTGGCGATTCAGTGATTTGAATGTTAAGGTCTACAACCATGATGAATAATAGATAGATGGGAATGCACTACATAGCCTAGATTTAGTAAAATTTAGGCTTTTGTTAAGTATGGGGAAATATAGTGCATCTTATTGAAAGATGATTTGATGACAAGGCTGTAGATGTGGTTTTACCTTTTTTATTTTTCTTCTTTCTTAACGATTTTTCTTATTTTCACTTTATGTGCATGGGAACAAGTTTTTAGATAATTGTTCAGTTGAACCCATTTTGGATAATTGCACCTGGTCTCCAAAAACTAATGAAGACTAAATTCATTTCTTCACATGTCTCCCACCTCTTGGGAGTGCTTTTTGAACTGAATGGGAGAAACTTTGACATGGCGGTCCAATTAGGTTTTGACATCTATAATTTTTGGCCTAAGGCTTGTTTTGCTCCTTCATTTCTCTACGAAGGAATTCAGGGCCATAAATTAGGGGCCCGTTGTCTTATGCAATTGACACTATAAATTGTAATAGGAATACTAAGCATTTTTTAGATTTTATGGTCATAAGTTTTAAGGTTAATAATTATGTATGTAGTTTGGATAACAACATAGAAAAATATATATAGAGAAATACCAATTTCATGGCTATTGTCTCTCCTTTTGTTCATTTTATGAGATATGAATGAAATTAATCCAAGATGTATTTCATTTGTCTCGATTGTTCACCAGTGGATGTTTGATTTTATTATTTCTTATTGATTCAACGAATTAATGTAAATTCTTGGATGAGATTACTAACTCATAAAATATCAAGTGCTAGGATATTGATAAGTAGTATTATTCATGAATGTGATAGTGGAATGCTATAATGCAGTATCTCTTAAAATTGTATGTTGCTATTGTTGAATTGTTATCTGATTATATAGGTTGATTGTGACCATGTGATCATGATGAAGGCACTAGTTCATGAAAAGTATTCATGATTTAACTTTTGTGTTGATTCACTAGATAATAAAATTTCTATTTGTATACCATGTAAGTGTTTTGTGTTGATGTTCCACCTTCTCATGCTCTGAGTGTAATACATTAATGAATGATCTACCATCTTGTTTAATATATTATGATCTTGAGAAAATTTATGAGAATTATATGTTATTAATGATGTGTTTGATTATAATTGTATGAATTCATAAGCATACATTATGGGATAAGCCTCTCAAGTTTTACAGATCCCAAATTGTAGGAGTAGAAGTTTTGTAGCTTCCACTTGTTCATTGGCCAATCCCTTTGGAGTACTGATTATTGGAATTGATAAAATCCATAGGTATTTTTGGAGATAATTTTGGTTCCTAGAAAATAACCAACACCACCTCCACCCAAAGTGTTCAAGGCTAGAGGGGGAGAAAATGAGTGGAACTGAAGCCTCTGATGTAGTGGTATTGTCCTATCATTTCTCTTTTGAAGTGATAGAGTGATGAGATTGCTTCTATGGAGTGCAAAATTATGCTTCAATGATTGAAATGCTAAGAGCTTTTGGATGAAGTTGTCTCAATATGGTGAAGAGATTAAAATGGATGATGGAACAATGTGCATGAAGAAGAGAGATGAAGAAATGACCATATTAGGGCCGACTAGCAAAAGGGAGGCATTACAATTCAACTTCCAATAGGAAGTGGAATGCCTCTGCAGATTCCAGTTGTAGGAATTTGTCAAGGATGTAAGAACACTACGCAAGGGTCCCCGACACTAATGCCTCTACCAACACTCAAAAAAGGAACCAAGTGGATGGAGGACAATGAGGTTTTCTAGAATTAAGCCTCTAAACTGGGTTTTCTAAAGTGGAGAGGGTTAAAAGGGGAATTTGCATTAGGGGTGGAAATTTTCTCCTATACAACAATAAATGAATGAACAAAATATACATTCACAAATTGAAATGCAGAGCACCAAATCACCTTCCACTTGGAGTGCACACACATTTGACACCTTCCAAAACTTATCAAAACTGTAAAACACAATATTCATCTATGGTGTAATGCAAAACACTCCAACATGCACTTTCCACCTATAACACTACCATTACTAAGCCTAATACACTATCAACAATATATTCAACTATAGAAGACATAAAACCTAGAAAAAATAGATTTAGACACATTGAACACATACCATGAACACATTAGAACCACATGACAGGATTCTTCATAGTGGAGCAATGTGGAGAAAAACACTATTCCTCTAAACATTGAATATACACACGAAGATTTATTCAATTCTCTAAAACACTTGATATTTTTTGGACTAACACTTCTACATTTTTTCAATGGAACACATCAATGACAACACCTTACACCATCATTCGCATTTTCCAAAAAATAACCCCCTTTTTCATTAATGGAAACACACTCTTTTAAAACTACTCCCGATTTGACATCAGGGGAAAAGTGATGTAGGAACACCCATGATTTAGTGGCAATCATGTGTCACCAAAAAAAGAGATCTATTATTTTAAATAATTGCAATTTTTGGTGTAACTTGAATTTCATGTTTGTTTAATGAAATTAATAAAAAAAATTGTGAATTTGGATGTCATTTCATGTTTCAAGTTAAATTTTAAATTTGGGGAAATTTGGATAAAGGGAGAAAGTGGAGAAAATGCTTTAAAAGGAAAAATCCAGAAAAAAAAAGTATGGGCATGGGGTCTTAAATGTAGACACCTAAAAATGACCTAGGCCTGCGAGCACTATTTTACCACTTTTCTTGCTGGCATAATTATGACATTTTAATTATGTTTCTAACCCACCTTCAACTATTAATTAAATAATTCATAACTATTTAATTAATTCACGACCTTTTTATTCTTCCCGATTATTAAATCTTATTTATTTATTTAATGTGTCACTAATTAGTTAATGTCTACTCATAATTAAATAAAGTTCTCATTTTATTTAATTAATCTATATCATTAATGTCCTCTTGATTATTAAATCAATATATTTTAATATATTTATTTAATATGTCACTAATCCCCAAAAAACCTCTTTTAATTAAATAGATTTATTAATTTATGTAATTAACTAACTGCCTCTTCTAAATTAAATAATTATCTTATGTGACACTTTCCTCCTTTTAAATAAAATACATTATTTAAAATAATATCACATAGTTAACTAGGTCTTCTTTTAGTAAATAATCTTAAATCAATTATTTACTATGTCACTAAATCCATATTTTTCAATTAATTTTAATTCAAAATGGAAATATTCTTCTATAAATCAAGTAATTGCTAAAATTACTGATTTTCTAAAATCTTATCTTCTTATCTTCTGATTTTTACTAATTTCATCTCACTATCACATTCATTCTCCATCCTTGATTTAATTTCTCAAATTAAATATTGTCCACTCAGTTAAGGATTTACCCTAACCCTAATTGAGAGTTTCCATTTTGAATCTTGACCATTGATTCTAGCGCATTTCTCAATCTTCAATCTCATCCATCTGTGCAAAATTGCATTTTATATAAAATGATAATTTTTTTCTCACTTCAAGGATCTTGAATTTCTTAGATTTTAGATTCTTTGTTTAATTTTATTTTTTGTATATTCTAGTACTAACATTTGGAGATTTATGCAATTAGGATTCATTTCTTTTGCATAGGACTTTTTATACAAATCCTTCAAAACTTTTTTTAGGACTAGGCATCATAGAATTTCCTCATCAAATCTGAGGGCACATTCTTCATTATAGTAGAGTTAGAAGGTGCAATGAAAATTAGTCATGGAGGAGATAAATGAGTGAGACTGTTCTAGTTTTATTCCTTTTCTTTCATATTTCTCCTTTGCATTCTATTGTGTTGTTTGGATTATTTGTTATTGCATGCATGTTTTACTAACTAATTCTATCTTGCATAAATCCTTCATTACAGAGAGGCTTCAAATTTATTATGTAACTCCAAATTTTAAATTCCAAGATTCCTTAAAAATAGGGGACCTAGAAGTGGACACCTAGTTTTGGAAAATCAACTTTTTCCTTTATTTCATGAAAGTGGGAAAACCAGTTAAAGAATGCTTCCACTCACAACTGATTGTGGAATTGTAAATGATTATTTTATTCTATATTTTAATGCATTCTAATTATTTTCGAGACATCCAAGAGTTGGGTGTTGATTTTTGGGAGATTCTTTTGGAATGGAAGAAAAATTCACCCAAATGAAATTTTATTTGCATTTCATGAAAGCTTAAGTTTGTTTTATTGAAAATGTATTCATTTTTTGAGTCAATTATTTTAGATAATATGAGAAGGCACAATAAGGTGTGTATTATCTCTAGGAAGGATTATAAAGATTGTTATTGTAGATTAGGTGTTGTTTATAGAGGTTTGAAGAACACCGGTTGTTGCAGATTTTTGTATTTAAATTGTGCAAGAAGTTTTGTTATTGCAGGTGTTGAGAGAAATTGATGTGTAGAATTGATTTGATATTGCAAATCATTTATTTTTTTATTTTATTAGAGTCATGTAAGGGCTTGTTGCATCCCATTTCTCATTTGGGACTGATTGTAATTTCATTTTCCTGAATTAATTTGAGTTTGGAACCACTAGTTTCAAGTTGCAAACCAAAAATTTATATTTGGTGTGACGATTTATTTTCCTATGAAGTGGTTACCAGTGAGTTGTGAGAGCTTTGTAAATCTTATTTCTTTACATAATTTTATTTTAATTTATCTCTCTACATTAGTGGTATCAGAGCTAGTTCTCTTGAGTGTGCAGGAAAAAGTGTTGATTGGAGGTAGTTTGTACCAAGAACTAAGGCTGGAATGTGTGTGGTGTGTAGACCAATCACCGAATGTGAGGATTTCTATACCTAAGAGGTTGAATTTTGAGAGTGTGTCGTAAGTGTTTGAGAAAATGACAAAGAAGAAATAAAAAGGGAATTTTTTTATTAGATGGATTTTGACAGTTCCTAAATCTGAGGAACTCAAGGAAAGACCGAGGATGGACAAGGTGAGAGAATTTGAGGAGTTGAAGAAAGTAGTAAAAGATATGAAAGAAAATTGGGCAAGGATAAGAGGTAATGGTAAAAAAAATTATTATTCTAATAATATTTTGAATGTATGGGAGAAAGAAAATGAAGCAAAGTGTCATACATGTGAATTTGTAGAAGAAGAAGATGATTGTGAAGAATTTTTTGAATCTGAAGCCCAGGAGACATGTATTTTGGAAGGCATGGAAGATTTTTTAAAAGAAGTTGCAACAAAGAATGGATATGAACAAAACGAGGCAATAAATTTGAATATTGTTGATTTGAGTAGATTAGTAGAAGCTGAGATGATGGATTTTGAGAGTCTAATATTTGATAAAGAATTTGGTGAAGATGAAGAAGATCTCCCACTCAAAGAGGAGATAAGAAAGATAGATATCTTTTTTGAAGGGAAAGTGACTGATGAATGAGAAAAGAAGATGATAGAGGATGAAAAAGGAGGAATGTTATGGTATATGGTGATGAAGAGAAATATATTGCAGCATAATAGATAAATAAATCATTAAGGTAATGTTAATTTTGTTTTTTTTATTATTACAAAGAAGATAATTAGATGTATGCAATTGAAGAGTTGAATGTAGAGGAGATGCATACATGTTTTGTGAGTGAATTTTTTTATGGAGATGTTTTAAAAGAACGCAAATACTAAATCAAGGTTCATGATGAAAAAATTGTTGCAGCAATAATAGAGGAGACGGTAATAAATGAATTTTATTATTTTACTAAAGAAGAGGAAAATAAATTTAATTATTTTTCAAAACTTAGTAGTGTATATTGGTGGGAGATGAACTATGTAAGAAGAAATAGGAGGGGAAGAATAAAAGATGGAAGATATATCAAATTGTAGGGAAATAAGAGAAGGGATGATAAGGAAGATAAGGTAGAGAAATGGATTAAGGATTAGCATAGCAATTACAAATTTTTACGATCTTAACTCATGAAACATTTCAAATTACTTGGGTGTCTGATGCAGGAGCATCCATGGCTTAGTGGAAATTTTATGCCACAAAAAAAGATATTTATTATTTTAATTAATAGTCATTTTTGGTGTGACTTGAATTTCATGTTTTTTTAATGAAATTTATAAAAATATTATGAATTTGGATGTCATTTCATGTTGCAAGTTAAATTTCAAATTTGGGGCAATTTGGATAAAGGGAGAAAGTGGAGAAAACACTTTAAAAGAGAAAAGACAAAAAAGGAAAGTATGGGCATGGGGTCTTGAGAGGCTCTCAATTTATTATGTAACTCTAAATTTAAAATTCCAAGATTCCTAAAAAATAGGGGACTTGGAAGTGGATGGCTAGTTTGGGAAAATCAGCTTTTTCCTTTATTTCATGAAAGTGGGAAAACTAATTAAAGAATACTTCCACTCACAATTTATTATGGAATTGTAAAGTTTTATTTTATTCAATATTTTAATGCATTTTAATTATTTTGGAGACATCCAAGAGTTGGTCGTTGTTTTTTGTGAGATTCCTTTGGAATGGAAAAAAAATTCATTGAAATGAAATTTCATTTGCATTTCATGAAAGCTCGAGTTTGTTTTATTGAAAATAAATTTCATTTTTGGAGTTAATTCTTCTAGATAATAGGAGAAGGCACATGAAGGCATGAATTATCTCTAGGAAGGATTCTAAAGAGTTTTATTGCAGATTGGGGATTTTTTATAGAGGTTTGAAGAACACCAGTTGTTGCAGATTTTTGTTTTGAAATTGAGCAAGGAGTTTTGTTATTGGAGGTGTTGAGATAAATTGTTGTGTAAAAATTGATTTTCTGCTGCAAATAATTTTTTTTTGTATTTTCTTGGAGTCATGTAAGGTCTTGTTGCAACCCATTCCTCATTTGGGACTAATTATAATTTCATTTTCTAGAATTAATTTGAGTTTGGAACCATTGGTTGCAAGTTGTAAACCAGAAATTTATATTTGGTGTGAGGATTTACTATCGTATGAAGTCACTACCAATGAGTTGTGAGAGATTTGTAAATCTGTTTTCTTTGAATAATTTTATTTTTTATTTACCTCTACATTAAAAAGGGTACCAAAAAGATACTTCTCTTCTATACTCAATACACTTCTCCAAAAATCTCTCCCTTAGTGAAATATTTACATCAAAGTGGCTCCCCTAAAAATTTATCCATTAAAAATGAAAAAAATTTTACTATCACACCATCAAATACTTCTCTGTATGTACATTGAAATCATTAAATTGTATATACAGAGAAAAAATGTACAACTTAACTAGTAGAGTGTAAAACACCATTATAGGACACTTTTAGTTTAGAAAGGTGTGCCTCCTAGTCTTTCTTTGCAACCTCCCAATCCTTCTTAGTTAAGGAAAGCATACAACACTAAATCTCAAATTGAATATGGAGGTATTATCCATTTTAAAAATAACTAAGAGCTAGATTCATTTACACCACTTCCTCAACATTAGCTAAAAATCTAGTTAAAGATGTAATTCTTGCACTCACCAAATATTGGAGCTGATTGTATTACATTATGATTTTCTTTTTATATTCCTATAGTAGAAATAATTGACCATGTATATTTTCAATTATTTTTCTTTTTTCTTCATCTGCATCATTTACTAGATCATATGCACTTGAGGCCTAAGTAATTTGTGACTCAATAAAGTTTGTTTAATTTTGTATTCTCCCTATAGAGATTGGCCATTATAAAAAGAACTAAAAAAAAGCTTTAGCTTCTTCCAAACATTATTGGACATCCCTTAGGTTTCCTTTCAACTCACCATGTGTAGTAACTCATTTATCAAAAAATTCCTCTAACCTATTATGATTGACCTTATTTTCCATTTATTTCTCAATATTTTATTCCAACTCAATAGAATAATCCATAAAATAATCAAGACATAATTTCAATTTTTTCACACTAGGTAAGGAATTATCAACAATTATTTTAGGAATAACTTCCTACAACACCTTCACTACTTCATCTACTAGCTCTTGGATTTTTTGGTGATTTTGTAGAATTTCCTTCCTAGCAAAGGTATGGAATATATCACCAAGCTACAATTTGTGCAAAGGGGAAATTATATCTAGGTGCTAACCTTGTTGCATGGGAATCTACAAGAGTTAAAAAAACCACTCGTTTAAACTATAACTACATGTCCAACAAATATTTCAATGAATTACCAAATGCTTTGGAGGACTCACCACCAATTTTTGCACTTTCTACTTCATTTTTATCAAACTTCTCCTTTTATCCAAGTTACCAAAAAAAAAAAATCAATATTATTCTCTACTTTCAAAGGAGGTGAATTGTCTTCTTTTTTATGCTTAGACTTCTCTAGGAAAACCTTGGATATCTTATTTATTCTTCTCACCATCTTTCTCCATATCTAGAGGAGGAATTTTTTTGTTCAATTTGAGCTTCATATTTCTTCAAGGAATTCTTCTTATCATCTTCCTTTTCTTCAACAATAATCTCCACAACTAGAGGGGTATTATCTATCACCATATATTCTTGACAAAGCTTATGCCCATGTTGTTCATTGATAGGTTCATTAAATTCCAAGATAGATGTTTCACGTTGCATTTATCTTCACTATATTGAGAAGCTCCCAAATCTTTAGCAAGATATTCAATTTTTTGTAATGTTTCATTCCTTAACCTCTCGATTTCTTCCTTATCTTTATTCATAAGAGTACCTACTCTCTTTTTTGTCCTAAATATTTTGTTATACAACATAGACAACATGCATATATCCTCATGAGATAATGAGGAACCAATCTTATCCAAGGAAAATTCCTTCATCTTAGCATATTCATCAATAGATTGTTGGTTTCTTTTACTTAACAAACCTTTTAGATCATTATGAAATTAATCCTCAACCTCACCAAGGCTGTTATTAAATGTTATCATATACTTAACAATAACATCTTCTATAGTTACATTCTCTTCATTATTTGCATCCAAATTCATTGCATCGATTTCCTTCAACATGTGAAACTCTTAAATCCCTCTCAACAATACATCTAAATTTATGGGAATATACTCCTTAACTCGACGGGTCTTCTCTTTCTTCTTTCCCTTATCTTTAGGTGAATTTTCTTCTTTTCTAGAACTATTTTCTCTTCTTTGAAGAATAAATTCATTATTTTCTCTTTCCACTTCCTCTTCACTTTATTTTTCTACCACATCAAATTTTGTTTCTTGCATTGGTCTCTTTATGAGAGTCTTGATATTTCTTCTTCTAGACCAATTGTGGTTTCTCTTGTACTTCATCTTCTACATCTTCACAGCCAATGTAATTTTTCTTGGTGGCTTTTTCTTTCCTTCTCCTCTTAGGAGTATTTTATGTCTTAGGGTTTCTATATGTTTATTTACAGACTTTATTTCAGAGGACTTAGTAACACAATGAGAGGGGGTGGTGGAGCTCTCAAATTTTTCCATAATTTTTCTTATTCCAGGTTTCCCCAGTGTTTGGCATCAATGGTCTACTTTGGGGTTTAGGTTTTTAGCCATAGAAATATCTACTTTAGGTTTCCATTTTGTTATGATCTTATTGTTCTAATATGTTGTTGACATGTTACTCCAGGATTCTGGTTTTTTAAGTTGTGGCTTGAGCCTTTTAAGTCGTTCATGTGTTACCAACCCCTTTGACCTGGCATGTCGGTCTTTCCATGTTCAGAATTATTTTATTCCTCACTCAATGTTGGGTTGGTAAATTTTCATAGCTTTTGACCTGCGTCTAAGTCTCATACCATAAGGTTTGCGCCCATCTACCTAGTCAGCCCCCTTTTTATGAATAACATTTGTTGCATGTGTAGATTCCTGGATCGTTACATCAATCGATTTGATCTCGACCATTCCCCGTAGGCCTCACAAGGACTTTCAATGATGTCAAAAATAAGTGGTGAGGTGTTTGAGATGTTTCCACATGTCACTTGTGGTCATGGGGCCTACTCCATGTTTCCCTATGATTTTAATGAAGTTGTCAAATCAAGGACTGCCATGTAATGATGAAAATTGTCCATGGTCATCCCTCATAGACCTCGAATGATTAAAATAAAAAATTTAATTATGTTGTGAGGTGTGTGAGAAGCTGACTGATGGATTCCAATAGCGAGTATGAAGTAATCTAGAGTGGAATCCACTCGTGTTGAGGTGGTGTCTTGTCACTGAGTTTTCATTCACCGAGAATTTGGTGGATGAACATGGCATTTTCAAACCATGTTGACTCAATTTGATTTTCTTATTCTTACTTTTTGGGATTGAGGTCGATGGATATTATTCAAAATGGTTGAATTTTGTATGGTAGCCTTTTTCTATTGCACGAGTTAATAGTAATGGTGGAGTTTTGACTGAGCCACCAAATTTAATAATAAAAGTTTCTTGAATTGATATTTTTGTGCACAATTCCATGTTGAGAAATAATTCCCAGACACCTAGTGATACAAGCAAATTCATGTGAGTCTAAAATAACCTCCATTAAAGCTCTTTGCAAGAAAATTTGTAAGTAACGTGTCGACTATGCTCTCTTTCTTTTTGAAACCTTGTTAATATCTTAAAGGAAAGTGTGAATTGTGTTTTTCTTTTTTTTAAAGCTTGCAATGGTTAATTCATTTTAAAATTATTTTAAATCTTTCTGAAATAATTTCCCAAGACCTTTCAATTTGTGAAACTGTTGCATTTAAGGCTATATAGCTAGAAGCTAAATCCCAAAAACCTTGGAATATTCAAACCCTAGGTTAAACCTTAGTCTATCTCGTGCAATGACACCCAAAGCCCGAAGTTCTAGCTCTAAAATTGCTACTAGGAATTTTTCTCAAGATTTCATAGACATATTAAAACCCTCTACTAATAAGAAACTTGAAGGCAAGGCTTTGTATTATGGGATCCAAGGTTTAGAAGGGTTAACTAATAAATAATGTGCAATTCGAGATGTTGAGGTGACATATACTAGTTGGTAGTTATTTTCTAACTGGTTTGGGAACAAAAAATTGGGTGTTCCTCTATGTAATCGTTGGAGGTTAGACCTCGAAAAGCTTGTGGTACTCAATGTGTATCTGGCTATTGAATTTTTAAAGGATGTTGCAGCGAGATATGATCAAGTGATGAAAATTGTCAGAACATATGATGGTGTGGAGATGGTTAAAATAACTAAAGAAAAAATTGTAGAAATTTTTGGTCTGCATGAGTGGAATGAGGATATGGTTTTTGTTGACCTTCAGGCTTTCAGGGAGGAATATAGAAATACCAAGGTTCTATTCAGGATTTCTCTGTTAATTCCTCAATTGAAAACCATAGGAAAAGGAAAAAATAAGGATAGGACAATGATTGGCAAGAATGAGCCTGAACCTTTGCCCCTAAAGTACTTTTGCAATTAATTCAAGAAGACCATTTTTTCCTTTCGTCAAGTTCTTGGTATTAGTATAAATTCTACCTTACCTAGTGACCTCATGTACATGGCTATGAATCTTCAACATCCATATTTCAATGTAGTATATGATTTCTCTACCTCTCTAGAAAATAAAATGCATGAGGGTTTGGTAGCTCTGAAAGAGGGAAAAGATTTGGTAATCTTCAGATGAAATTCCTTATTGATACACATTTTTTTGTATAAGTGAGAGAATTTTTGGGTAGAATATGAAATTAAAAAAGAAAGAGGATGATATTGACATCCATTTCTAATACTGGACCAAAATTCTAGATAGGAATGACCGTAGCTTTGACTATGTGGTGTTTCATAATGTTTTTGGGTCAATATTGACAAGATCCTTGATCTATAATCCACCCAAAATTCCAAAGGAAATTCATAATTTCCTAAGGCCAATGGAGAGGATTCCTGAGTTGAATTTCATACATAATTGGGGAGATATAATCCCTTACTACAATACAAGAATTTTAAAGGTATATGGCAGTAATTTCAACCTATATTCTTTGCCAAGGGATGTGTTTCTAAGAATTGGATTCATAGAAATCATGAGATATTTGGGACATATCCAAATGGTTCACTTGCCAACAGAGAAGAAGAAGGGATCTTTATTTCCTAAGTATACAACTTTCATTGATTTTGTCATGGTAAAAGGTGGGTGGACAAACTTGGGGTCATTGTTTGAGCCTTATGGGTTTAACATTATACGCCCAAGGGACCATGATCTTGAGGGTTTCATTTCTCAATTGAAGGTAAATCACATGACATGCAAATTTATTCACAAGTTCTATTTCTCTAAGGAAATCACCAGAAACATCCTTTATTTAAAGGTGAAGGAGGAAAGGAAATAAAAATATGTTGCTTTTACTAAGATGATGGAGAAGAAGAAAGAAAAAAACCCTGCATATGATTCTATTCCAAATATCAAAGGTGACTTGAATAGAGCCGCATATGTTGTTGATAGTTTTGAGAGCATGGTAGGAGTCTTGAAAGCCGAAATGATAATGGAGGACGAAGGAAAGTCATAGGCAGTTCAAGAATGTCCTGAATTAGGATTGGAGGAAAGATCTTCTTATCGGCCTCCATTAAAAAATAGAGTATATTCTAGGAAGAAGCAGACACTAACTAAGAAAGAAACCATGCCCCCTCCTATTTCTTTAGAAATGTCTAGAGTAATTTCTCATGAGCAACCGATACTATCACCATCAGGGACATTTCCCGCAGTTGTCATTGATCTGGGCTCTCCCCTGAAAGCCCCTTCTCCAACACAATTACCATCACCAAAGAGGTAGAGGATTGAAGAGGCAAACATGGTTGATTATCCTAAAATTGATGATGAAGATATCATGGTGACGCTTGATGACATGCAACAAGGAATTCCATCTTTTCCACAAGATGTTGCATCAAATTCTTGAGCAGTAGATCTAAGGCTATGGAAAGATTAAATAAGAGGAATAACTAATACTGATGACTTGAGGATAGATGCATGTAGAGAATTCATAAAGGGATTATTGTTTCATTAAAATAAATGCATTTGGAGATTTTTCATGGAGGGTGCATGCTCCATTGTATGTTGAGAATGTAGATCAAGAAAGGATTTTGCATACAGAGCTTCCAAAAATGGTTATTCAAACCAATGTTGTCTAGGAAATGATAAAAACCTTCAAGGAAATGACACCATACCAAGGTAGAGAATTTGTGCAAAAGAGTGGAGTATTATTGGGCCCTAAATGGGATATTGTTGATGTTGAGGTGTTTGATACGATAAGAAGGCCCAATAGGCCACTTCTTGAAACTGAGGAAGAAGCTACATTGGCACTCAAAGGGTCAACCTTTAGTGAAGAATGGGACACCTTACCAATTTGGTCATTGTCTACTGGGTCTAGGAAGCTAATAGATGCAGAGCTATCTTATTTTAGTGGTCACCTAGCTGTGAGAAGAGTTTCTAATACCCCAACATTGGAGGCAATAGATATGGAAGTGAATGTTTCCAATTTCACTAGGGCAACTATTGAAGACTTGAATAAGGAAATGGATACTATAAGGGGCCAATATAATGATCTTATTGATAAATTAAATAAGAGAACAATTTTTTTGTAGAATTAGAGACTGAGCTGGCATTGTTGAAGCAAAAAATGGAGACATGGAAATTTCAAGGATAGGCTACCTATAGCCATAATGTTTCTACTCCACCAATGCAGAAACCTCAACCTCCCTCACAAGAAAAATTCTTAGCAATCATTCCAAATAATATGGGACAAGAACCCATTGCAATTGAGGAGGCAAGTACTTTAGGAGGAGGGCTTTCAAGGGAGAAATTAATACACCATGTTGAAGAGTATATGGAATTGTTGCAACAATCCTAGGAATCTATGTTGAAAATAAATTCGGTAATTGTAGATGTTGTATTGAGACACTTGAATAGAAAAGTCCAAGGAAAATTGAATAGTTTCTATGGAAATTATGCTTTAATGTTGCAATAAATTAGGTTTTTCCCAAGAGATAAATAATTATCCACCCCATTGTTGGATAGGTGGAATCCTAGAGCTGAATAGTTAAAGTTCATGGTAGTAGGACCAAACCATTAGAGTGATAATTATCCCAAGGTTATTCCAACTTATTAATTTTTTAATGAGATTGTGGGGTTAAAGTTTTAGGGACATGTTGCTCCAACAGAAATGAGGATCAATGAGTTAAAGGCCAAATATGATGAGGTAAATTTAACACCATTACCAGATATTTAGCATAAATATGATGAGATGAAGCCTTTGCAAGCTTGGAAGGACCAAATGAAATATGCAAGAACATTGATATTGGTATTTTGATTGATACACTTCAAAAACTATCCTTTGTTATTAGTTTCTTAGAAGATTTTGATAATGAATCTACTTCACTGATGGTGAAATATGCACCATATAGAGAAAATATAGATGAGGTTATCCCTTTCAAGTGGCCCTCTAAAGAAAAATTTGAATTATGGAGTGTATTCACTAAGGATTTTGGGATATGAGCACCAAGGTGGAGAGTATGACTTAGTCAAGCATAGTACAAGTCTAACCTTAGAAGTTACAATTGAATACACACATACTTATCCCACCTCGAACTATAGATTGCTGATGTGGATTACTACTCAGAAGGATAAAGTGTTGTAATGGTTGAAGATGCTTTTCCTTTAATGGGTTGCCTTTTTGAAGGTAGGCTTATCTTCTACAATGATTAAAAATAGTTTTTGTCTTATTTTCTTTACTTGCAATTGTGTAATGAATAACTATAGAGGAGAATGTGTAGGGTATCAGTCCAATCAAGTGTGGACATGTGTACATGTTGGCCTAAGGCTTGTTTTTCTCCCTTATTCTATAAAAGGGAATTAAATGCCGATGTATTGGGTGTTTAGTTGAATCCGAGATTTGAGAGTGCAACACTGTGATATAGAGAGTATATACATTGAGTCCATGCTTTTAATTTTATAGTAACATAGGGGAATTTTGTCAAATATGAAGTTTTTAGGCATGTTTGTATCGAATATGACAATATTTTGAGTCTATTTTCTCTCTAATTATGATACCTGGCTTGGATTATTAATGAAATATTGGTCAAAGACTAGTTTTATTGATTCTCATTATTCTTTAGTGTGAATTATACTATAATTGTTGCTTTGATTCAAAGGATCGGTTAAATGCTTTAGTTATTGTGTAAGTTCATGCAAGTTAGCAGCTAGATTCATAAGTAGTAATATATTTTTGGTACAAATGCATGAATTGTAATGCAACTCATATAGATCTTATTTTTTTAGGATGAAATTCTCCTTATAGTTCAATTCTTTCTAATTTGACTTTGTGCTTTAGGATATGGCACTGATATTGAAGTAGTGTTCAGATTTCTCACATCTTTGGCATTTGATTTTAGAAAATTTATTCAAAATAATCTTCATATCAACCTATCTTTGTTGTATTTGAAGTTCTCTACTGATGGGAGTTCAATCTTTGAATAATTTGGTCTATTCAATGCTGATGGGGAACTTATCTATTGTTATAAAATGTGTATTTGAAATTGTTTAGTTGTTTGTAAGAAGCACATTATTGGATCACCCTCCTAGATCTTCTAGTGCCTGAAGTGTAGGAGAGTAAGTATTATGGATTCTTCTCGTTAAGTTGGAAATTTTTTCCATAATATTTCATTATTAAACATGGAAAATTCATAGAAGATTTGGGTAATCTGCTTGGGTTTTAGAAAATAATAACAAATTGGTGACTCCACTGGGGACCTATAAAATTCAAAGTGTCTAGTGCAGATCTGGTATAGTTAGAGTCAAATATTATGGTATTCTTTGTTATTGAAAAATAATTGGTTGAAATTTTAGTTATATTTATCATGTCTAGTACATGAGTCTCATCCTAGTCCATTCTTCGTCAGTGTGTTGGGTAATGTTTAGGATCTTGTCAAAATTCACCAGTGCAAAAGTGAAGTGTAATCACTTCATAATTCCCAACAACTTGGGTGACAACTCTGATATCTAGAACACCGATATTCATATAAATTATCAAGCACAATGTGCAAAGAAAGATCCATGTGCACAAAGAACCATGAAGAAGCCTAGGAGTTATTTGAAGAAAAACCTAGAGCCATTGATGGAACTTGAACCTAGAAAATATAAGCAGCCTCTATGGGTGAAGATTGACATCACACCTGGTAAGTTGATTGCATCCCTTGCTCTTTCATCTCCTAATTTAAACGCTTAAGTAAATAGTGATGGTATTAGTGGGGATCATTCAAATTTTTTTATCTCCAATATGGATCAAGGTATATTTTCTATTAATAAATTTCTTGATACTAAATATAATCTATCTAGAGAAGAAGATATGTGGGGTTTTTGGGAACAAGATAATAGTTTCTACAGGATATGACACCTGGTACTATGTTTTTCTTCAATGGAAAAAACTTCAAACCACAAGGAGAATCTCTTGATGAGGAGGCACCTCCTCATCAAGATGAAGATCATGTAGATCAACCTTATTACACTCCTGCCCCAAGTGAGGTAGGAGATATCCTTGAGAATGAAGATGATATAGATAAGGATATGCAATCTTGGATTGAAGAAGAGAAGAGGCTACAAGAGCTCGAGGATAATAGGGAGAGGAAAAGAAAAGAGACTATGGACAACGTTCCAGCCAAACAACTTGAGAGAAAAATTTAGAAGAAAAAGTTAGAGAGGATGAGAGAAGATTTTTCTAAGTGAAAAGCCTTTGATGAAAGTGTGGCTAAGACAACTACTGAGAGAACCCATGAGATTCCTAAAGTAATAATTTCCATGGGAACCTCTACTACAACCACATAAACCTAATCTATCCTAGCCACTAAGACCTCTAACCGAACTATTGTAGCCAAGAAGACAACCTTTGTTGATCATGGGAAATCCCCCATGGAATAATCTAAGAAAACATCTTACAATTATTTCAACCCTAGAATCAACACTACTACAAATATTGAAACAAACACTTTTGCTGATAAAGGAGTTAAGTCCAATGCCAGACCTTTGGATGCACCCCCAAAGCCTGAAATATTGTGGTTACAATAGATAAATGACCAATTGCAAGAGGAATTGAGGAAGGCAGAGATAAAAGCTACAAATGTCGAGATGGCAAGAAAAATTATCTTCCTAAAGATGTCTACATGCACCACTGACGCATTTGGTTCAGGACAAAATGAAATTGAGTCATAAAATAAGAATGTTGAAAAGAAAACTCCTAAAGGGGGTAGTGGTGGTGACAAAGGTGGAGGAGGTGGAGGTGGTCATAAGAATGGTAGTTTCTACTCAGAGGATGAGGAAGGAAGTCATAAGAAGAATGAAAAAATGGTGGTAACAAAAAGGACAAAAAGGGACATCAATCGGATAATAAGAAGGAGAATGAGCAAAGGGATTCCCACAAAGATAGACATTCCATGGGGGCACCCCAAGCTGATAGATACAGACAATAATTTTTTGACAATATTAGGGGGTATCCAAATCCGGTCCCTAATAATGCAGGGAAACATCTCCCCAAGTTTTCAGGTAACAATGCTTTTAGTGGTGAGGATCACTTAAAGGCTTTCCAGATTTTTGTAGAAGGCTTTGAATTATGGGATGATGATGTGGAAATGAATTATTTCATGCAATCATTGGTTGAGGATGACAAATATTGGTATAGGGGATTGTTGGATGCTAGTATTGATTCTAAGGATGCCTTTTAAATGGTTTTTAGGAAGCAATATGGAGATCAAACTGATCCTAAGTTCAAATTAAATGATTTCAATAATATTACAAAGAAACATAATGAGTTGGGCATTGATTTTATTGCACTCTTACAAAAAGCTATGATTTCGACATATTTAAGGCCTAATGAAAATGCATGTCTAGTTGTATATTGCAATGATTATGATTCAAAGATATGCTACCTACTCAAGTATCAAGACCAACACAATTTAAGAGAAGCATTAAAAGATTGCAGTAAATATTGAGAAAAATAGAAGAGCTTCTAGTAAGGTGGGAATAAGGGAAGACCCTAAAGCTTCCAAGAATACAAGAAATCCCATTGAGAAGGCTAGCAAGGCCAGTGCTTTTGACAAAAAGATAGATCAGGTTCTTAGCCTGTTGCAAAAGCAAGTTAAGAATGAGAAGCCCCATTTACAAAGGAATGAGATGCCTCTTAGGCTACAATATTTTAATTATCATACTAACTCGAATAATGGGAAACCAATACAAGGATACTAGAGGAATGCTCAGATTCCATTGGATCCCCTACATAAGCACTCTAGCAATGTGACATAGGATTTACCATTGTGTGGGGTATGCTAGATGCCTCATTCATCACAAAAATGTGCAATTGCACGATCAATATAAGAGTCCCAACATGACCAAGGAGAATCTCCATCTCCCAATGACCAAGATGAAATGACTAATGTGTTGCTAATTGCATCGGATTTTTCTTGTAAATACTATTCCTCATATGATGAGCCATGTAGGGGAGATGTTGACGTGCAAAGTCAACAAAGTGATGTTCATCACCAGCAAGTGTTCTTAGATGAAGAAGATGTTGGTGATTTTTTTATGAATGAATGTGATATAGATAAAACTATTACAAGGAGACCCTCTAATGAAGAGATTGAGAACTACATAGTTGCTCTGGTTGCTAGGGCAAGAAATAATATACAGTTAAGAAATAGAATTGTCATAGGGGATTCAAGAAAACCCCATAGTTTTTTAATCAAAGAGAAATATGCAGAGGGTGTGGCTATCAAAGAAGATGCAAAGAAAGTATATCCAAAGCCCAAGGATGTTAAGGAAGCTAGAATTTGGGTAGAGAAAGTAGATAAACCTATGACAAGTGTTGAGGTTGCCTCCCAAAACAATAAGGTAAAGGATCAATAGTTTAACTTTGATAAGACTCCAACATGGAATGAGAAGGTAACATCTAAGGCCATAATTTTCCCTCAATTACCAAAATAAACTTCAATGGATATGTTTCAAGTACTCTCCTAAGTCAAATTTTTTGTCCCTTTTCTAGAAATGATGTGGATAAATGAGCATAAGGATAAAACTATTGCACTCATCAATAACATGGCTACAAATAAAAAGGATAAGGTAGTGTTTGATCAAACTCAGTCAAATAAGGGTCATGAGAAGAAAACTATTGTCAAGGAAACAACCATTGAAAACCCTCAAGTGTATTTGGGCACTACTATCATAGCTAATCCCAATCATGTGAATCTTTTTTTCTTGATTTTGATCATTGATGAAGAATGCTAAGAAATTATATGATTGACTCTGGAGATAATTAAATAATTGCATAAATTCAACAAACAAGTGATACCAAAATGAAACCACTCAATCAAAGGTCTTTCATTATCTTCTCCAAAGTCTTATACATGCAACATGATCCTTTTGAATATAAAAAATCTAGAAATATTATGTTTGTTACTATCTATCTTCCATTCTTCTCTAATTTCTACCTACCCAATCTCATTACAAAAAATGGGTACTTATACACCAACTATATGAAAGGATGCATCCTTTCAGAAATGTCTTAAGCTTGAAATAGCAATAGAATTAAAAGGTAATTAAGCTCTTTTAATCCATAAGTGAACATTTGACAAATGATCCAAATAGTCTTGTCGCTCATGTGTATTTGCATCTCCTATTGCATTATGGATTGTAATCCCCATGTTCACCATTGTCTCATTCTATTCACACACTTCATCTAGTGTTATATCCTTTCTAGTAGCCACCTTCATAATCTCCTGTAGCGCTGACTCACTTTAACCTTTCCACATAGTTGCCTCTTTTAACTTTCCTTTATCATCAAGGAATGTAGTCAATCAACCTTTGGTAGTATCAACTAATCCCTTCACATCCCCTCACAAATATTTGAATAAATTTCTATGTTTATTCAAAATATGGTTTGTAGACTCAATTTTTGTATTATCAGGAGCATCCCTCCATTTTAATTCCTTGAACTATTCTAAAATTTTACTATCCACTTGCTCAAGTTCTCGCAATGCATCAAAGTTCTACAAGTGTATTTCCCAAAGCTTATTCACCCAATTTATTAGATTGGCTTGTCTCTTCTGAATAACTACAATGAGTGTGTCATACTTCCCTTGAGAATATGCACTCAACCCTTCCCAATGATCTTTTGTTTGTGAAATTTCACCATGGGTGAGCATCTTAGTTGACCCTATCATAACTCCTACTAAATATTTCAAGCATTCCTTTTCTCTCAACATTCTATCATTTTTTGTCTTGTACATTTCCTTATCCTTAATCAATGCCTGTATTTGTACTTTATTCAATTTTTCAACATTGATCCCAATTTCTGCACTTTCCACAAGATCAACCTCTCCAACCTTTAGAGTCATAACATGCCTGAATGGCTTTTCAATATCAATTACAACTGATTTCTTGTGCGGTGGGTACAATGCCCAAATCATTAATGTCTTGTCATTTGGATTGTGTTTTGACCCTGTACAGACTTTTGTAACTTTTTCTTGGCTAAGCTTGTCTATAGCATTAATACGTTTTAGAAAACTATCAAATACTAGTGTATAATTGAGATCTAATCCTGGAAAAATCATGATACCAACATTCTTTAAAATTTCCCTCCCTTTCTCAAGGGTCATACCTGCCATTTCTCTTTCCACATCATCTTTCAAATTTTTCAATAAATTTTCTTGATTGTCTAGTATAATATTATCCACCAGTTCTCTTATCTCTTTTCCCTTTTGTGTGCACAAGAAAGTCATAAATTTTGGAGACTTTATATACTCATCATCTACCAAAAAAGACTTCTACTCATCATGCCTTGCATCTTCTTCTACATTTTCTTCACGATTCAATTCCCTAATAGGACAAGTGTCATCTTGAGCCTTCAACCTTGGCATTATATTGGGTAAATCCTCTAGTATATTACCCTTTGATGTATCTTCTCTAGATAATAACAACTCTATATCCACCAACTCCTCATTATGTCTCTCAATCATCATTTTTTATTCTTCCACCTCAAAATTCATAATTATATCATCAAATTTGTAGGGCACATGGTGATACCCTTCAAATTTTATCCTTTGTTTAGTAGAAATGATGTATCCTTCAGGGTTAATATTATTTCTTGGTGGTACTCTTTACATGTTATATTGTAGCAGTTTATGAAGAATCAAATTATATCCTTGCTTTTCTAATATAATGAAATCACCAAAGCATAATGTACTAGGCATAAAAGCATGTTTTTCGAAAGAACTCAAATTCATAACACTAGAAAAATCCATTTGCTTGACAACCTCCAAATATCCAATCCTATCTGGAACTATTCGAGGAAAAATGAAAGAGGAATCTTCAAATCCATAAACTCTGATCATGGTTGAATTATCCAAGCAATACCAATCACCCCAATTGTGGTCAATTGCTCCATTAAAGTCCTTGGGCCTGATAATTTTTTTTATCTCATCCAATAAAGAATGAGCACATGGATGATTATAGAATCTCTACAATGGTTTCACAAAATATTCTTCAAAGTGAATAAAACTAGAATTAGAAAACTTGTTGTCCCAAATAGCCATCCATGACTGAATGGGTAATGGTATTCCTTCTTTATCAAAATGTGAAATCGTCATCTCCTAGGGCCACAAACCTAATTCATGTCTAAAGTACAACACTATGTGCATAAACAGTGAATAATGCCTGAAGTGTAGGATAGAGGCTCCACCTTTTATTTCCATCAACCCAAAATCGACCCCTTTAAAAATATATGAGGCATAATCAAATGGTATAGAGTTGTGATACTGAATGTCCATTGTAATCACCATAGGCAGAACTACCATGTATTCAGGAATTTCCATCTGCAACACTTGACCTATTGATAAATAGGTGTATTTCATATAAGGCTCAAAAATATCTACATGGAATGGGGGTCCTTCATTATCTTCCAGTGAAATTGGTTTACCACCTTGTCTAATCTTGTGTAAGGGTAGTCTCCAACCCTTGTAAATGGTGTCCATCCTCCCAAATCTCTCTCTAGCTCTTCACAAAAAAAAAATTATTGCACATCCCTTCCAATATAAAAACTTCACCTATTTCATCTTCGAATATATGTATCAATGGGTTTCCAGAAGGATCACAGATAGCTTTATGTCTTGAATTATAATGAGTGGCCAGTAACTTCACCAATTCAACATCAACAAAAACATTAGGGAAAACCAATTTTCCCAAGTTAAGCTTCGATGGGTTGCATACCGGTTCAAAATGATTCCTTCGGTAGTAATGGAAGCTAAATAGTCCATACCCACTTATCGAAGTCAAAATATCTCCTGGGTGATCCCAAAATAGTGGTTTACAATTTTTGGCCAAACTAGACACTGGAATTATTATTTTTAACTAAATCTTCACATTCGAGCACCTATAGTGGCTAAACCATGAGGAATTTGAAGATGATGCGAACTAGAGTCTCATCAAATTTTGTCTGTAGATTCTAAAAATATTTTTTTCAATTTTTTTTGAATAAGATTGCACTTCTTTTTCCATCTCCCATGAAAACTAGTTTTTTTTAGAAAACAACATTTTTAAAAAGTGGCGCTCACTGTATACAACATAACTTTTTTTGTATGAAAGATAAAATTCTATTTTTTTTGAATTTAGATTTTTAACTACGATATCTAGCACTTTCATTTGGGCTCATAGTTTTTTATTGATTATTTTTTCCTTAATAGAGTTTGAAAGTCAAACCAATTGCAATTCAGACATAGGCGGACTGTATACAACATAACTTTTTCTGTATGTATCAAAATTCAATTTTATTTTTTTAATGGATCAAGGAAATCAATACCCAGCATGAACATATTTTTAAAAAATATATTTTCATAATTTTCTATTTTTCCACATGCGCAAAACAAAGAGCTTGATTTTTGGTGAAAAACCTATTTTTAATAAAACGAAAAAAACACATACATAATAAAACCAAAACATATTAAAATTATATTTGTGGGATAGCTCATTTTGAGGACTACCATAATCATTTGAAATGAATTTTTAATGAATTCATTTGATCCCCCAACAGGTAAAAATAAAGTGATTTTTTATCAGCATTTTGATAGGTGTAAAGGAGACTCATTTATAGGTATGGTTTAAAACTAGTGAGGTTCTATCAAAGGGGGTTTGATCTAAGGTGGTTTGATCAAACCATATTCAATTGGAATCCTTAAAATGGAACTTTTAAAGGCTTAAATCATTATATTTTCTAAAAACATGTGATTTCAGCAAAAATCAGCTCCTCTTAGAAATTGTAAACTAGCTTTGTGGGATCACCCTCCTATGAGTTTATAGTTATCATCTTGCTTATCTATTTCCACCCTAAGTTTTGCAGAGTGTCTTGCTTTGGGTCCAAAACCTAGCAATTGGTCAAAAAGATCTTGGTTGAGCTTTCTCTCAGTACCCTTGGGTTGAGTTTTAGTTTTCTACTTTTTCCCTTTCGATTGATTGGTTTCCCCATGTTTTCCACCTTTTGGTTTTTCTAAACTACTGGCTTCCATTCTTCAAAATTTAGAAACCAAAGTATGGATAAATTATTGTATTTTCACGAGAGACTCTAAGCTGAGAGAATAGCCTGATCACTTGTTCGCTCTATTTCTTCCTCCATTGTCAATTCCACAATAATGTATTCAATTGAATTCGCCTTGATTCACAAAATCACTTATTGTTCATGGCACAAATAATGTGTTAGCTAAAACATGAGTGTATCAATATTTTTGAAACTATCTCTATCACATCATTTAATTTATTGATAAGAAAATTTCAAACCTTGGGTAATCATTATGTTCAATTATTTTCCAATGTTCATCAGACATACACTATGACCTCCTGTAGTTTCCCCAACACCTTAAGTCTTCCCGACAGTCACCCTTTCAGTATTAAGTACATATCCATAACTCCCACCGAAATATCCCATTGCTATGACATTCGCTAGTCGGGAAGATAATTTTCATCCTACTCCAAAGATGTGTATCTCACCGAGATGTTTCCTTTGTAAATTTTGATCGTCGAGACATAATGATTCTCTTGTCGATGGAACTACACTCATTGTGACCTTCATATCTCTCCCAACTAAAATTTATCTCACCAAAATATTTCTTTCATTGGTGAGACCATGAACATTTTCTTGTCGACCAAATCCTCTTCCCCCATGTCAGCAAGACTGGTGAGTGTCTCAGGCTGTCTTTGGGAACCTTACCCCGATGAACTTTGTTTGGCCGATATATTCCTTTGTACTCTGAGTGATAAGACACATGTAATCTTGATATGACTTCATATTTATACGACGATCATTGTCTTGTCAATAGAGACTGTGAACTTATGATTTCCTGACATATATCCTCATCGGTATGACATTATTGGTTTCTTGTGAATATGCTAAAAGAAAATGCATGTTAGTATAAGATAATCTATGGATTAGGGATGCCTGCATCATTCCATGTTGATATGATTCATATAATTAAATATTGCTGGTTAAATGAATTTTATGGGACCATGTGATAAAATGAACATTATTGAATATGCTATGTGAAGGAAATTTTATAGTTCTAATAGTGGCTTCATTTGGGGATGAATAATTGTGACATTATTACAAGGATCCATATCTCTAGATGAGTAGACCAAACTTTAGGGTCATGGACTAATGAGAAAGAAGGAATGAAAACAAGTGGAGATGAACATGATCCTATACGATTGTACCTAGAGAAAATTTTATAGTAAATGAAGGAATTTTAGGATTGTCCATGTATTGGAAATTTCTATTCCTTTTATTTCCTATACTACTGTGCATGGAAAACTTATGAAAGTTTTATCAAAAGTTGTCCATGGACTGACAACCCTTAATCCTCTATATTTTTTAAGAAAAAAAGTGCTTCAAAAATTGCCCATGTATAGGCAACTCCTTCTCTTCACCACTCATGTTTTGTAGGTAGTATGAATCTTCTCCTATCTTACCAAAAACAACAAAGGGTCTCAGCCACAATGTTTCAAATTTCCTATTTTTTCCCTTCTCCTGGCATCTTGCGTTCTACATCAGTACCGGATCATTTTCTTCAAATTTTCTATCTTTTTATTTTTTATCAAATAAATACTTCATTTGTTCTTGTAACTTCATATTCTGGTTTTGAGATATTCTTCTCATTTCATCAAGCTCTACTAGTTGCTTCATTCTCTCCTCCATTGGTTCTGGAACATCTATATCTTCTTGAAGGATAAATTTGTAAATTGGCAATAAATTTTGTAAATGAATCCTAGCTTGTGTTCCATATACTAAATCAAATGGGGATTTTCAAATTGCCTTTTTTACAGTAATCCTATCAGCCCATACAACCATTTTCAATTTTAAGTCCCAAGACTTTATATTTTTACCGAGCATTCTCCTTATGATTTTAAGAAGACTCTTGTTGATGGATTTTTCCTGACCATTAGCTTGCGGGTGATAAGGGGCTGCATAAGAAATATTAATACCATGTGTACTACAAAAATCTATAAACTCATCTAATCTGAAGAACATCCCATTATCTATAATCACTCTTAATGGTGTACCAAATCTAGTAATAATGTTATCCATTAAAAAAATGATCACAACTTTACTTGTTGCTTGTTTGGTTGGGATTTCGTCTACCCATTTGGTGAAGTAATCAGTGACTACTAGTATGCATTTATATCCTCCACTTAATTTCTCTTGTATCTCCCCAATAAAATCAATCCCCCACTGATGAAAAGGGGCTTCAACCTGCATAGGTCTAAGTGGTAGAGTTCCCTAATATTTCATTTTGCTTGAAAACTTTTGACATGGTTCACACTTTCTTACATATGAAAAAGAATCATTGAAGACTTTTGGCCAGTAGTAACCTACCCTGAGGATCTTATGTGTAGTTTTCTTTGAAGAATAGTGGCATCCACAAGCCCCTTTATGCATCTATCTTAAAACATGTTTAGCTTGTGACTCATATAGACACAACAACAACATTCCATCCCCATTTTTCCAGAACAAATCTCCTTCCATGAATACATATTTAGATGCTTGTAGCTTCAAAGTTCTTTTTTGATTATCACTAAATCCTTCAGGGCACTTCATGTTCCTGACGTAATACATAATTTTTATATACCAAGGAGTATGCTCAATGCTTGAAATTACATCTTCTACATTGCAAATTTGATTTGCTTCAATATTTGTTTATGCCATTAACTTGGCCAATCCCTGGCCTCTTACTAGTTTGTTGATTTGTATTTCCATATCAAACTCTTGAATTTTGTTAATCAATTTGCATCTCTTACTTGTCACTTCTAACTAAGTCAAGATATCTTGGATAGCTATATGAGGGATATAATCAATCACTTTGGCTCCAACGAAATATGGTCTAAAAATATTAGCGGATTTTAATAATGCAAATGCTTGTTTTTTCATTATATCATATTTCAATTATGATCCCTATAATGAATTTCTGAAAAAAAACACAGGCTACTCATGGCCTTCCTCATTCTTTTGTAATATAGCAATGACTATAGTGTGTGGTGAAGTAAATGAAGATGTTTGAAAAGGTTTTGTAAAATTTGGAGATTTAAGGACAGGGGATTCTTTGATAGCCCTTTTGGTGGATATAAAAGCTTCCAGTGCTTCTGGAGTCTGGTCTATTTTTTGTCCTTTCCTCAACATCTTTGATATGGGCTTAATCATTTCAAAAAAATTAGACACAAATCTCCTAACAAAGTTTATCTATCCAAAAAATTATTGGATGGCCTTGACTGTTTTAGGGATAGGGATTTTATCTATAGCCTCAACCCTCTCATGATCTATTTTAATTCCCTATTTTGACATAATATGTCCTAAGATTTTTTCTTCTATGATTAAAAAATAACATTTTTTTGGGTTCATACTAATACCGTATTCTAAATCTTTAATAAATATATTTTCCAGATGTTCTACATGCTCCTCAGCCGTCTTTGAGTAAGTAGTAAGGTCATATTGATATACAACCATTATAGCATTAATTAAGTCAACAAATGCTAAATCCATAGCCCTCTAAAAGTTTGCTCCTGCATTTGTGAGACCAAATGGAATTCTCACATAAACATATGTGCCCCATGGAGTTGTAAAATTTTTCTTGTACTGCTCAGATTCTCAGACTTTAACTTGATTGTAACTAGAGAAACTGTCCATCATTGACAAAATTTCACACCCTGTTGCTTTATGTAGTACAAATTCCATATTAGGTAGAGGGTAATTATACTTGAGGGATGCCACATTTAGATTTCTGAAGTCCACACATAATCAGATATCTCCATTCTTCTTCCTCACAGGAACTAGATTTGAAACCCATGTTGAATGCTTGATTGGTTCGATGATACCCCCATCTCTAAGATTTTCCAATTCCTCCTACATTTTTGGTTCCAATGTTGGGTTAATGGGTCTTTTGTTTTGTCTAAACGGCTTTACATCTGGCTTCAACAAGATTTCATGTTGAAACAAGTCCTCCCTATATGCTTTGAGATCTTCATAACACCATGTAAACACATGTTTTTGTTTTCTCAATAATGAAATCAAAATTCTCTGAATCGTCGGGCTTATTTTATTTCCAATATATACTTTCCTGGTGCCAGTTCAATCCCTAAATTGATTTCTTCAATATCTTCCCTCTTGACTGGTGTTTGCTTCATCAAGGACTGGTCATTTCCATCATATACCATCTCTAATTCTACTAGTCCTTTGGGAATCTTGTCATTTCTAAGTTGTAAGACCTCCTTCCCAAATACTATTTGTTTTCCATCTACTTCTTCTACAAATGCATTGAAGTCAATTTATTGAGCTTCATATTGGTCTATATAATGAATAAATTTTAGGAGGTCGGTATCATCATTAAAATCCTACAAAATGTATATATTGTTAGGCATAGAGGTTCTTGTTTTGAACTCAATTTGAGATACTCCATCCAGTGTAATATCATCTCTTCTTAGTGCTACATTGGCCAAAAAATCTTCCATTATGTTTTTTGATCTGTCTATCCATTTTTTATCTCAATTGTATCCCATAAAACATTCCTATACTACTTAAGTCTTCTATTTTTTGCATCATATTTTGATTTGACTTGTGATATGACCAACTCAAAATTTCCAAGGACAATTATTAATTTATTTTTGGTCTTAATAGCCACACTCAAACCAATTAATAAGGCTTCATATTCTGCCACATTGTTTGTGCATTCAAAGGTTACAAAAAATGAATACTTGAATGTTATAAGTTCAGGTGATATAAAAACTACTCCAACTCCATTTCCATCTAGGCTGCATGGCCCATCAAAATACATTTTGCACACCCCCTGTTGATTTTTAGAAACATGTTTATCAATTGGGTCATTGTCACCAATTCAGGCTAAAATAATTCTATTCTTAAACTCCCAAAATCTACATCATAGATTAAATTGAGTTGTTCTTGAGGAACATACTCAACAATTTGATTCATTCTTGTTTCTCTATAAAACTTGACTTCTTTGCCATTCATTGGTATTGTGGCATATGATAAATCAAGCTGCACATTACCTTCAATTGTAGCAGTCCACTATCTTGACAAAAGAATTCCAAATTGAGGAGGCATGCCAATCATAGTTATATCAATATTGTAGGTTGCTTGTGAGTAAGTTTCCAGTTTTATTTCCACATTCTTCATAACCCCTACAACATGAACAAGTCTACTATCCATGGCATAGTACATACCACCTTCAATATATATCCACATACCAAGTTGTCTAATCACTGCTACTGGCATAATATTCATAGAAGCACCAAAATCTATCATGCAATTTCTTACTAATTTTCCATTCATAAGTAAGGTAGTAAAAAATGGATCAATTTGTGGTGTATTCATTAGGAAAGCTTTTGGAAATTTCATCTCTTTTTTCTTGTTAGTGATCTCAGGGATCTCCTTATGCTCAGGGTTTATATCTTGATTTTTTCCATTAGACATTAATCAAATAGCACATTCCCTATACTCTTCAATCTTCATCAGTTCAAGTAGTGGGACAAACATTTTTATTTGAGACAAGGCTTGTATGAAATCAAAATATGTACCTTCAGTTTTGATCACCTTCTTTGGTTCTATCAATTCTCCTTTTTTTTCTTCCTTTTCCCCTTTGCATGTTTGGCCTGGCTTTTGTTCATCCTTGGGGAATTCTTTATCTTCTTCTTTAGGAGCATACTTTTGTTCTTTTTTATCAGATTGCTTATCATCTGTCCTTTTAATATCTCATGAGATACTTTTTTATTTTTTTAAAATATTCCTCTTGGGACACCCTCATCCTCATTCACTGTTATGTTCCTCAACCAATATTTACTTTTAGCTTCTTCCACTACTGCAATAGTCAATATTTTAATCTCTTCCTCACTCGGTTTCCTTATACTACATCTATTAGTCTGATGTGACACAGTAGGGGGATCATTCTCATTTTCACTTTCTTCATGGTCAGAAAAAACTTGTTGTTCTACAATATGAATATTATATTTCTAATGATCAACATCATACTCATATCCTATTTCCTCTGAATATGAATACCCATGCTCCAAAGAGTTAAGATTATGGGAGGTTAACTAGATATTATGATCTTCCCCACCATCATTTTCTAATATGTCTTCTTCTAATCCCGACTGAGTTGTAACACAATGCTCCAAATAGTGTGGTGCATAAAAAATAGAGCACCAAGGAATTTTATCTACCATGTAGGCCCCTTTATTTTTTAAGGGATCAGGTGTATCTTTATTATTTGGTCTATCCATTACTGGTTTTCCATCTTTCCAATTTGTATTGTATGACATGTCATGTAGTCCTGGTCTTTCACTCCTGTATATATTCTCTTACCTATTTGGGGGAGCATATTGTGGAACCCTAGGGTTTTCCATTTTAGATAATTATCCCTACAACTTTCCTATTGTTCTCAATAGTGAGTGCTCTCTTTTGAGCCTCATCCAAATTCCTAGGACCTCTGTTCGTAAGCTCATATCATATTTTGGGATCAAAATCTTTCAAATAGATACTCAACACAACAGGATCAACCAACTTGGATCCAAGAGGTATCTTATTATGTTGTTTAGAAAACCTTTGGTTAAATTCATAAGATAAATCATTTTGATTTTTTTATATAGTTACTAGTTCATGCAAAGAAAATTATAATGCATATTTATTCCCATACTACTGAAGAAATTGTTCATAAAATATATGAATGGAATCAATGGACGTTGGTAAGCTGTTAAACCATTCCTTGTCCTCTTCAATCAGTGACATCATAAATAATATCATCTGCACATCCTCATATTGCATATCCAGGTCTTGAATGAATGCATTAAAGCTTCTCAAATGCTCCTCTGTTATGACTGCAATACTTCTTGTGAACTTTGGGACAAGTCTTCTCCACTTGTTGTCCATAGGATAAGGGTATATTTGAAATCCGGCTAGATCAAATTTTCTAATCAAGGTTGTGTATTGTGGATGAGCAGGATTGGGATAGTGTTGGGAATTGTACAATGGATTATTGTGAGACAAAGGTACATATTTTTGACCTTGTGGAGGCACATGCTGTAGGCAAGGTGGTGGCTGAATATTTCGATGTTGTTGTGGAGCGCTTGATTTTTTATATTGATTCCTTGGTCAATTTTGTTGGGCTTGTGGATAATTTGAAGGTCTTATATTTCTATTTCCTTATTTATGAGGTGACATATATTTGGGTGAATCAACCTTTGGTGTTTTCATGTAAGCTTTATGCAACTTGAATTCCTCAAGTTCTCTCATTTCTTGAAGATTTTTCTCATATTATATTCTTTATCTTTCTATTTCTTGTCTCTTACGTTCCAACCATGCATCTATCTCATTTTGGATGATAAGTTCAGAATTTTTTCAGAGGCCACTTCATTACCAAATCCATCCTAATTTTTTTCAAGAAAATCCACTCTTTGATCATACTTACATTGATTCTCTTGCATTTCAGCCTCACATTCGGCCATGAACTCCTGAATTTTCTCATGGTCTACTCGATAGAAGGGATTTCTCTTCTCCTCAGGTGTGTGAGGTATTTTAAAGGAGTTTTTTTTATTTGCTAGTGCATCATATGAATTTTATGTTTCTACTAGTTCTTTTGATGTGTTCTTAGTCACCGGACCCAGGTCATTGGACACTTTCTTACCCTGATCATTTTTATAATTCCACTTTCTTTTGTCATTAGGACCATCACCATCTTTGTAGAAAGACCTTCTTCCCTGCATATTGTGTGTAATTGTGATAGTCTAAAATCTATGATGATTTATCTTTGATATGTATTTTAATTTATCATTATTAATGTAATTGTTCATTTAGAGTTGCCACTTACTTTCAGAAGTGATAAAATAAAGATTATTTTCAATTCATCTAGCAGAGTCAATTTTCATCAAAATTCTTAACTATAAATATCCTTATAATGACTATATGATGGTCTTCTACATAATATTCTGAAAACACATCCCCAATAGAGTCACCAATTTGTTGGATCTCTAAAACGTAGGTTTGAACCACAAGAGGTTAGCAAGATCTCACAGCGCTATTGGCCAACTAACAAGGCCAACTAATATTTTTGAACCATCTACTCTTAAGGCTTTGCTAAACCTAGACAGGTGTACCTATGTGAATGATGCAAATTTGAACTATGTTTCCTACTTGACTAATCTATCCACAATAGAAATTTGACAATGGAGAGATGTGATCTAAATTTGGTATAAATTATGTAAGCAATATCAAGGTGAAAGATGATATGTTCAGTTAAAACATGTTAAATAAAATGGATAAAACTAAATAATGAAATGGGGAAAATCTAATATGTTCAGTTAACAGATGTTAAATAAAATGAATAAAACTAAATAGTGAAAAAGAGGAGACCGGTTCCTTGTTGGGTAAAATAGAGTCAAATGAAAGTCTTAGATGAGTGGATTCTACCTAGAAAAATTTCTAATTGTTTCACATACAAATATGAGTTTATAACTGGTATAAACATGCACAAATCTCATTAACAAACCCTACTAGAGGTAGAATATCAATCCTAATTATCTGATTCTTCTTATGGAGTGAAATAATATTCCTAGATTACTATAATTGACTGAAAGGAATTTATTTCTTCTTTAAAAAACCCAATTAATCAAATCACATAGGTACAAAAAATGTGCATAGATAAATTGAACATATACTTGATACTTCAACTTAAATAATCAAGAAACATTAGCTTGGAGACAATCAAATAACTGTAGAAATTCAACAAACAACTGATACCAGAATGAAACCACTAAATCAAAGGTCTTTCATTATCTTCTTCAAAGTCTTATACATGCAACATGGTCCTTTTGAATATAAAAATTCTAGAAATATTATGTTTCTTACTATCTATCTTCTTTTTTTCTCTAGTTTTTACCTACCCAATTTTATTACAAAAAATGGGTATTTATACACCAACTATATGAAAGGATGCATCCTTTCAAAAATGTCTTAAGCTTGAAATAACACTAGAATTAAAAGGTAATTAAGCTCTTTTAAGCCATAAGTGAACATTCAACAAATGATCTAGATATTCTCGTCGCTCATGTGTATCTGCATCTCCTAATGTGTTACAGATTGTAATCTCCATGTTCACCATTGTCTCATTTTGTTCACACGATTCATCTAGTGTTATATCCTTTCTGGTAGCCATCTTCATAATCTCTCATAGTGCTGACTCACTTTCACCTTTCCACATAGTCGCCTCTTTTAACTTTCCTTTATCATCAAGGAATGTAGTCAACCCAACTTTGGTAGCATCAACTAATCCTTGTGCATCCCCTCGTAACTCTTCGAAGAAATTTCTATGTTTATTCAAAAGATGGTTTGTAGCCTCAATTGTTGTATTATCAGGAGCATCCCTCTATTTTAATTCCTGGAAATTTTCTAAAATCCCACATTCCATTTGCTCATATCCTCGAAATGCATCAAAGTTCTACAAGTGTATTCCCCAAAGCTTATTCACCCAATTTGTTAGATTGGCTTGTCTTTTCATAATAATTAAAATGAGTGTGCCATACTTCCCTTGAGAATATGCACTCAACCCTTCCCAATGGTATTTTGTTTGTGAAATTTCACCATGGGTGAGCATCTTAGTTCACCCCATCTTAACTCATACTAAATCTTTCAAGCTTTCATTTTCTCTCAACATTCTTTCATTTTTAATCTTGTATATTTCTTTCTCCTTAATCAATTCTTGTATTTTTGCTTTATTTAGTTTTGCTACATTGATCCCAATTTCTGCAGTTGCCATAAGATCAGCCTCTCCAACCTTCAGAGTCATATGCCTAAATGCGTTTTTAGTAACAGTTACAACTGATTTCCAGTAGGGTGGGTACAAGGCCCAAATAATTAATGTCTCCTCATCTAGATTGTATTTTGACAATGTATAGCCTTCTGTAACTTTTTCCTGGCTAAGCTTGTGTGTAGCATTACTAATTTTTAGAAAATTGTCAAAGACTAGTGTAGAATTGAGATCTAATCCTTGAAAAATCATGATACCAACATTCTCTAACATTTCCCTCCCTTTATCAGGGGTCATACTTGCCATTTCTCTTACCACATCATTTTTCAAAATTTTCAACAAATGTTCTTCATTACCTGCTGTAATATTATCAGCCAGTTCTCTTATCTCTTTTCCCTTTTGTCTACACAAGAAAGTCTTAAATTTTGGAGACTTTATAAACTCATCATCCACAACAAAATACTTGTACTCCTCATGCCTTGCATCTACTTCTATATTTTCTTCATGATTTAATTCCCTAACAGGACAAGTGTGATCTTGAGCCTTCAACCTTGGCATTTTATTGGGTAAATCTTGTGGCACATTAACCTTTTATGTATCTTATCCAGATAATAACAACTCTATATCCATGACCTCCTAATTATGTCGCTCAATCATCATTTTTTATTCTTCCACCTCCAAATTCCTAATCATATCATCAAATTTGTAGGGCACATGGTGATACCTTCCAAATTTTATCTTTGTTTAGCAGAATTGATGTATCCTTCAAGGTAAAAATTCTGTCTTGGTGGTCCTCTTTTCATTTTATATTGAAGAAATTTATCAAGAATCAGATTATATCCATCTTTTTCCAATACAGTGATATCACCAAAACATAATGTACTAGGCATAAAAGCCTATTTTCCAAAAGAACTCAAATTCATAACACTACAAAAATCCATTTGCCTGGTGCCCTCCAATTATGCAATCCTGTTTGGAACTGTTCTAGGAAAAATGAATGAGGCATCTTCGAATCCATAAACTCTAATCATGGTAGAATTCTTCAAGCAATACCAATCACCCCAATTATGGTCAACTAGTCCATTAAAGTCCTTGGGCATGAGAAATTTCTTTATCTCATCCGACAAAGAATGAGCACATCGATGATTATAAAATATGTACAATCGTTTCATAAAATATTCTTCAAAGTGTATAAAACTAGAGTTAGCAAACCTAATGTCCCAAATAGTTGTCCATGATTGAATGGGTAATGGTATGCCTTCTTTATCAAACTGTGTAATCCTCATCTCCTAGAGCCACAACCCTAATTCTTGTCCGAAGTACAATACTATGTGCATAAACAGTGAATAAAGCCTAAAGTGTAGGACAAAGGCTCCACCTTTTATTTCCATCAACCCAGAATCGAGCCCTTTAAAAATATACAAGGCATAATCAAACAATCTAGAGTTATGATACTGAATGTCTATTGTAATCACCATAGGCACAATTGCCATATATTCAAGAACTTCCATCCACAACACTTGACCTACCGATAAATAGGTGTATTTCATATAAGGCTCAAAAATATCTACATGGAATGGGGGTCCTTCATTATCTTCTAGCGGAATTGGTTTACCACCCTGTCTAATCCTATGTAAGAGTAGTCTCCAACCCTTGTAAATGGTGTCCATCCACCCAAATTCTCTCTCCAACTATACACAAACAATTTTTTCATTGCACATAACTTCCAATTTAGAAACTTCACCTATTGCATCTTCTTATATATGTATCAATGGGTTCCTAGAAGGAACACATATAGCTTTAAGTCGCAAATTCTAATTAGTGGCTAGTAACTTCACCAATTCAACATCGATGAAAAAATAGGGCAAACCAATTTTCCCAAGTTAAGCTTCCGTAGGTTGCATACTGGTTCAAAATGATTCATTCGGTAGTAATGGAAGCTAAATTGTTCATACCCTCTTATCGGAGTTCAAATATCTCCTATGAGTTTACATTTATCATCTAGTTTGTCTATCTCTACCCTAAGTTGTGCAGAGCATGTAGCTTTGGGTCCAAAACCCGGTAATTGGTCAATAAGATCTTGGTTGAGCTTTCGCTCTATACCCTCAGGCTGAGTTTCAGTTTTCTTCTTTTTCCCTTTTGATTGACCAGTTTCCCCATGTTTTCTACCTTTTCATTTTTTTCAACTACTTGCTTCCATTCTTCAAAATGTAGAAACCAAAGTATGGAGAACTTACTGTATTTTTGCCAAAGACTCTGAGCTAAGAGAATACCCTGATCACTTGTTCGCTCCTTTGCTTCCTCCGTTGTCAATTCCACAATAATATCTTCAATTGAATTCACCTTGATTCAAAAAATCACTTATTCTTCATTGTTCCATTAATGTGTTAGCAAACACACAAGTGTAGCAGGCTTTTCAAAACTATATCTATCACATCATGTAACTTATCTACAAGACAATTTCAAACCTTTGGCAATCCTTTTCTTCATGTCTTTTCCAATGTTCATTAGACATCCACTATGACCTATTGTAGTTTCCCCAACACCTTAAGTCTTCCCAAAAGTAACCACTTCGGTCTTAAGTTCATAGCGACAACTCCCACCAAAGAATCCTATTGTTGTGACATTCACAAGTTGAGAGGATAATTTTCATCCTACTCTAGAGATGTGTATCTCACTGAGATGTTTCCTTTGTAAATTATGATCGCAAAGACATAATGATTTTGCTACCGATGGAACTAAACTCGTTGTGACCTTCCTATCTCTCCCCACTAAAGATTATCTCACCAACATATTTCTTTCATAGGTGAGACAATGAATATTGTCTCAGTGACCAAACCCTCTTTCCGCATGTCGACAAGACTGGTGAGTTTCTTGGGTTGTGTTTGGGAACCTTACCCCAATGACCTTTGTCTGGCTGATATATTCCTTTGTACTCTAAGTGGTAAGACACATGTAAGCTCGATATGACTTCATATTGATACATCAATGATCATTGTCTTGCCGATAGAGATTGTGAAATTGGGCTTTCTCAACATATATTCTCATCGGTATGACATTATTGGTTTCTTGCTGATATGCTAAAAAAAATGAGTGTTAGTATAAGATAATATATTGATTAGGGAGACCTGCATCATTTCATGCCAATATGATTCATATAATTAAATACTCAAGGTTAGATGAATTTTTTGGGACCATATGATAAAATGAACACTGGTGAATATGCTATGAGAAGAAAATTTTGTACTCGTAGTATAGATTCCTTAGGAAATTAATGAGCATGAATTGCTAATGAAATTTTATAAATTTTTTTAGTTCTAACAGACATCCCACCCAATTATGGGATGCTGCTATCAATGCATTGAAGTGCTTCCATGGGTGGAAGTATATAGTTTGACTTATCCTTCACTACTCTCTCTATTAATCGTAAGCATGTTAAATTTATTTTGGATAAGAGATCTCCCCACATGATTGAGAATTTTGAAGAGCCACAAGAACTTGTCAGAATAAATTTTGTGGAGATAGATTTAGAGAATTTTTGGGTTGAAGAGGACAAATCAGAAGAAGAAGTCCAACTTGCACCCATTGACAAGTAACTATTAAATGTATCATCATATGATGACCTATAGACAATGTACTTTGATGGAGCATGCTCCAAAGAAGGATTATGATTAGGGATCATTTTTATTTCCCCTTGAGGGAAAACCTTCAAGTACTCTTTTCTACTAGAATTCACTTTTAATAACAATGTTGTTAAGTATGAGGCCCTTTCCCTTGGTTTGAATTTGGCTTCAAAACATGATATCAAGTCATTAAAGGTATTAGGAGATTCTGAACTAGTTGTCTCCCAAATTAGATCCTATTTTGCAGCCAATTATGAAAGGCTTAGGCAATATAGAAATGCAGTTTGGGACACTATTGAGGCCTTTAATTCTTTTGGCATAGATTGGGTTGAGAGGGTAGAATGTTAGGGCTGACTTATTAACCAATATTGTTGTTAAACTTGATGATGCTACATTTTATGACATTTCACAAATAGAGGTACAAACTAGGCTTGTAATGTCGGATAACAGTTACAACTAGCGTGTGTTTGGTGATGAAACTGATATCTTAAGGTTTATGCATTGCATTGATCAGTATGAGTCAGAAGATTGAATTTGGCTCATTTATGGTGGAAGTTGATAGAAAACAAACCCTTTTTGGGAATGATATAATCCATTTGAAAAAAACATTATTCCTAGAGGTTTAGTTGCACTTGAGAGAGTTTTTGATGGCCTTGATAGGCCAAGTGCTAAGAAGGCACCTTCCCACAAAGAGGATTTAGAGGATATCAACTTAGGAATATAAATTTATCCTAAGAAGCTCTATATTGGTAAAAGGATGAAGCCTCATGTTAGAAATATGTTAATTTCCTTATTTAGGAAGTATAGGCATGTTTTTTCCTAGTCATATGATGACCTCAAGGCATATAGGGAGGATTTTTTTTTAGAATGGAATCTCCTTTAAGACAAATATGAAATCGTTTAGGCAAGAACAAAGGCCAATTAACCCAACCCTACAACCTAAGATGTTGGAGGAGCTAACCAATTTAAGAGATGCTAGGATCATTAAGCCCATTAGGCACTCATCTCGGGTTTCTAATCTTGTTCCTGTAAGGAAGAAGAATGGTGATATCCGATTGTGTGTTGAATTAAGGAATTTAAATTTTTCTTCCTTAAAAGACAACTATCCACTACCCAACATGGAAGCTATGTTGAAAAAATTTGTAGGTTTTGAACTACTCTCCATGATTGATGGGTTCTCTAGTTACAACCAAGTTATGTTCAGGGAGTCTGAGAAGTTCAAGAATGCATTTATTACACCCTAGGGGGCATATGTTTATGTGAGAATTCCATTCGGCTTAATGAATGCTTGTACAACCTTCCAAAGGGCTATGGATGTAGCCTTTGTAGGTTTTATTGACCTTTATCTTGTAATATATCAAGGTGACCTCACTGCTCACAACAAGAAATCATAGTCTATCATTCTCATTTGGAGAAAATATTTGCTAGGGCCTTGGAAAATATGGGATATCTTTAAGTGTCAAGAAATGTGCTTTTGGAGTGAAAGAGGGGAAGCTACTTGGACACATTGTTTCAAAGGAAGGGGTCCAAATTGATCCAAAAAGAGTAGAATCTATTGAAAATATTGGACAACCAAGGAATGTAAAAGGTATTCCATCCTTCTTTGGGAAGATTAATTTTGTAAGGATATTTGTCACTAATTTTGCTGAAATTGTATGCCCTCTTTCCAAGATGCTGAAAAAGGGGGAAAATGTAACATGGACAAAGGATCCCTCCAAATATTTTCAAGCTATTAAAGATGCTATCAAAGAGGCTACTATTCTTAAATCCCCTGATTATTTTAAAACCTTTCCAATTGTTCACATTCACTTCTTTTCACACTATAGCAAGGGTTATGTTGTAGAAGAATGATGATGAATTTGAATAGCCAATTGCATTTTTAAGTAATTATTGCAAGCCGAAAAGTTGAAATATGATGTAACAGAGAAATAGGCGTATGCTTTTGTAAAGGCTGTTAAGAATTTCAGGCCTTATTTGATTGGAGCAATTGTTGTTGCTGATGTTCCAACAGTTGCAGTTAAAGATATTTTTACTCAGCATAAGACTACTGGGAAACAATGTAGATGGATCAATAGGATCCAGGAGTTCAATATTGACAGACAAATCACAAAGCTTGTGAGAGGCCTGGTTCTAGCTAAGATAATGGTTGAGACCAATTTAGAGGCCAATTAGATAAATCCGATAGAGCAAGAAAATGTTGGACCCATCTGTGATATGCAGACTTGTGGCTGGTACATGAGAATTGTTGAGTTTTTATAGACAATGTAGTGTCCTGAAGGTATGCCACTCAATGAGAAAGGGACTCTAAAATTACAGGAAAATAATAATTTCATCATTGATGGCTAGTTTTTGTGGAGGAGTCCTAAGGTTTTCATACTTAGATGTGTGGATGGTGATCAGGCTGAAGATTTACTAGTGGAAATGCATAAAGGAGTTTGTGGAAGTCACTATATGGTCAAGACAATTTCTCATAAGATCTTGAGGGTTGGTTTCTGGTGGCCTTTTGTGTTCAAGGATTCCCATAGGTATGTTAAGAAGTGTGATGCCTGTCAAAGGTCTACTAGGAAATTGAAATTCTTTGGAAATTTTACATTAAGGCTAGTATCTACCCAAGCTCCTTTCCATCAATGGGGCATTGATTTCATAGGTGAGATATCTGAACAATCTAGTGGTGAGCATGCATGGATACTGGTGGAAACTGACTACTTTACCAAATGGGTTGAGGCAATCCAAACCACAAATGCTACAAGTAAAGTGGTGACTAATTTTTTGATGAACAACATCTTGAGGAGGTTTGGGGTACCTATGAGAATCATCTTGGATAATGCAATGTGTTTCAAGTTTGAGGAATTTGTTGGTTTTTGCAATCAATATGGCATAATTGTTTCATGTTATTTCCCTTATCATCCCCAAGGAAATGGAAAAGTTGAGTCTAGCAATGAAAGCTTGATGAAGATCATCAAGTCGATGATTGAGAAGAATAAGAATTCCTCAAACTCAATGTTGCAATAGGCATTTTGGGTTGATAGAACAACTGTCAAGAAAGCAATTGGGTATTCACCTTTTAACTTAGTCTATGGGATAGAAACATGCATACCACATAGTAACTTATTGAATATGTACAAGTTTGTCCAAGAATATGATGATGATGTGTGTGATGAGATGCAACATAAGATGGAAGAATTCGATCAACTAGATGAGACTCAAAGAGAGGCTCATAAAAGGAATGAAAAAATATAGCTTCAAGTAGAGCACCTTTATGACAAGAAGGCAGTTGAGAGAGACTTTGAGATAAGAGGAATGGTTTTGTTGTGGAACACAAGAATGGAAGATAAAGGTAAGCATGTGAAGTTTCATCCCTTATTGTTAGGGCCATATATAATTGTTGACATACATGGGGAGGAATCATATTTTTTATAATCCCTTATAGGAAAGATTCTAGAACTGCCATTACATGGACACTTCCTAAAATCTTATTTCTCTCAAAATAGTTATTTTCCATGTACAATGTGTAGTCCTATAATTAGTGTATATAGGTGTGGTGTGTTTGTTTTTTTCATGTTTGCTTGTCTTGTCTAGAAAAGCTCTTGCATTTTTGTTCTATTTGTATTAGTTTTTTTGTACCTAAGATTCTAGTTTCTTGCTATGCCCACAGGGGTCATACATGCCTAGTTAGATCCATTGGTGAAGCTCTCAATTTTTTCCATAATTTTTCTCATTCTTGGTTTCCCTGGTGTTTGGAATCAATGATTTTCTTTGGGGTTAAGGGTTTTAGCCATAAAAATATTTTCTTTAGGTTTCTATTTTTTTATTCTCTTGGTGTTCTAATCCTTTGTTGACCTTTTGCTCTAGGTTACCGATTGTTTAAGTCATGACTTGATCCTTTTATGCCATTCATGTTACCGGCCCCTTTGACCTAGCCTATTGATCTTTCCATTTTGAGACTTATTTTATTCCTCACTCAATGCCAAGTCGGTAAATATTCATAACTTTATATCTATTTCTAAGTCTCATACCATAAGGGTTATGCCCTGTCTGCCTAGTTAGTCCCATTTTTATGAATAATATTTGTTGCATGTGCAGATTTTTGGATTGTTAGATCAATAGATTTGATCTCGACCATTCCCTATTGTCCTCACAAGGACTTTCAATGATGTCAAAAATAAGTGGTGAGGTGTGTGAGATGTTGCCACATGTCACCTACAGAGATGGGGCCTAGGCCTGATTTCCCTGTGGTTTTAATGAAGTTGTCAAATCAATGGTCATCATATAATGATGACGATTGATCGTGGTCATCCCTCGTAGACCTTGTAGGATTAAAATAATAGTTTTAATGATGTTGTGAGGTGTGCGAGAAGGTGATGTATGGATTATGATACTGAGTATGAAGTAATATAGAGTTGGACCCACTCATGCTAAGGTGGTGTCTCATCATTGAGTTTCATTCACCAAGAATTTGGTAGATGAACATGGCATTTTCAAACCGTGTTGATTCAATCTGAGTCACTTATTCTTTCTTGTTGGGATTGAGGTGGACATCTAGTATTTAAAGTGGGTGAATGTTGTATGATAGCCATTGTCTCTCGCGTGAGTGAATATTAATGGTGGATTTAAGACTGAGCCACAAAATTTAATGCTAAAAGCTTCCTAAATTTATATTTCCATGCACAATTCTTTACTGAGAAAGAAATCCCAAGCACACACCAATATGAGAAAATTCCTAAGAACCGGACATCACTGCCATTAAAGCTCTTTGGAAGCAAATTTTTAAGTAGCATGTCCACTATGCTCTCTCTATTTCTGAAACCTTGTTAATATCTTAAGGGCAAGTGTGAATTGCTTTTTGCTTTATTTTAAAGCTCACATTGGTTTATTCATTTTAAAATTGTTTTAAAGATTGCATAAATAATTGCCCAAGACCTTTCAATTTGTGAAACTACTACATTTAAGGCTATCAAGCTAGAAGCTAAATCCCAAAAACCTTACATTATTCAAACCCTAGGTTAAACCTTAGTCTGTCTTGTGTAATGGCACCCAAAGCCCAAAGTTCTAGCTCTAAAACTCCTATGAGGAATTTTTCTTAGGATGTCATAGACAGATTAAACCCGCTACCAATAAGAAAATTGAGGGAAAGGATTTGTATGATGGGCCCCGTGTTCTAGAAGGGTTAACTGATAAAGAATGTGCAATTCGAGATGGTGAGGTGCCATATAATGGTCAGTAGTTTATTTCTAATTGGTTTGAGAACAAAAACTTGGGTGTTCCTCTATGTAATCCTTGGGGGTTAGACCTTGGCAAGCTGGTGGTATCCAGTGTGTATCTAGATGCTGAATTTTTAAATTATTTTGCAATGAGGTATGATCTTGTGACAAAAATTGTCAGAACATATGATGGTGTGGAGATGGTTAAAATAACCAAAGAAGAAATCGCAGAAATTTTTTGGTTTGCATGAGTGGAATGCAGATATGGTTTCTATTGACCTCTAGGCTTTCAAAGAGGAATATATAAATACCAAGGGTCTATTCAGGATGTCTCTATTAATTCCTCATTTGGAAACTATAGGAGAATGAACAATTAAGAGTAGGACATTGATTGGAAAGAATGAACTTGAACCTTTTCCCCTAAAGTACTTTTGAAATTACTTCAAGAAGATTGTTTGTTCCTTGTGTCAAGTTCTTGGTATTAGTATAAAGTCTACCTTACCTAGTGACCTCATGTACATGGCTATGAATCTTTAGCATCTAGCTTTCAATGTAGTATATGATTTCACTACCTAACTTGCAAATAAAATGCATGAGAGTTTGGTAGCTCTAAAAGAAGAAAAACAATTGGTATGCTTCAAATGGAATTCCTTATTGATGCACAATTTTTTGTATAAGGGAGAGAGAATTTTTGGGTAGAATATGGAATAAAAAAAAAGAGAGGATGATATTGACATGTCTGCCCAATACTGGACCAAAAGTCTAGATATGCATGACCGTAGCTTTGACTATGTGGTGTTTTATAATTTTTTTGGGTCTAGATTGAGAACATCCTCGATCTATAATCCACCCATAATTCCAAAGTAAATTCATGATTTCTTAAGGCCAAAGGAGAGGAAGCCTGATTTGAATTTGACACATAATTGGGGAGATATCATCCCTTACTAGAATTAAACCATTTTCATGGTATATGACACTAATGTCAACCCGTATGCTTTGACAAGGGATGTTCCCATAAGAATTGGATTCATAGAAATCATGAGACATTTGAGACATGCCAAAATGGTTCACTTGCCAACAGAGTAGAAGAAGGGATATTTTTTTCTTGAGTATACAAATTTTGTTGGCTTTTTTATGGAAAAAGGAGGTTGGATAGAATTCTAAATATTGCTTGACCCTAATGGGTTGAACACTATATGCCCAAGGAACCATGATCCTGAGGGTTTCATTTCTCAAATGAAGTGAAAGCACAGGACATGCACATTGATTCCCAACTTCTATTTCCCTGAGGACATCATCAGAAACATCCTTGATTTACAGGTGTAGGAGGAAAGAAAAGCAAGATATGTTGTTTTTACTAAGATGATGGAGAAGAAGAAATAAAATAATTCTACATATGATCCCATGCCAAATATCATAGGTGACTCGAATAGAGACACATATATTGTTGAAAATTTTGAGAGCATGGTAGGAGTCTAGAAAGCTAAACGAATAGTGGAGGACAAATGAAAGTCATAGGCTATTGAAGAATATTGTGAAGTAGGATTGGAGGAAAGACCTTCTTACTAGCCTCCATAAAAAAATAGATTATATTCTAAGAAGATGGGAACAATAACTAAGAAAAACACAATGCCCCCTCTTGTTGCTTCAAAAAAAATTGGATTAATTTTTCATCAACAACTAGTTTCATCACCATCAGGGAAATTTCCCATGACTTTCATTGATCTATACTCTCCCCCAAGATCTGATTCTCCAACACAACCACTATCACCTAAGAGGCAAAGGATTAAAGAGGAAAAAGTGGTTAATTATCCTAAAACTGATGATGAAGATATCATGGTGACCCATGATGACATGAAACAAGGAATAGCATCTTTTCCATAAGATATTGCATCAAGTTATGGAGCAGTAGCTCTAAGGCTAGGGAAAGATGAAATAAGAGGAATAACTAATACTAATGACTTGAGGATAGAGGCCTGTAAAGAATTCATAAAGGGATGGTTCTTTTGTTAAAACAAATGCATTTAGAGATTTTGTATGGAGGGTGGATGCTCCATTGTATGCTGAGAAGGTAGCTCAAGAATGGATTTTGCATTTGGAGCTTCCAGAAAAGATTATTCAATCCAATTTTGTTCAGGAAATGAGAAAAACCTCCAAGGAAATGACATCAGAGGAAGATAGAGCATTGGTGCAAAAGAGTGGAGTATTTTGTCTCCCTGAATGGGATATTGTTGATGCTTTGGTTTTTGATACGATAAGAAGGGCAAATAGGACACTTCTTCAAAATTAGGAAGAAGCTACATTGGCACTCAAAGGGTCAACCTTTAGTGAATAATGGGATGTATTAGCAATCTTTTTATTGTCTACTGGGTCCAAGAAGCCAATAGTTTTAGAGCCAGCTGATTTTAGTGGTCACCTAGTTGTGAGAAGAGTTTTTGATACCCCAACATTGCATGCAAAAGATAGGGTAGTGAATGTTGCCAAGTTCACTAGAGTAACTATTGAATAATTGACTAAGGACAAGGATACTCTAAGGGGCCAATATAATAATATTATTGATGAATACAATAGGAGTCAACAAGGGTTGTAGAAATAGAGACTGAGCTGGCATTGTTGAAGTAGCAAATGGGGACATAGAAATCTCAAGGATACACTAACTCTAGCCATAATGTATCTACTCCACCAATGGAGCAACCTCAAACTCCCTCATAAGGACAATACTTAGCAATAATTCCATATAATATGGGACAAGAGCCCATTGCAATTGAGGCAGCAAGTACCTCAGGAGGAGGGATTTCAAGGGAGAAATTAATACACAAGGTTGATGAGTATAAGAAATTATTGCAACAGTCCCAAGAATCTATGTTGAAAACAAATTTGCTAACTATAGATGTTGTATTGAGACACTTGAATAGAAAAGTCTAGGGAAAATTGAATAGTGTCCATGCAAATTATGCTTTAATGTTGAAAGAAATTAGGTTGTTCCAAAGAGATAAATAATTACCCACCCCATTGTTGGATAGGTGGAGTCCCAGATCTAAATAGTTAAAGTTCATCACAGTCAGAGCAAAGCATCAAAGGGATAAGTATCCCAAGGTTATTCCAACTTATCAATTTGTTAATACGATTGTGGTGCTGAAGTTTCAGGAGTATGATATGTTAGTGTAATTAATTAATTATTACACTAGCATAAGTTAACTTAGGTTTTAATTAATCATATTAGTCCTAAGTTGCATTTAATCATTTGTTAGTGTAATTAATTAATTATTACACTAGCATAAGTTAACTTAGGTTTTAATTAATCATATTAGTCCTAAGTTACATTTAATCATTTAATAAAGTTGTTGAGATAAGATTCCCTTCTAGAAGATGAGTTGTCTTTTCTAGAGCTTATCTCCATCTTGTTATCATTCCCTAGGTAGTTGGTTAGGGTTTCTTGTTGTCACATGAAGTGTGATTTGAACACTTGGCAACATCCTTTGCATTTTAGGTTTAGCACTTGCCTATATAATCAGGCATATGTACTCTTTGTAAATCATTTGATAGATCATAATAGAATCTCTATTTTGAATGCCATTATCATACTTTCTTTGTGGTTGAATATGTCTTCCTGGTAAAGGTCCTCCATTGAAGATTATATTGCAGCTTAATCAAGGACACCTGTGCGTCCATCATTTCAACATGGTATCAGAGCTATTCTAGTGAAGGTTCATCCCAGAATCACGAAAGTTTGGCTACTGAGATTCTTTGGCAAGCAAGGGTTTGTTGCAAGCTGTTTTTTATTGGAGTCGTCATCATATTTGCTTCAAAAATCCAGTTTTCTCTCATTTGTAGGAAAATCAATTTTTGGGTTTTGTAGCCAGCATCGAAACCTGAACTGGGTATCTTTTAGATTTTGCATATCTTACACAGATCTGGAGAAAATCGCAGTCTAAAAAGCATCGGGTGTCATTTTTCTCCTGGTTGAAGGTTAAAAAGAATCAATTTTTCATTTTTTGCTTGTTGGATCAAGAAAAGATTTCTGGGTTTTATTTCTAGCATCAAAATATTTTTGGGTTTTTATTTTTGTCTATAAACAATGAGCAAATTTTCCAGAAATCAAATTAGAAATAAACATTTTTGCTAGAATACCCGTTTCCTACAAGCTAAATTCAGTTTTTCAATTTTTATTTGAAAGTATATATTGTTGTTTTATGTCATGGATACACATAATATTGCACCCCTTACTCCATTCAACTATTTTGGCTAGAAAAAACAAATGGAGATTCACTTGAAACATAAAGGGTTGTACAAGGTAACCATGGGTACATAAATTGAACCTACAGGTGCTGCTAAAAAGAGAAAGTGGTTTAATAGATGTGATGAAGCTTATGGTACATTATGTCTTTCTCTTTCTTCTGACCTTCTTTTTCATATTGAGTCTTGCACTACACCCCATGCAGTTTGGACTACTTTGCAGTCTTTGTTTGGGAAGCAAGATACTATGAGAGGGTTTTAGTTAGAGAATGAGCTTATTGGCTTAAATCCTAGGGATTTTGACAGCATCCTAGAGTTTTTACCAAACTCAAGTCTCTTAGATTGTAGTTGTCATAGTGTGGTGTTCAGAAGGAAGACTCTCAGTTGATATTGTCCATTCTTTCTAAGCTTGGACCAGATTATTCAGTTTTTGTTTCTACCTATTACGCTACTAGAGATGCACTTGGTACTAGATATACTATGCCTTCTTTTGATGATTTTGCATCTTCTCTCACTCGAGAGCAGGCCAAGTTGGCCAATATGGGCAAGTTGAAGCCCTCTTCGTCATAGACACTTATTGCATCACAGGAGCTTAGAGATCAGAAGGCTTCTACAGGAAAAAGAATGAAACAAAAACAAAAGGATTCCAAATCTTATGAGCAGCACAAGGAGTCCTCAGATTCATCATCCTCTTCTAAGGGGAAATTATTTAGGAAGGAGAAGGGCCCATGTGCATATTGCAAGAGAGAAGGACATGTAGAACATAATTTCTACAAGAAGGACATTGATGAGCTGAAGAATCTTCTTCAGAAACATCAGATTGATTTGCCTTCTAGGATGTCTGCATCATCTCCTTCCCCTCCTTTTTCTTCTTCTTCTTCTTCTTCAGTACAGCATGATAGGGGCACATCTAGTTTACATACTTCATCAGATATGAAGGGACATGCTCTTTGTGCTTCTTTGAGTCTTGGATCAGGGAGATGGCTTCTAGATTCAGGAGCATCTCATCATATGGCTTCTACACAGTCTATGTTCACTTCCTTTGATTTTCACACTATGTCTCCTATTTTGATGGGAAACAATACATACATGAGTGTTATAGGGAAGGGGTTTATTAGTTTTGGGGACAACACTTTTTAGGATGTCTTGTGTGTTCCTCATTTGATGAACAACCTTCTTTCTACCTATCAGATCACACATGGAGGTAATGGGAGGTCTGTGGAGTTCACACCTGATTTAGGTATCATCAGAGACTTGGAGAGTAGAGCGGTTATTGCTACTGGGGTGGTGGATCACTCATCTCAGTTGTATTCCTTTGAAGATTTTTCTACTGATGGTGCTTTTGTTCCTACAGCTGTTCATTACACTTCTAGTGTGAATCATCATTCAGAGGAGAAATTTGGCTTCTTGAACATTGGAGTCATCCTTTCCATCTCTTCCACCTACTATTGTAGTTGTTGATACTTCTATGACTACAGTTGTGGTTTCTTCCATTTCAGTGCAACAGGATCTAGTTGATCATCCATCTTTGGAGGTTCCTATTCAGTCTTCACCCACTTTGACTTTTTCATTTGTTGAGGTCACACCTGCTTCTGTGGAGACATCTCGGGCTACACCTACTTCACTTTCAGAGATTGCTTTCATTCAGCCTATTCCCTCTCACTTCTTTTAGGAGATGCAATTTCTTCAATTCTTTTGGAGCTATTTCATTCTAGGGGGGATCTGTGGTCTATTTCTTCCTCTCTTCTAGGGGGGTTCTTTCATGTATCTTTGTGATGGATGGTGTACTTGGGGGGTCCTATGGAGTCCTCCATCTTTCATTACTTAGTTTCTCTTTGCATTCTATTTTGGTGAGGAGTTTTGTTCCCACTGGGTTTTCTCCTTTACCCCAGTTAGTTTAGTTTGCATTGTATTTGTACTTGGGTACCTAAAATGGCCTCTTTGTCGGGACCCATTCATACTTTCTTGCATTCATCTTAGTTTTAGGTGCATGTTTATCTAGTCTCCCTAAGTTGCACTTACGGGGGGGTGTTAGTGTAATTAATTAATTATTACACTAGCATAAGTTAACTTAGGTTTTAATTAATCATATTAGTCCTAAGTTGCATTTAATCATTTGTTAATGTAATTAATTAATTATTACACTAGCATAAGTTAACTTAGGTTTTAATTAATCATATTAGTCCTAAGTTACATTTAATCATTTAATAAAGTTGTTGAGATAAGATTCCCTTCTAGAAGATGAGTTGTCTTTTCTAGAACTTATCTCCATCTTGTTATCATTCCCTAGGTAGTTGATGAGGGTTTCTTGTTGTCACATGAAGTGTGATTTGAACACTTGGCAACATCCTTTGCATTTTAGGTTTATCACTTGCCTATATAATTAGGCATATGTACTCTTTGTAAATCATCTAATATATCATAATAGAATCTCTATTTTGAATGCCATTATCATACTTTCTTTGTGGTTGAATATTTCTTTCTGGCAAAGGTCCTCCATAGAAGATTGTATTGCAGCTTCATAAACGACACCTGTGCATCCATCATTTCAACATGATGGTCCAATAGAAATGAGGATTAATGAGTCAAAGGCCAATTTTGATGAAGTATATTTAGCACCATTACTAGATATTCAACATAATTATGATGAGGTGAAGCCTTTGTAGGATTGGAAGGACCAAATGAATGACATCATGTTAACTCAGACAAATAAAATATGCAAGAATGTTGATATTGGTATGTTGAATGATAAACTTGAGAAACAATCCTTTGTTATTAGTTTCTTAGAATATTCTGATAAGGAATGTCCTTCAATGATGGTGAAATATGCACCATATAGAGAAAAGATAGATGAGGTTATTGCTTTCAAGTGGCCCTCTGAAGCATAATTTGAACTTTGGAGGAGTGTCTTCACTAGTGACTTTAGGATATGAGCACCAGGGTGAAGAGTATGACTTGGTCGAGTATAGTACAAGTCTGGCCTAAGAAGTTACAATTGAATACACACATACTTCTCCTAGCTCGAAGTGCAAATTGCTGATTTGGATTACTGTTGAGGTGGATAAAGTTTTGAAATGGTTGAAGATGATTTTCCTTTAACAGGTTTCCTTTTGGAAGGAGGGATTATCTTGTACAATGATTAAAAATAGGTTGTCTTATGTGCTTCCCCTCCATTTGTAAAATCAAAATATAACTGTAGAGGGGAATGTGTAGGATATCAGACCAATCAAGTGTGGAAATTTGTACATGTTGGGATGTGGCTTGTTTTTCTCCCTCATTCTATAAAAGGAAATTTAGGGCCGATGTACTAGGCCTTTTGTTGAATCTGATATTTGAGAGTGTAGAGTTGTGATACAAAGAGTATATACATTGAGTCCATGTTTTAAATTTTAGAGTCGGATAGGATAATTTTGTCAATTATGAGGTTCATAGGCATGTTTATGTCAAATATGATAATATTTTGAGTCTATTTTCTCTCTAATTGTGATACCGAGCATGGATTATTAATGAAATATTGGTCGAAGACTAGTTTCATTGATTTTTATTATTCTTTATTGTTAATTCTAGTATAATTGTGGCTCCAATTCAAAGGATCGGTTAAATTATTAGTTATTGTGTAAGTTCATGTAGGTTGGCAGTTGGATTCATAAGTAGTAATAGATTTCTAGTATGGATACATGAATTCTAATGCAATTCATGTAGATCTTAACTGTTTAGGATGAAATTTTCCTTATAGTTCAATTCTTTCTCATTTGATTTTGTGCTTTAGAATATGGCACTGATATTGAAGTAGTGGTCACATCTTTGGCATTTTATTTTAGCACATTTATTCAAAATAATCTTCATATCGACTCATATTTTTTGTATTTGAAGTTCTCTATTGATGGGAGTTGGATCTTTGGAGGAATTTCTAATTTCTTGAAGGATTTCATCTATTCAGTGTTGATGGAGAGCTTATCAATTGTTATACCATGTGTATTCAAATTTTTTTAGTTGTTTGTAAGAAGAACATTGTGCGATCACCCTCCTGAGTCTTATAGAGCCCGAAGTGTAGGAGAGCTAGAATTATTGATTCTTCTTGTTAAGTTGGCCAATCATTCCCTAAACTCTCATTATTAAACATGGAAAATTCATAGAAGCTTTTGGGATTCCACTTGGGTTTTAATAAACACCAATAGGGGGAAGAGGTCCTAATTGACCCTCTTTTACTTGGATTAATATATAGAGCAACAAGTGTAGCTTTGTATTTCACTATAAAATCCATAGGTATATTCAGCATCTCCTCTAGATTAGCTTTCATTTTTTCAACTTTCTCCTTAATGTATTTCTTCTTTTTTATGTTTACTTGGTTAGATTTTTTTGCATATGTTCTAAATCTATCCACTAATGGATCTCTAGGTTTACTTAACAAAACTTCTACAAGATCAATAATTTCATCTTTTTTCACTTCATATCCAAGCTCTAGAACCCAAATAGTTCCAAGTTTAACTACTTCCATAAAGAAGTGGTCTCTACTCACCATGAATTTCATGTCATTGTTATATTTCTCAACAACACTTGCAAAAATCCTATATCTTTCTTGCATCTTAACTTTAATTTTTTTTAAATCCCCACAAAGCTAACTTATGGAATTCAAAAATTTAAAACCTTATTAAGTGATCTCTTATTTGAACAACAATAAAGATACTACTATCCCATATAAAATTATTTGTTCTTGGAAACTCTCTAAGAAAGTAAAATAATAAGCAGATAATTAGGGTGCCATACTAGAAGGGCTACCTTGACTCTTTAGTCAAGTCTATAAATTCTCCATCTATTTTTTTCTTAGAAGTTCATACAAATATATGTCTTCACCTTTCTTCACCATCTAGTGAGTTGTGTGTATTGTGGTGGCTGAAATAGAGATCTCTCTATTTGAATAGAAGATCTTGTGACCTATCACCATGTTAAAGAATAATTTACATTTGAATCATAAATGTTATTTACTGTTAGGGAATGTTTTTCAAACCTTTCTCTAGTGAGCTTCATCACAACATTGTTCTTCACAAATTTTAATGCTAGAACTAGTTCATTAGAGAATAAACCAGTTATAAATCTGATTTCTTCTTTGTTAATCATGTGTACTATTTCCAACCATATAAATTTGTCATGAATTCTCCCAAAAACATACTTAACCCATTCATCCTCATAAAGAAATTTTTGGAAATTGTTCCATACATCCAATTTCTTCTCTATTAGGTTATCACACTTTGGTTTTAGGTTGAAGCCATCTCTAGTCAACTCCTTTAGCAAGCATTCTGCAATCTTCAAATGATCATATTCTTATGTCTTTTTACGTATATAGATTTGCACATCCTCTATGTGTATTACACCATATAGAACCATAAAAAATAAAAATTTAGGGTCCATCTCTATAGATTTATAAGGGTGGTTCTTAAATTTAGGTCTTGGTCACTTGAGCACATAAATCACTTGAAGATTAAACATAATTTTTTATCTTCACTAAACTAGGGTATGTCAGAAACTAATAAATACCTTTGGAATTCACTAGTAGGGATTCAAATAACACTTTGTAATCACTTCAAGACTTGTTTTCTTTTCTCTCTAGTTAAAATTCATGATCATAAATGACATTAGAAAGTACAAAATTAAATATAAACCCTTTTCTAGTGACCTAATGTGCATTGATTGAAGCAAGTAAAGTTAGGTAAAAAAGCTAGCAAACCTACATTTTGTTGTCACGAGTAGCTTGAATCACTCTACAAACATCTGGAATAGGAAATTTCACACTAGATATATTACTAATAGATCAAGCATATAAATATACATATGTATTAGTATGCTAAATATATCAACATATCACTTTTGGTAGGGGTTAGAAAGTTTTCTACTAAAACCAGCCCTGAGCAAATGCTCTTTATCTAGTTTCTAGATGAAATATTTGCACCAATGGTTTGTAAAGACTCATTCTTCACCTAGTTCTCTTCCTTTTAATTCCATATCATTATTCATTTCCTTCTTCATCTCTAGAAAATAAATTTTCTCCACTAGATCAACCTTCTTCTATGAAATAGAGGGTTTCATAGTCTTGCTTCTCCAAAACTTAGCTATGTGTCTCAACTTATTACACTTTTGAAATATGAATACTTTTTTCTAAACAAAATTACTAATTGCCATTTTAGATTTTCATTCAAAATCTTCATTCCAAAATCCATTGCATGAATAATAGTAACCATTGAAATATTGAAACATCATACCATCATTATAACCATTCATCATCTAAATTTTGCATTCACTAGCTTTATAACCAAATATATTGCATGTATAGCACTAAATGGAATAATATTGAACATTGTGATTCATTATGCTTCTAAAATATACTAGTCTATGTCCAAATTTATTAAAATAATAGTAACAATTGAGTAATAAATACATTTGTGAAGTTGGTAGTTAGATAGGAGGTCTCTTGAAATTATTCCTTTGGTTTTTGACCTATTTGACATTTCTCTTCTTGTCTCTAGTATTCCTTTGTCCATTATTCTTCTCTTCAACATTATTTGGAATCTGAATTTCTTTTATAGTTTTCCTTTTTCAAATCCTAAACTTCCTTTTCCCTAAGAATCCTTCTGACTAGCAATCATGTGATCTAGCAACATGGAGCTATTCTTGAATTTATTGTGAATATTTACTTTCTCTATATCTGATGTATAAGTCACAATCTTTTGTTCAAGATTTGAACATTCTACAAAATTTTCTTTTAATTTTGTATTCAAGTATTTTTCAACTCTTTTTCCTTGAACTTGCACTTTCAGACTAGTGATTGTCTAATTTGATTGTTTGAGTTGTTCATTTTGCCTTGAATATTTCTTTATATTTATTCAGTTTCTCTATCAACTTCTTGGTAAACTCATCTACATCCTTAATATTTTCTTTAAAACTATATCTATTATCACAATTGTCATTATCTAGGTCATTTAGGGTTGATTTGATATCTCCTTCCATATCAAAATTCATAGTCTTCTTCAGTAAACCCTTTAGGGATAATATATTTGGAAGGAATAACATACTTTCATGTAGCGTTGTGTTCAACCTCTATGATCTGCCTCAGCTATTATGCTAATTTTGAAGGAACCAAGCTATAATACCAATTGTTGAACACCCAAAATACTAAGAGGGGCTTGAATCAGTATTCATTGAAATTCATTAACTTAAGCATCCATTCAAAGCATCAAATTAAACTTGAAAAAATGGAAAGAAATAATTAAAACATGCATCACAACACATAACACAAGAAAAATATATTTATGTGGAAAATTCTAGAGATGGAAAAAAAAAAAAGGATTAGATCACAATATATTATAACTAGCTACAATGGATTTATAGAAAGGTGGACTCACTGTCCAAGGACTCACTATTTAGAAAGAATGGCTCACTTTGAGAGGCTGAATACCCAAAATAGAAAGAGATAGAAGAAAGGGTGGATCATTACAAAGGATGAACTACTAATAATGCATTTGCAACATGCTAAGAGTACTATTCAAATTAAGATAAAAAAATTGACTTAAACACATTTCATACTTCATTACTATAGCCTTTCATACTTCACCCTACATTAGATTTCATACATAATCTTAATTACATCACTTTTCTTTTTTCCACACAAGCAATTAACCTTGTATATATACCATGGTGAAACAAACTAAAACATCAATTAGGTCAGTCTAATTATATGAGACATGAAACATCATAACATGTTGGCACAAAAATATTCAAAGACTAAGAAGTTTTTCATTGATTTGTTTATTGCCAACATCAGAATAAATTATACAATATGGAAATAGATTGTTTTCATTGATGCCAAAATTTTGGTTTGGTACAAATATCATTGTGCAACCCATTTTGTATTGCTTGAGCAGGCATGAAGATGGTAATCCAATGCTTAGTTACAAGAAGGTTTGATCCAGTAAAGACAATTGAAGTGGAGAATTGACTAAGTGTAAAATAGGTATTTCAATGTATAATACATCCATAATTTGGTATGCATTGGTCCACCTTGAAGAATGTTGATCTATGGTTTTCATGTAATTTATTTGGATTTTAGAAGAGTCTAAATCTAGAGTTTCACATTCTTTTATCCTCTAGTGAATAAGTTATGAATGACAAAAGTTTTGGTTTTCTAGTGATAGTGTTTCCTATATAGTGTGTATGTTTTAGTCGATCTGCACTTCACCGCATATTGGTATATGGTCTTATAGATTTGTGGGAGTGTTGAATGATGTTAGGTGTATCTAAATTCCATGTGGCATGAAGTTTGGAGGTTCACATGTCAATTTCTAGTTGAACAATTGGTGAATTTTTATGTTAGGTCACTACTCATGCCGACCAAGTATCATTGGGGTATTGTAGAGTTTTGAGAAGTGTTGATCCATTATAAGAGAGCTTTCATAGGACAAATCTAACCTATTTTACATGTTAAAGCTTAAATTAAGTTGTGAGGTGTCTATGTTGAGACGCCAAGATAACTTTTACGTATTACATCAAACTGGGCCAACCTAGCTAATGTTGAAGGTGGTTATGGATGAATTGGATATATATGAGTTCAATTTTGGTGTTGTGGATGTGTGTGTATGATAAGAATTTTTTTGATGTGAATTGTGTGAGTGCGATGTGAATGTAGAGAAGAGTATTAGATTATATCATTATGAAGTGCATAAAGTCTGTGTATTGAGCTTCGATGGAACTGTAATTCATGCAAAGTGTATATGAAATGTAATAGTTCAAATTTAAGTTGTGTGCCACCACTCCCTTCTATATTTTCTTCTTTGTCTAGGTAGTTAGTCCACCTGTAGTGAGAAATTCTGTAATATCTTATAACTAGTTATAATATATTTTGAGCTAATCCTCACCATGGTTTTTTTGTTTTTGGGTTTTCCACATAAAAATATGGTGTTCATGTGGTATCTGATTTTTATGGTTGATTTCATGATTTCCTCTCTTACTATAAATTGAATATGCTATGTTGAATTAATTTTTAAATTTTTAAGTAGTTTTAGATAATACTGATTCACCCCTTATCAATATTTTTGTTTTTCAAAAATTGGTATTAGATCTTGGTTCCTTGAAAGGATATTAACTCCTTGGGGAAGATGATGGAGGTTGAACACATGACTATTAGAACATTTCCTACTCCTTTGAAAGAGATTCCTATAGTTGGGTTTATAAAAGAAGATTGTATGATTGACATAAATGGAGAACTCATAATATATCTTGAAGATCTAGAAAGGACTGAAGGTGAAAATGACAATCTGAAAGAAAATTTCAACGAAGTAGTTGAATGCATCAGAAAGTTGAGAGAGAAATTCAAGAAATTTAGAGAAAGACAAGGAAGTTAGTGAGCAGTTGAAGTAAGAAAATGAAACAATTACTAGGTTTTTAGTGCAAGTTGAAGGGAAAATGATTTGTAATTGGAGGTTTACAATTAAAATGTATTTAACCTTAATTAAAATTATTCTTGATCTAGACAGAATTGAGTGACTATGTTGTTTAACCATTAAAATTACAAAATAGGTTCACTTTTACATATATAAATGAAATTACTAATTACTAAAATGTTGTAATTAGAAATCAAATATTGAATTGAAAAATAAACTAGAATGAAATTAGAGAGAAAATTAAGATAGGAGATAGAAGAAGAATGAGACGAAAGATAGAAATATTAGACATAGGTTGATAACGAAGATCGTCCTTCAAAAGACTATGTCTCTGGGTCCACTTCTCAATGTTGGACCGCTTTCATTAATATCACCAAGCACCTGAAAAATGCCTTGTTACAATATTGAAGTTCCAAAACCTCCACAAAATTCCTCACAATCTCTCTCTTTTATAATTTTGGTGTATAATAACACCTTGTAATTCTTCAACAACAATTCTCACCCTTGGAATTAGTTTTCCAAGTAAATTTTCTTAATTCCCATGCCAAAACATCCCCTTTATATACCAATGCATTTTCTAATATGGGCTAAAACCATATTATTTTGCAAATATACCCATATCTCCTTTAAAAAGTAAAAATATTTGTAAACTCCCCCCTTTACAATAAAATCTCCATAATAATATCCTTAATATTAGCCCTTTTAATTTGGGCTTACAAAAATAATTTTTCGGAAGCAAAAAAACTCCCTTAAGCCATTAACTTATTTTAAGTGTCCTTAACTATCAAGTAACAGGCTTCTAAAATTAAAATCCTCATTTATAGGGATTATTATATTATTTCCCTTTTAAAAAGGTTTTATATAACCCATCCCCTTTTTAATTGGGGCTCATCAACTTTTGAGGGCTCAATCCCTTATTTATAGGGTTATTATTTTAAAATCCCTTTAAATATTATTTTAAGGTTGACATTATATTTAGGAGAATTATATCTTGTTTAAAGATTTATGCATACAGAGGGATCTTACTTTCCATGAAGAGTGGGAAGGAAAGAGGATTTTAAGGCATTGGTTACGCGATCTAATCCCACTAAATCCTCATTATTTTGCTTTATTTTTATTTTAAACCATAATTTATTTTTTTAATAATTATGGTTATTATTTATGCCAACTCACTACTCCTACCACATCACATACCATGTGTCCCACCAAGTGTCAAGTTCTGGTGATGCCACATCATCAGTTTGGCCAAACTTTGACTAGTTGTATCTTGCTTGTTCAGACTCTTTTTTCAATGAAACGAATGATGTTGGAATCATGGTGATGACCTCTTCGTCATGAAACTAAATTTTACCAATTTGGAGATGATGAATTTTTTTCCTTTTTCCTAGCTCCTTGATTCACTTGTTTGACTAGACCTTTGACTATGCATAAATTTTGCATACAGACTCCTTTTGAGCCTGTTGAACTTGTGTCAGGGCCATGTCGACAAGCTCTGCATGATGAAAGCTATCTTTTGTTAGATTTTGAGATTATGAATTTTTAGTTTTCTTGGATCCACCTAGATCAAAAAATAGTTGAAATATGAAAAATGATCAAAACATGAATAAGAGGTTATGAATCTGAGATTAAATATTGAAAAAGAAAAGAATCATAAAGAGAAATTCAAGAAGAGTATAGCTATGCTTGATGAGATTATTGTAAGCTAGAAAGATTCCAAAGACAATGAAGGATCATGGTTTGAAAAAGATGAAAGTTCAAAAGTAGAATAGAGGAACAATGAATAAAATAAGATTAAATACAAGAAGGACAATGGAAAACAAGTTTGGAATCAAAAGAATGAAGTCAAAAGACTACTGATCAGACAACCAAATACACAAGGGGACCCATATTTGAATGGTTTCTATTATTCTTGCATTAAACTTGGACATAATTCTATGGAATGTAGAAGCATAATGAATAAAAATTCTCCATATTTTCTTGATCAATGTTTTACATGCAAACGAATTGTCAATAAAGCTAGTGAATGTAGAAATCAAATGATGAATGATTATAACAATTGTATGATGTTTCAATCTTTCAATGGTTACTATTATACATACAATGGATTTGGGCATAAATCTAATCAATGGAAATCTAGAATGAATGGAAGTAAGCTTTGACAAAAGAATGTCATATGTTACAATTGTAATAGACCAAGACACATCTCTAAGTTTTCTAGAACTAGGAATGTGAAGACATATAATATGGTAAATAAGAATGATCTAGTATAAAAGGTTGATCCATTAGAGACAACGAATGAGATCAACAAGATCTAGAAAAACAAGGATGATATAGAGCTTAAGGCTAATTCTGTACCAACATCTGGTACACATTTTTTCTATACAAACTAAGTTAATAAACAGGATCATATTTTTTAATAAATAGGATCCTGTTCAAGCTCAGGATCCCGAGCCAAAAATCAAAAAAATGGGATCTCGTTTAGAACGGATCCCATTTTTCAAAAAACGTGATCGCGCTATTAAAAAAATGGGATCCTGGTTTTCAAAAAATGGGATCTCATTTTCAAAAAACGGGATCCCATTTTCAAAATTTCCATTTTTGGAAAGTTTTCAAAATGGGACCCGTTTTGTAAGGTTTTCATTTTGAAACTACCCATTTTTGCAAAAAATCCATTTTTGGAGAATTTTCAAAATGGGATCCCATTTTTAAAAAATTCCCTAAATGGATAATTGCCATTTTTGGCAATTTTCAAAATAGGATCTCGTTTTGCAAAATGGGATCTCGTTTCATAAAAGCATTAAAATTTCTTTTTTTATAAACGGGATCCCATTTTTTAAAATTTCAAATGTAGGCCAGGTTTTTGGTTTGTTTATAGGTTTGGGAAATGGTTTGGGGATCCGAACCTAAGCCCTGGACATAGTTTGACCTACAAGTTGAAGGTCCTAGCAATGTCACAAAAAAAATATTGACTTTGGGTATATGTCTAAAGGCATTCTTTGTAGAATTTTTCGATGAAATTAAAACCCATTATAGATTAGATAGTGTAGATTCCAAATACGTAATTTTTTTTTAATTAGATTTTTTTTTTTCATTTAATTTCTAATTAAATAGGTCCATAAACTTGAATTATTAGTGTTTTTAAGTATTTTAATAACTTTTTATCAACATAACATTTTTATGAACGGATTGCATGAGAACAAACTTCAGAAAATTCTTTTCAATTTAAAAAAAAATATCAAAAAATGATAGTTTTAGGTCATCTTATGTGTGTCGTACACGATGATTTTTCAAAATGACAAATATGCCTAGTAAAATTTAACAAAAAAAAATATTCAATAAAAAATTACAAAAAAATATCAAAAACAAGCTTCAGTGAGTCACAAATCTTTTCCCAAAAGGATTTATAAAAACACAATAATTTAGGTCAAAATATGGATGTTGTACACGTGCATGGTATGGTAAAAAGAAGTCCTTTAAACAGTGGTTTTTAGAAATGCCTATTGAAACTCCATTTGTACAATTTGGGTATTGAAATAAATTACATATTTGGAAACTAGACTTCGATTACTAAAATTTATGATTAGTGACTTTTTCGAAGATTTCATCTCTAAGTGCTTCAAATTTTGAGGTCAAAGTGTCAAATTCTGAAAATCAGGGAAAACACTTCCACTTTTTGGCCAAAAAGTGGACTCAACTTCTTGCCAACACCCCATTAATGGAAAACTCTCTAAACCCTTCTAAATAAATGGTCTTGATGCTTCAACACGTGGATATGAGGTTTGGTTCAATATTATGGATCTCTTGGAGAAGATAACATGATAGAAAATATCAAGATGTAGAATCTTGTGAAGTATTTGAAGGTGACTATGCAATAAAATTAGGGTTTGAAAAATTTATCAATCTAAACATTTATTGTGATTTAGGTTATGGAAAAAAGTTTATAAGTGATTTCACCTAATAAAATATTCATTTGATACCAAGTATTTAAAGAGAAGAGAAATGAAGAGTGAAGAGAAGCATTCAAGTGTTCTTGCACATAAAAACCCTAACCGAAAGACGATCAAAATTCTTTATAATTATATCTAGCCCTAAGTTTTCTAAAGGTTATTTTAAGTATTTTCAATGGCTACTCCATGAATAATTGAGGTCTTATGATAACCTCAACCAAAATTCAAGAGACATCCTAGAAATTCTATGGAGGGTGACATGCTCAGTGTATTTTTATATATTCCATTTGGTATTTCACATACTAAGGATGTAAGAATTTACATTCATGGGAAGGAAGAATATGATCAATCCAATTAGTGTTATGTGTAGGTGAAGGAGCCCATTTGAATTGATTTTAGATAAAAACTTGAATTATAAAACCTTGTAAAGAATAAAGTCGATGTATGACAAGGTTTTCCTAACTTTGTCTATGGTGATATGTCGGTGAGGTATGCTCTAAGTTAAATTAATGATAGATTTGTGTGGTTGGATATGGCTAGCATGATTATCAAAGAGGTAATTAGGGTTTTTATAGGTTTTTCCTCAACTAGACCAGTTCTAACATTGAGAGATGTGAAGAATGAGATTGTTATGGAGGTAACTAGTGAAAAAAACTAATACCAAGGATTTAATAGTCAATAAAATCATAGATACAGTAGTCAAGTATGCTACCATGATTGGTTACAAGGTTTATATATCTAACACAAAGAACTCAGTATCATCAACCATAGTAAAAATTTCTTATGAGATGGTGGTGAATGGTGCATATTTTGATTTGTGTGAGTTGTTGAGGGCACAACTAATTGAGAACCTATAGAAAATAAAGGATTCAAAATATACTTTCAGTTTTGGTACATTAATAATTTATTTATTGTTTTACTTCTTGAGGAAACTATTCCCAAAATAAATAAAATTATTTGGTTGAAGGATAAAATAGTTGCACATCAAATCAAAGACCGCCTAAGGAGGATAAGCGATACTGATACAAAAGATCAAGAACTTTGGGGAACTTATTCATAATGTTTCAGAAGAATATGCAGGCAAGAGAGAGGATTCCTTAGAATATGGTGGAAAATTTTAAAGATGTCATTAAATTTCTTGTTTCTAAAGATTATTTCATCATAAAGGCTATTGAGCCTAAGATCATTTGGATCTTAGAAATGGGATATGAGAGTGGAGAATAATAAATCATTCCTTCAGTAAATTATATGTTGAGCCAACCTAGGGACACCTTGGAAGAGAGGTATGGTACTTATGAGGAGAAGTCCATGAAAGTGCATATGTACCAAAGATAAAAATAAATAAGGAATATTGTTGAGAAAGTAACTAAACAAGTTGTAGAGATGGCGGGTATGAAGAAGGAGGATCTAGAGAAAGATAAAGGCTTGGTTGATGTTTCAAAAGGATCATCTAGTGTCAGGAGATCTTGTAGACTCTTTACCACTCCTCTAATTTCTCCAAAGTCCTTTAGGACTAAGTCTATCATAAGAGAAAAAATAAAAGAGTGTACAAGTACTCTTTTGAAGGAGAAGAAGCCATCGACAAAGCAAGATAAAATTCCTAAGAAATAAAATGCCACTCCAAAAACACAAAAAATATACCCTACTAGGAGAAGAAAAAAAGAAAGCTAAGAGTGATAAATTTTTAGTTTAAATGTAGATAAAGAAAGGAAGAAGAATAACAGGAAGATACAAAACCGTAGATTAGGAAAATATTTATTATATTGAGTGATCCCACAATAGTGGTTTACAATTTTTGGCCAAACTGGACACTGAAATTATTATTTTTAACTAAATTTTCACATTTGGGCACCTATAGTGGTTAAACCATGAGGAATTTGAAGATTATGAAAACTAGAGTCTCATCAAATTTTGTCTGTAGATTCTAAAAATATTTTTTTCAAATTTTTTGGAATAAGATTGCACTTTTTTTTTCATCTCCCATGAAAACTAGTTTTTTTCAGAAAACAACATTTTTAAAAAGTGACACTCATCGTATACAACATAACTTATTTTGTATGAAGGATAAAATTCTATTTTTTTCAAATTTAGATTGGTAACTATGATATCTAGCATTTAATTTGGTCTCATAGCTTTTTATTGATTTTTTTTTCCTTAATAGAGTTTCAAAGTCAAACCAATTGCAATTTAGACATGAGTGGACTGTATACAACATAACTTGTTTTGTATGTATCAAAATTCAATTTATTTATTTTTAATGGATCAAGCACATAAATACCCAGCACAAACATATTTTAAAAAAAATTATTTTGTTAATTTTCTATTTTTCCACATGTGCAAAACAAAGAGCTTGATTTTCAGTGAAAAACCTATGTTTAATAAAACTAAAAAAACACCTACATAATAAAACCAAAAAATATTAAAATTATTTTTGTGGGATAGCTCATTTCGAGGAATACCATAATAATTTCAAATAAATTTTAAATGAATTCGTTTGATCCCCCAAAAGGTAAATCAAAAGTGATTTTTTATCAGCGTTTTGATAAGTGTAAAGGAGACTCATTTATAGGTATGGTTTAAAACTAGCGAGGTTCTATCCAAGGGGGTTTGATCTAAGGTGGTTTGATCAAACCATATTCAATTGGAATCCTTAAAATGGAACTTTTAAAGGCTTAAATCATTATATTTTCTAAAAATATGTGATTTCAGCTAAAATCAGTTCCTCTCAGAAATTGTAAACTAGCTTTGTGGGATAACCCTATTAGAGGAAGAATCAAGAAGGAAGTGACAAAAAGTAGACATTGTTGACAATAATGGTGAGGTGGAGATTGAAAAAGAAAAATAAGTCTATAAGACACAAATGAGGGAGAAGAGGCCAAAATCCATTAAAGGTAAAATGTCAAGTGCTAGAAGCTAAGAAGAAGAATAAGGGTGAATATTCCCCTCCAATAAGTTCACATATCCCTATGAAAAAAGGATGAATTATTCAATGGGATTGTAGAATATGAGATGTTGGAGAAAATTGTTGCTTTGTATACTACTTCTGATGACATAGATAAGGAAACTATAGAAGAAGAATTTATAAAATATATTATTAATTTTATAGTTAATATGAAAAATACTGGAAAATAATCCTTAGAGAAGGTTAGCACACCCATCCTAGATGAAAATAAAGCCACATTGGCTCAATTGTACAATGGGTTAAAAACAAAGAAAATGGTAATTACCCTTATGAGAAGAGATTAAAATGATCTTAAAAGGACCCAAAATTAAATAATGGAGAGTGTTTCCGAATTTTCACAAAGATTTATACTTACTTAGGATAATGAAGAGGAAATACATGTGATGATATGTCAGAATCGAAAGATAATGAAACAAAATATGCACAACAAGAATATTCTCAACATGAGAATGAAATAGAGAAGGATAATGTGTAGGATGATAATCTTCTGATTGTGGAAGAAAATTCTACAGAAGATATTGTTACCGATAGAGAGAACACTACTAATAAATATATTACTTGTGATGCTCCTCTAGTGGGAGAAAATAACACTACAAAAGTAAATTATATAGAAGCACAAAAGGAGGATTCCCCTACAAGACACAAATCACCTCCTTTGGAACCATAGATAAATGTAGGGGATACACAAGGCCACTCAAATATGAATATGCTTCTAGATAATAGTGATGAATCTATGGATGATGGGAAAAATCCTTTGAATGCATTTCGTACTGAAGAGAATAAGGATGAAGATGAGCTTGTGAATGTTGAAAATAAGGATGAAAATGCAAAAGCCAGGATGTTTGACAAAGAAAACATTTTGGAGAAGAATTTTTCAAAAGATAAGGAAAATATAGTTGGAGAATATTTTGGTACCTTTAGATATTCATTAAAGAGATTATTAAGTATGCAACCTCAATTTCAACAAGTAGTGTCTTCTCAATTATTACAACTTCTAATGCAATAGGGAAAGATAGACATGGATATAAAATTCTCCATTGCACAAGCTACAATTAGGTGATGCATTCCATGCCTCTACTGAGAAGGAGATTTTGAAAAATCATGAGAAGAGTGCAAAACATATTGATGAGGCGATAAAGGTATGATAAGAAAACATTTCCAGTCCATGCATAGACAATTCCTTATTTGGTATGGGAAACTTGAAGTATTTTCTTTATTCATTTAAATATTATTCTCATGGTTTGAAGGAGAAATTAGAGAAGGATATAGAAAATAAGGTGAATCATAAGAGGTTAATGGAAATAACACAGAAGTGATCCACTCCACACAATAAATGTTAGAATAATCTCAAATATGTATATTATTGCATGATATAAGTAAAAATGATGTTCTAGTTTTGCATGAAATGGCCTAACTCCACCAAAAGAATCAATGAAAAGATGGACACCATCGAGTCCAAAATTGATAAGGCATTTCATGCATATGATCTAGCATAAGACATTGTTAAGACCACAAGTTTTGTGATTGAGAAGTTGCATGATTTTTTTGTACAACTATAATTACAAAAGGAGAAGTAATTGTACAGCTTGGTCAACTCAGGGATCTGGTAAATGCCAAATTTACACCTATCTCTAGTTCCTTGATGAGTGTAGACAAAAAAAATTATTTAAATCTAGTATGCAACAATCTAGATGACAGTGAAGAAATTATTATGGAGTTTCAGACTCAAAGTTGTATGCTTGGCCTAGCCAAGAAGAATCAAGAAGAAGGGTTTAGAAGGGTCGTAGAAAATGCACCTTGACAAACTATAGGTGTAAAATACTTCTTCCAATTAATGGGTATGTGCAAGATCACCATGGAAAAAATAGGCCCTTAGGTGGCAATAAAATTCAGAAAAATCAGAGTTAGGCAACATGACGTAAAAAATTCAATAAGTTATCTATATTATTTCAAAAATATGTAAGAATAGAATCTGTAGAAAATTGAATGTAGTTTCTAAACAACTAGGTTTATTTAAAAAATAAAAAAATCTATTTGGTGAAAATTTGAAATTTCAATGCAGTAGTACTTAAATTTCAGGAAACAAATAAGAAGTAGGTGTATGTCTAACCACCATAACCACAATAAACTGATAAGATTTTTTTATAATATTTTAGATTAAAGTAGAGGACTCATCTCCCGAAGTGATGCATATTTTTTGGTAAACTTTTTCCAAGTAAATAACTAATTATGAATTTTTTATTACAACTTAAAAAAAATATAAAAACTCATATGTATGACTACCTTAACTTGGTCAAAACTTCATGAAATTCAATTTTTTTATTTGAATCGTATAATATGTGAAGCATAGAATGTGACGTATATTTCAGATTCAAAAAATGTGATACTGTTTGAAAGCTATAATTTTTTTTCAATCAACTTATCAATCAGGACTTTAGTAGTAATTCAAATACAAAATGAATAATAATTATTTATTAAATTTAAAGTAAAAAATAATTTATATTTATGGAAAGCTAATAATATCCTTTAAAAACCCTATTTGTTTCATCAATTTTGGGTAAAAAAAAATTCGTCAGCCACATGGGTCATCATATAACTTACATATCGCCACTTTTTGGCCCATCATGATCTTGCACATACCCTAATGGTGTACATTTATTTCATTTTATACATTTTAGTTTCTTGAAAAAATTCCACTGTATATATGTAGATGTTATAAGACAATTTTCCAGTGCAAACTTTGATCTAATTTTGTTGGATAGCACCATTAGGGGGAGTTAGTCAAATTTTTCATTTTTTCAGTATCTTGTATACACATATATACTAGTTAGGTGAGCATATGTAAGCATGTGTATAATCTGATAAATGAAAAATCATGTAATTCATGCAAGGGGAAGAAGATATGTGTCAAAGAAAGAGCAAAGAACATATCATATGTATGCAAACTTTCCCTAGATGTCAAAGGGGGAATAGTTTTGGAGATAAATTTTGGCATGTTGCCATCAATGACTAAGGGGGATATTGTTGGAAGACTAAGAAATTTTTCATTGATATATTTAAATTAAAGGTAAAAAATGGGTTTTGAAGGGGCCCCAAAACCCTTTGCAAATGAGCATAGCTGATCAAAAAGGAAAACAACACTACGTAGCAATCAACCCAATGAAGACAAACCATTAGCCAAAAAACAACCAAAATGAAGCTAGCCAAACACACTACATATTCTTCAAGGTTTCAAAAACTTCCATTACCAGAAGCCCCACCCTTAGCTTTCATTTTATTTCTCATTTTCTCCCCAGGCCCACCCATTTTCACCTCCTCAATCAAAAACTTACTTTTATCAGTATCCATCTCACCAGCACTACCCCCATCCAAGACTTTATCTAAAGGAACAAAAACAATAGTAGGCCCTAACGCTTTACTCTTTTTAGAAGTGATCAGAGGAGAAATCACCATGGAAGAATCCAAAGTTCCAATAATTTTAAACACCGCTCACCACTTTTCAGCACCACTTTCCTCGTAGAAAAATCCAGAGTACCCACAATCCTAGTAGCCTCACCACTCTTCATCAACATTTTACTAATTTTATCCACTTTATCCTTAAGGGATTAAATTTTGCTTCAAATTAATGGTTTCCTTAGCCATAGTACTATCCACAATGTTTTGCGATTCCATTAGATTGTGAATTTGGCTTTGGATAGCAGGGTCTTCAGCCTTACTCACCATACCTCTTATCCTAACATTAATCCTATTAATTTCATGAAAAACCTATTTAAATTTTTTAAACTGCATATTAGCATTAACATGGGTTGAGCCCAACACATCATACAGATCTTTGCTACCAAAATTTTCAACCCTATCCTCCACAACATCATTATAAAAAAAACTATCCTGAATCTTTTCAACCTCAATGTCCTTACCTTTATCCATAGGAGCAGGAGACATCATCTCACGAATGGAGCATGCAAGATCCTCCACCATGGTCTTCCTTTTCAGCTTCATATCCTCCTCTTTTTTAGAACCCCTAGTATGACCAACACCCATAGCACCATCCTTCCCCTACACAAAACTAGCATCAAAAATCGAGGAGGTCTAACCATAGACAACACCAACAAGAGAGAGCAGGAAACCCTACTCCAAAATTTTACTAGCAAATCTCAGATTCCTACTCTTACAGCTTCCCACCTCAGGATCCTTGGCTTGTTTAGGAGGAGGAGATGAAGCTTCCCCATATAGGTCAGTCTTATCCTTTGGATCCATAGGATGAGCCTTAGCAACCACATCATTTCTACACATAGTTTAGCCCACTTCTTCAACAAACTTTTTGAATCCCCATTTTTCCCATAATAGGAGAAGAGGGACCCTCCTCAAAGGAGGCATAGGAATCCAAAACGAAGTCAACATCATCATATTTTTCATATTTTTACTCCTTATTCAAAATAATCCTTCTTCTCTTGGCCTGCTTGCTAACCCTTTATTCAGCCAACTCTGTCTCATAACCCTCCTAGGCTTTGCCAACATCATCCTTCAGAGACACCAGATATTTGTGCACCTCGTGTGCTTTCACATGCTCATAAATAAAAAAATTAACCCAACATGTAGAATGAAATTCCTATGGTTTTCATGTGCTCCTTGATCCCAATATCCAAAGACATCAACAAATAATAAGGGAAAGACACCAATTTCTTATACCTAAAATGGTTCAACAAAATAAAATGGTATTTTTTGATGGTCGTGTACCTTCCCTCCAAGGTAACATACCTCATGAATTCTTCTACCAAGTCGCACCAGAGTGCTTTGAATGAGCTCCTATACGAGCTGACAGTTTTAACCTTCCTAAGATCCGCCACCTCATTTTCCTTGAAGAAAATCGACATCCCATCTTGCAAATATTTCTTGTCCCTAAAGACCTCCATCCCATGTATGGCCAAACTAGTAATTTGAGGAATCAATTATTCATCTACCACATCTCTCTGCCACCCAAGTTAAGTATCTCATCATTCCAACCTTTAGCCATCATCTCAATAACCATCACATTGAAACCATGCATTATTTCCATATAGATAGTAAGACCACCTTTCTCAACAATCTCCCACACCTTTGTCTTTTGCTTAACAATGTCACATGACTTGGGCCTGACACAATTCCTATCCCCACCTATCTTAGAATTCAGCTCCACAACCAACCCACTTGAAAATGATATGCACCCCGCCCAAACCATAAATATAAAAAAACAAACCTCCAAAAAAATTGGCTATAGGAACCTATAATCCATGTGAAACCTTCCAAAGGACAAAATGGTAATAATTAAGCTCGGCTACAAACCAAATGAAATTTGTCCTTAGCAATCAAAAATTTATCACCCTTATTGAAATATTTCATTAATGTGATAAAGGACATACATCCCACCATGCCAACTAGGATCAAAAAAATATCAACCCTCATTAATGATAATAGTCATCACCTGAATAGGAATAGAACCATTAAAATTCCATACCTTTTGTTCGTTAACTCCAAAGCTAGCAAATAAATTGGCTAACTTATTTCCCTCCCTCAAAATATGGGAAATATAAATATTATCAAAAGAATTCATGATTTCAATAGAATCTTTAATCAAGGCTTCAATATTCCACAATGGGGGAGAGACCACATTCAGATTATTAATAATGTTTGGGGAATCACCCTCCACCCAAACTTTCTTATATCCTTGGTGTTGAGCCAATTTAAGACCAGGGTAGATTGCAGCTGCCTCTGTGAAGTGGTTAGTCTATGTTTCCAAAGGGAGTGCCACAACAGAGACGAGCCTACCAATTGAATCTCTAATCACTCCCCCACATCTTGCAAGTCTCGTATTTCCTTTAGCCACCCCATCAAAATTCACCTTAACCCAGCCAGTCAGAGGTGCTTTCCAAGTAACATTCTTTGTTGAAGAATTCCCTTTTTGTCATTGATATGTTTATTGGTAACATGAGCATGAGTATGTGGACAAATTGTACAGTATGCAAATATAATATTGTCATTGATGTCTTGACCTTGTGGTTCAATATGAATATCATTGTGTAGACTATTTTGTATAGCTTTATCATGCATGAAGATGATAATGTAGTGCTTAGTTGCAAAAAGGTTTGATTCGGTATAGACAAATGAAGTGGAGAATTGACTAACTATCAAATAGGGTATTTTAGTGTACATGAAATCTGATAAATTGGTCCACATTGGTCTATGTTCAAGAATATTTCTCTATGATTTTCATGTAATTTTTATGGATGTTAGAAGAGTCTAAATCTAGATTTTCACATTACTTTATTCTTTGGTGAATAAGTTATGAATTACATAAGTTTCAAGGTTTGGTAGTGATAGTGTTTCTTATATAGTAAGTATATTTTGGTGGATCCATACTTTTCCATGGATTGGTATCTAGTCTTGTGAATTTACGTGAGTGTTGACAGGTGTTCTATGGGTGTATCTAAATTCCAAGTGGCATGAATTTTGGAGGTTAATGTGTCCATTTTTGGTTGAAACATTGGTGAATTTTGATGTTACGTCACTATCGGTTCTAGCCTAGTATCTTTGGGTATGAAATTTTTTTGAGAAGTTTTGTTCCATTATAAGGGAGATATTATAGGTCCATCCAACCTATTTTATGTGATTTAATAGTAAATTAAGGAAAGACATGTGTATGTTGAGTCAATAAGATATATTTTGCATATTACATATAATTAGGCCAACCTAATATATATTAAAGGTATTTGTGGATGAAGTGGGTATATATGTGAGTTAATATTCATTTTTGTGGATGTGTGTGTGTGTGATAAGTATTTTTTTGATGCAAATTGAGTGATTTTGATGTGAATGAAATTCAAAGTAGAGTGTTAGATCAGATTAGTATGAAGTTTATAAAGTTTGTGTATTGAGCTTCAATGAAACTATAATTCATGCATAGTGTAGATGCAATTATAACAGCTCAAATCTTGGTTTTTTTCCACAAATCTCTTCTATATTTTCTTCTTTTTGTGGGTAGTGGGTCCACTAGGATAGTGAATCCACCTGTAGTGAGAAATTTTGTAATATCTTATAACTAGTTATAATATATTGTGAGCTAATACTAACTGTGGTTTTTCTATTTTTAGGTTTTCCACATAAAAATATGGTGTTCATGTGTTATGTGATTTTGATGGTTTATTTCATGTTTTTCTTTATTACTAAAAATTTGAATATGCCAAGTGGAATGGATTTTTAAATGTTTAAGTGGTCTCTAAGAATATTGATTCACCCCCCTCTCACTAGTTTGGATGTTCGACAAAAATCCAACACACATGATATATAGAGGGATAAATATGTGTACGAAGCCAAAATAGGTCACCATGACCTATAATCACTCCCATGATTTACCTCTCTTCAGAATTCAATTCCACACGATCCCAAAACATTTAGGTTGGCATTGTTGGTGACTAAATGAACCAACTATTCATTTACAAGTCAAAAATAAGACCACCAAATAAATTTCCACTTGGAGTGCACACACATCTGACAACTTCCAACACCTCCTCAAAACTGCATAGCATAATATTCGAGTGATCCCACAATGCTTGTTTACAATTTCTAGGAGATTCTATTTTTTGTTGAAATCACATATTTTTAGAAAATATAATGAATCAAGAATTAAAAAGTTACATTTTATTGATTCCAATTGAAGAGGGTTTGATAAAACCACCTTAGATCAAACCCCCTTGGATTAAACCCCACTAGTTTTAAATCATACCTATAATGGAGTCTCCTTTACACCTATCAAAATGTTGATAAAAAACCACTTTTGATTTACATTTTGGGAGATCAAATGAATTCATTTAAAATTATGTTTTTGTTAAGTATTTAGTGCTTATTATAGGCTTCCCATAAAGTATAATTTTAAATAAATTTAATTATATTAGTATATTTATTTTTTATTTCTTTTCAATGTAGGTTTTTCACCGAAAATCAACATCTTTGTTCTGCACATGTGGAAAAATGGTAGATTATAAAAAAATTTAGAAAAAATATTAGTGCACTAGATATTGAAATCCTTGATCCAACAAAAAAAAAAGAATTTTGGTACATACAAAAAAGTTATGTTGTATACAGTCTGCCTACATGTTTGAATTGTAATTGGTTTGACTTAAAAACTTGATTAAGGAAAAAATATTCAATAAAACACTATGAAACAAAATGAAAGCGCTAGATATCATTGTTACAAATATAAATTAAAAAATATATAATTTTATCCTTCCTGAATTTTTTTTTATGTTGTATACAGTGAGCATCACTCCTTACAAATGGTGTTTATTGAAAAAAACTAGTTTTCAAAGGAGATGGAAAAAGAAGTGCAATTTGATTCCCAAAGTTTTGAAAAAATATATTTAGAATCTATAGACAAAATGTCACAAATCACTAGTTTCTATCATCTTTAAATTCCTCATGGTTTAGTCACTATAGGTTCCCAAAGTGAAGAGTTGGTTAGAAAAAATCAGTTCAGTGTCGAGTTTGGCCAAAAATTGTAAACTAGTATTGTGGGATCACCCATTCATTTATGGTGGAATGCAGAGAATTCCAACATACATTCTCCACCTATAACATTGTCAAAAATATATTCAATACAAAACACATCAATACCACAAACTTTCTATTTAGACATTCCCAACACATACAATGAGCACCTTAAAACTATATGACAATATTTTTCATAGTGGAGAAATACATACCAAAACATTGTCTCGCTAAACACTAAATATGTACAATATAACCTAGTCAATTCTCCAAAACACTTGGTCTTCTTCAAACCAACACTTTTTTTATTTTTGCTATGGATTTCCATCAATGACAACAATAAACACCATATATACACCATCATGCTCATTTTTCCAATGGTTATATTTCTATAGAAGAACTTGGCTCTAATACCAATTGTTGAACTCTTACATATACTGAGATGGGGTTGAATAAATGTACATGAAAAATAACCCCTTCTGGAACTTGAAATTTTTACCACAACTCAAACTCATTTAGTAGATAAAGATATAAATTTAAGAGAGGAATATAGTAATTTAAATATTTATCAACCTCAAAAAACTTTACCAATGAAAGATATATCAATAATTAAATCAGAAACAAGTGAAGGAAATAAAAAAGCACACATACACAAAGAGACACCAGATTTACATGGAAAATCCAATGAAGAAAAAACAACAATTAGAGATAACTCACAATATAAGGCTCACTTCTAAAAATACTTTTGGGAGGGTTTAATGCCTTAGAGAAAGATATAAAAAGGACTTGTATCACTAAAGTAACAACCAACATCAAAGGAAAGATATAGGAACTTGATGAGATTCACTATCTCAGAGCATAATATAATATGATCTAAAGAGAATTACAAATATTGCCAACTCAACTCTCTATTGATCTAGAGGAGTTAGAACTCATTGATCTTTCCTTTTCATAATAGTTAGCACTATCTCTATTGAATATTCAATATAATTTTCATTCACACATTTTTTCACACTTGTACACTTCTCCATCTTGTTGCATCCAAAAAATGATCTTTCATTTATATCCACTACAACAATTGAATTCTTCAATTATTTCATATAGGAAGAGAATAAACAATTAATTCAACTATTCAACTACCAAAGCATAATATGTAGTCCTATCTTGAGGATAGAGAGAACCAAAAAAATCTTAACACTTCATTTAATGTGATCCAAAAATATTTACATGTAGGAACACATCGACCTAAGTCAGCATCAAGGAAACATGTGGATAAAAATTTGAAGCACATAATCAGTCAACCAATAAACACTCTTTCAATTGAATATGCTAGATGCAATCCCAAAAAAGATAGGTTAGGACCCAAATCTATCATATCACATCTTCCACTACTGGCGTAGACCCCCAATCACATGACACAAGCAAAGGAGCAAGCCCTATTGGCCAAATATCCACAAATGACCCATAAATCCAACTCAAGACCAAATAAGGCACCAAAGTGGCCAATTAGAAACATGTGGGTCACATGGGGATGTTCCTTGAATGTCCAACATCACTTCCATACACTTCTTTTATATTTTCATTATATAAAGAGCCACCATGGATCCAACAAATACAAAATACTTTATCCAAGAAGCACAAAACAGTTTATCATGTTATATAAATTAGCATATAATATTGTGGGTAACTTTGACATATAATATTATAACTGAGAGATTGCACAAAAATTGATATTAAATTCACCAATATGCGAGAGAAAAGACATCAATTTAGAGAAAAGAAAAGTATTTCATGGACTAGTCTAGACAACCAACAACACTACCAACCTTCTAAAATTAATAGGATTTTTCTTGGTAATGTAGGTGAAATGAAAATATAGGAGTTCAACATACACAAAAAACTAACATTGAATACCAATATACACACTTGTATAATTGCAACTGCGGAATATGGAGAATTCTCCCAGATAGACTTCAATGCAACTTCCTAAACCAAAAACATTTAGGCATCTTGTGGAGACCAAAACATTATTTTTGAAACAAAAATTATCAGGAACATCAAGAGAGAGCATAAAGAATATTGTATACCTTCATATATACCACTCTAAAATTATTCATGATTTAAATCCTCATCTTAATGCTTCTAACCATCATTTGAGTATATCATTATAACATCAACTCCATTGATAGTAATAATGCATTATATGAAAATCAATAATATTTTTTTCTTTTTGAACAAGACATATCATTAAACCATGAGATTTCACAATTATTATTTAGAAAGGCATGAAATCTTACCATAAACTTCTACAATTATTCTTTAGATAAGTTGTGACATCCAATCCAATGTTCGAATAGCTTGAATATAAAAATGATAACCAATGCCAAGGAATAACAATTTACTGCATAAGTGCTAACATTATTTAGAAACAATTTGTGTTGACAAAAACTCCCAACAATCTCCTTAGTGTTAACATCAATGAAAACCATCAACATTCATATCAACGACAACAACACAACCTTAATTATTGACATCAATGAAAAACATTTCCAATAGTATGAGTGCTCCATTTTTTAAGGTGACCCTAGACAAAGCTTGATATCAGTTGAAGGAAAATGAGTGAATCTTATTGAAGCAAGAAATTATAAGACTGAGAATTTAATAGATAAATAAATACAAAAGAAAGAAGATGATTTAGTAGGTAATGATTTAGAATTCCTGGTTCTTGGCGATTTGGTTGATAGTATTGTTGAATGTCAAAATAAATCTACTATTTTGTTTTTCCTACAAGGCATTCCATTTGAAATTTTCTTCTATAAATGGGATAAAATTAATTAGGAAAGCAAGTATTGGAAAATTAGGGCATTGAGATGGTTGGGGAAAGGGTATGTGTTGTTGGGAAGATGTCTCCCAACCTTGCAACTACATAATTTACTATTGATACATAAGGCACTATTAATGTGTTTTTTATGCAATTCTTAACACAGGTAATGCATAGGTACATCACCTCTCTTGAAAGACAATCTTCCACAATCAAAATGCATAACACCATCTGAAGGTCTCTCAGCTGTCAGGTCATGACTTGCATGGGATAGCTCAATTGATTTTCTATGTGATTTTTCTGGTAATCTTTGGGAAGACTTGCTTGACTCAAGTTGGAAGAGGAATCTGATATGCAAATGGAGTTTCTGAGGTTGGGAGGGTACTGTACATTTCCTGTAGGTTAAAACAACAATCTTGGACTCCATTTCTACTTCAGATTTGTCTTTACAATGTGCAATGAAACTTAACACATGTTACTTCTTAAAAAAAGGAAAAAATATTAGGGAAGAGAGAGAGTTCCTAGACTTCCAACTACTAATGAGTAGTGATCATGGAGGTTTCTATTGTGGATAGTTTCCTTAAAACAAAATTCCACTTAACCAAAAATTTCACAATATCATGAAATCTATGCTATCTTCTAAGGACTTTAGATATTTTATCATTCATCAACCACATATATGCACAAATAAAGATAAATATTTTAAAGAAATTTCAGATCTACATCTAGGATAACTTTGCATAGCTATCTACCAAAAACAAAGAGTCAAAAGTATGGACAAGAAAGCATCTTCACAATATAAATATTCATAACCATGAACATCATTAATAAATCTACCAAAGCTAACTGAAAGGAAGCTAAAACAACAAATCAAGTTCAACTAAATCATCCAACAATGAGAGAAGAATCATGAAACATGAGAATAAATCTAGAAATGCACCAAAGTCAATGTATTACTATTGTAATTTATGTAAAATGTCTTTAAAACAACTCAACTCTCCTTGAAAATGAGAGGAGACACGGTATTTATAGTGTCCCAAAAGTAGAACATGTGGCCAAGATTGATTTACATTTATGTGGCCACAATTCACTGTAAACTATGGCTTTACCTATCCCCCAATATATTACATTTTTAAAATACATTTTGTCCATATCCCTATTTTGTCTTCTAGTGGCAACACTGTAGCATTTTGTCCTCTTATTTATTTCTCTTTTCTGCAGCTATTAATTTAGAAATTCTTCATCAATAAAAGGCTTGTTTTCTTTCTTCTTCAAAGTCGCATACTCCATGAATTTCAAGATCACCGGTTGGAGCTTGTCGATCTCAATGATGTTGGATCTCAGCACTTGTTAGCTCCACTCTTTGGAATTGTTAAGAAGGTTCTCCCAATCCTCCTCATACTTGGAAATGTGATCTCTGAATAGCTTGGATTGGGAAAAATATTGGGAAGAAAAGCTCATAAAATATGTAGTAATTTTGGCTACCATCCTGTCTTCCATCCTCTTTTCGAAGTGAGGCTTTATACTTTCTGGATTTATCTTGATAGCGGACACTTGATACCCCACCATCAGCTTCAGATATCAAAAGAAATCTTCTCTGGCTTCCTTGGCCCACTCAACATCCATATTTACCCACTCAAGTACCTGCTCCAGCCTTTCTTTTTGATGATCAAAATCTTGTTTGCACACATCCATCAACCAATGGTCATTGTCTTTGAAGGAAAAATCCTTTTCCCAAACTTCAATTGGCAGCTTGAGGATAGCCTCAATTTTTGGTAAGAAGCCCCATACTTCTTTGGGAGCTCAATGTAGATTCTCCTCGTACCTTCAAGAGACGTTGAACTTCTAAGGACTTGTTTGCTGTCTGAACAACATGATTGATACTCGTGTTTCCAACATTCAAGACCTGTCAGAACAAATTTTTTGTGGTCTTGTTCAAGTTCTTTCTCTTCTCGAGCTTGTTAATGTGCTCATTTGACAAGAACTATGGTGGGGCTGAGGATTTGGTTGGTTGTTCCTCTATAGATTAACATTGTTGGATATAGGCTATCAAATTAGCCACATGTGCATTAAGCTCCTCCTTCCAAACTTTTTCCTATTGAATGAGATGCACCACTGTGGTGACCGATTCTTAGAGATGATCAACCTTATGCTCCCTGGTGGTCAGTCCCAAGTCAATGGTGGATATTTTAACTTATTCCATGATCTCCCACCATCGGACTGCTTTGGATTTGGAGGCATCTATCGTTACCTTTGACCCAATTTTCAGCTTCCTCTCCTTCCTAGTGTTGATCTAGGCTCGAGCCAATATAGCCTCCAGCCTTGCCCTTAGGTCCTTTGGAGTAGGAGCCCTCATTTCTAGCTATCTCTCCAACCAATTAGGTATTGAGAATTTTTCTTTGGGTAAGTCCTATCGATCCCACCTTTCTTCTTCTTTGACTTCAATTTCTCTATCACCAAGGGTCTCCTGCTTCATCCTTGTATCCTCCTTCTCTTCATCGGAGTCCTAAATGAACACTATGCATCTGACAGGGGATTTGGTAGGTAAGCACTCATCTAGACTACTTTCCCTTTTAGTATCTTTTTCCTCAACATGCCCGGGCTCTTTAGGCTACTCAATTTCTAAATCCTCATAATTTTCAGCCTCTTCCTCAAGCTTATCTTCTTCCTTATATTCCTGCTCTTTATGAGGAAAAAACCCTTCATCATGTCCAAGTGCATGGTTTAATTCATTCATTGGAGACTTATCACCATCTGTCCTTATGACAACAACCTCGTCTTCACCAATAGTTTGTTTTTCAGCCTTCTTATCCTCAATTTCTTTGAGCTACTTAGCCCACTCACCATCGAGCTCGAGATCAACTATCTCTTCAAATATCTTTGTGTTTGTTAGAATTGAAAATTTCCATCTAAAGCCCCAAAGTTTTCCCGTTTGAATCTTAATTTTCCACCATTACCCTAAGGAATTTTATTCATTTATATCTATTTTTCACTATCCTTCTATTTAAAAATCTTTCTTTCCATTTATATATGTTTAGTGCCCTTACCACATCCTTAAAATTCACATTCTATGTCGCTTACTGCTTTACCGTGGCCTCCCACAAAGGGTGCCTGCGGTATGGTGGTAGCAGTTAGTAGGCAACGTAAAGTGCTTACCGTGCTACCACACATGGTTAAGTCATACACCATGGTGGCTATGGTAAATAGGTAACAGTTAGTGAAGATGGTCAAATGAATGGGTGGTAAATAACGAAGTGCCTATCGTGGTACCATTGGCAATTAAGCCAGTGACCACAGTAGTGCAGTGAATGGCTAGCAGTTTGTATGCATGGACACCACGGTACCGCAGGGGGTCATCTCATAGACCGTGGTGGTCACGGTAGATGGTGAGTTAGTGGCAACGATAATGGTTAGCGGCTACCACAGTATCGCACATAGCAAAGACGTAGACCATGGTAATGCGATAAGAATGGAAAGTGAGTGGCAGTCAAATACCACGATACCACGAGTAAGAAATTCAAAGACTGTGGTAGTGTGGTAAACATAAAGATAACGGTGATTGGCGATGACAATGAAGACTATTGAAAAGTCAAAGTACTGCCATACCGCAGGGTACGAATAGCATAACTGTGATAGAGCGGTAAAGATGTTAAAAGCCATGGGAAGAGAAATTTAAATGGCGGGAAAAGATTTAAAGTGAAATTAAAAACCCGACTATAGTTTAAAAGATTAATTTGCCGACAGAGCAGTTAATTAAAATATTTTATTTAAACTATGAAAAATTGAAACGACCACAACCACAAAATGAAGGGTCGTGACCCATGATCTGAAATATATAAGTATTTGTAAAATTCTAAAAAAAAAGAAGGGAGAAGGAGGAATATTGCTGTAATTTTTTTCAAAAATGATATTCAAGGAGACTATGATGCATGTATAAATTTTGAAGGATCAGATGAATAAAGTTTAATGTTGTGGCACTATTCTGGTGTCAATTATTTCTTGAAATTAATTAGAATATTATCAAGTTGTCTCCAAGGTTGATGTTTCTTTATTATTTAAATTGACATATCAAGTATATTCTTAGTTTATCAATACACATTTGTTGTATTTGTGTGATGTGATTGGTTGTTTATTTCAAGAAAAGATTAATTCCTTCAAATCATTCACAATAATCTAGAAATTATCATTTGGATCATTAAGAAGAGTTTGATAATTACATCCTTGCATGTTTATACAATTTATAGACTAAATACCATATGCCAAATAATTAAAATCCCTACCAGATAGAAACCATTCTTTTAAAGCTTTCATTTGACTCCATTTTACCCAACAAGGCATTGGTCTCCCTTATTGAGATTACATCAGATCTATCCATTCCATTTGACATCTTTTAATTAAGTATATTAATTCATACTTTATAAAACTCATACCAAGTTAGGATCATATTCTTTCCACTATCAAAATGCCATTTTTGGATAGTTAGATCAAGTAGGAAAAGTAAAATTCAAAATCTGTGTCACTCATATAGGTGCACCTGCCTAGGTCTAGAAGAGCCTTAAGAGTAGAGAGTTCAACCATACAAGTTGGCCTTGTTAGTTGACCAACAACGTATTGGGAGTTTGGCAGCCTCTCAAGGTTCATTGAAACCAACATTTTTGAGAACCAACAAATTGGTGACTCCGCTAGGGACAAACTAGAAGAATTGTCTTGTAATAGACAACCTTTCCATGTAAAGTCATTATAGAAAACCATAACTGAAATTTGAAAGAAATTGACTCCACTGGGTAAGATAACCACAAAATCTTTTCTCACTTTTAGAAAAAGTGGGTGGCGACTCTAAATGAATAAAAGTATTGAGACTGACACAATAAGATACAAATCAGAAAGGAATCAACCTAGAGTTCAAACCATCATAGTCTCTCATAATATGCAAGGAAGAAGATCTTTGTACAAGGAGGGTGACGATCTTGATAATAAAGGAAAGTCAAATCCAAAAAATAATCAAAGCAAGAAAGCATTCAATGAATTGGATACAACAACAAAAAACAAAGTTTCAAAATCATTGGAAACATACAATTCATATGATACACTTGCAAATGAAGAAAGTCCATTTAAGGAGCTTCACACTCCTAAGGGGAGGAGAAATCCTTCCCATGGGGTAAACCTTGAGAAAGATAATGAGAATATGGCCGAGTTTGAAGCTAGAAAAATAAAAGAGTTTGAATCTGAGCAGAGAACAACACTCTATGAAGGAGGTCTTGAGTATGATCAAACATTCAAAGAAAATCATGAATTCATGGCACGAGATGAAGAAGATACACCATTGGAACAAAGGGAGCTAAATGCAGAAAGATTAAGGCTAGAGTATGAGCAAGAACTTCAAGCAATAGAAGAATTAAGAAGGATGAAGTTACACAAAGCTCAAATCAAAACACCAACAACTAATTCACCCAAATATACCCCTCCTCATAAGAACAACAATAGGAAGCCATCAAATTCCCCACCTGTCCATGAAATCTGTCAAGGAATCATAATAGAAACACAAATGCTCCACCACAATGCCGAAATATTCAGCCACCTCCTTATCAGCAGTATATACCCCCACAAGGCCATCAATACATGGGAAATAATAACCTACTCTACCAACACCAACAGCACCAAAATCCTCTCACACAATGCACAACTATGATTAGGCAATTTGATCTTGCTAGATTTCAGATTTATGCTTACCCCTCAGACAACAATTAGAGGAATTTAGTCCCTAAATTCACAGGAAGTAATGCAGTTGCAACTGAGGAACATCTGAGAAAATTCAAAACAGACATTCAGGATTTGGGTATGCAGTATGAGGATGTACAAATGAGATTATTTATGATGTCATTGATTGAGGATGCTAGGTACTAGTTTAATAACCTACCAACAACATCCATTTATTCCATTCAAGTATTCTATGACCTGTTTCTTCAGCAATATGGAAATCAATGTGCATCAGATTTTGCATTACATGAATTAGTAATGATTCAAAAAAATCAGAATGAGTCAGCCTTTGATTTTAACTAGAGGTTTGTTAAATTACACAATAAAATACCTCAAGCTTCCAAATTGACTGATATTGCTACATTGATGGTTTATTTGAAGGCCTTCAATCCTAAGACATGATATGAACTAAGAAATAGAGATCCTAGGAATCTGGCTGAGGCCCAAAAGATAGCGTTAACTATAGAAAATAACAAAAAAGCTTCAGGGATGTTTTCTAAAAGGGAAAACCCTAGAGTTCCCCAGTATGTTCCCCCAAATAGGCAGGAAAACACATATAGAAATGAGAGACTGATGTTGCATGAAATGCCTTATAATACCAATTGGAAAGATGGGAAACCAATGAATGGGAGACCTAGAAATAAAGAGACACCTGATCCATTAAAAAGAATAGGGGCATACATGGTAGATAAAAATCCCTGGTGTTCAGTCTGCCATGCACCACATTCCCCTAAACATTGTGTAACAACTCAATCAGTATCAGAGGAAGATATACCACAAAATGATGGTGGTGAAGATCAAAATGTATATTTAACATCCCACATTCTTAACCCTTTGGAACAGGAATATGCATCTTCAAAAGAGGAGGGATATGAATACAATGTGGACCACCAAATATACAATGTTCACATGGTAGAGCAGCATGTTTTCTCTGACCATGAGGAAAATCAAAATGATCAAGACCCCCCTGTTGCATCAAGCCAGACTAATAGATGTAATATAAGAAGACCTAGCAAAGAAGAGATTAAAAGATTGACAATTGTAGTAGTGGAGGATGCTAGAAGCAAATATCGTTTGAGAAACATAACAGTAAATAAAGATGAAGGTGTCCCAAGGGGGATATTCATAAAAAATAAAAATGCTTCAGATGAAACATCAAAAGGGACTGATAATAAACAATCAAATAGTAGAGAACAAAAAGGATCCCCCAAGAAGGAAAGCAAGAAACATCCCAGTGAAAAACAAAAGTCAGATCAAACATCAAGATTGGAGAAAGAAGAAAACAAAGGAGAATATACTGAATCTAAAAGGGCAATCAAAACTGAAGGTACATCTTTTGATTCTATACAAGCTCTCTCTCAATTACAAATTTTTGTGCCCTTAATTGAAATGATGAAAATCAAGGAATATAGGGAAAGTACCATACAACCTATTTCTAATGGAAATAAAAATATAAGCCCTAGGAATAAAGAGGTCTCTAAAATAAGTAATGAAAGGAAAGAAGTAAAAATCCTAGAGGCTTGCCTAATGAACACACCGTAGATTGACCCATTCTTCACCACTTTTCTCATAAGTGGCAAGCTAGTAAGAAACTGCATGATAGACTCAGGTGCCTCCATGAATATCATGCCAGTAGGGGTAATGAAACAACTTGGTTTATTCATAGATGTGGAAGGAGGTAAATGCTATGCTATGGATAGAAGACCTATTCCAGTTGTGGGAATAATGAAAAATGTGGAGGTAAGATTAGCAACTTACCCTCAAGCTACTTACACTATTGACATAATTGTAATTGACACACCTCCATAGTTTGGAATGCTTCTATCAAGATAGTGGACTGCTAGAGTAGGAGGCAATGTACAATTTGACTTATCATATGCCACCATACCAGTAAATGGAAAAGAGGTAAAATTGTATAGAGAACCTAGAATGAATATAATTGTTGAATATGCCCCTCAAGAACCACTAAATTGCTTCTATGATGTTGATTTGGGAAATTTTAGAGTGGAACTATCTCAGCCTTAGTTGGGAAGAAAAAATCAAATTGATCAAAACATCTCTAAAAATCAACAAGGAATATGGAAAATGTATTTCGATGGAACTGGTATAGTTTTTATATCTCATGATGGTTCGACTTATAAATATTCATTTTTGTTAGCATTTGAATGTACAAACAATGTAACAGAATATGAAGCTTTGCTGACTGGTCTAAATTTAGTTGTTAAACACAAGATTAAAAACTTAACAGTTTTTGAAGATTCAAAATTCATTGTATCTCAGATTAGATCAAAGTATGTGGAAAAAACTAAAAGACTGAAACAATATAGAAATGCGATATGGGATACAATTGAACATAATGGCATATTTTCAGGCAAATATAGCATTAAAACAAGATGATGTTACATTAGTAGGAGTTTCCCAAGTAGAATTCAAAACAAGACCTGTAGTACCAGACAATGTATATAGTTGGCAGGTTTTTAATGATGACACTGATCTCTTAGAGTTCCTTCAATGTATAGACTAGTATGAGGCTCAAGAAATTGATTTCAATGCCTTTGTAGAAGAAAAAAATGGAGAAAAAATAGTGTTTGGAAAGAAGGTCCTGCAACTCAAAACTAATAAACTTCCCAAGGGGTTGGTAGCTTTGGAAAGAGTATATGATGAAAGTGATCGATCCCTTATGAAAAAAATCCCAGTCAGAGGGGAAGATATTGAGGAAATAAAATTGGGGACCAAATTATCACCAAGGAAAGTATACATTGGAAAAAAGATAATCCCTACTGTTTGAAGAATGCTTATTTCATTGTTAAGAAAGTATAAACATGTGTTCACATGATCTTATGAATACCTCAAAGCATATAGGGAGGATTTATTTCAGCATGAAATTCCATTGAAAGTAGATGCAAAGCCATTTAGATAGAAACAAAGGCCCATTAATCCCACTCTGGAGCCAAAAATGTAAGAAGAATTGGCCAAGCTTAGAGCTGGAGGTATTATCAAACCTCTGAGGCACTCAACATGGGTATCAAACCTTGTTCCTGTTAGAAAGAAAAATGGAGATATAAGACTGTGTGTAGATTTCAAAAATTTAATTGTAGCATCTCTTAAAGATAACTACCCACTACCTAACATGGAAGCCATTTTGCATAAAGTAATTGGATGTGAGTAGTTGTCTATGGTGGATGGATTCTCTGGTTATAACCAGGTTAAGGTCAAGGAATGTGAGCAGTATAAGACAACCTTCACAACCCCATGGGGAACATATGTGTATGTGAGAATGCCTTTTGGTCTCGCCAATGCAGGAGCAACATTCCAAAGGGCTATGGATTTAGCATTTTCTGATTTGATCAATGCTATAATGGTGGTAAATCAGGATGAACTCACAACTTACTCAAAAAGAGCTGAAGATCATATAGGGCACCTTGAAAAAATATTCATTAAGGCTTTAGAATATGGCATCAGTTTGAACCCTAAGAAGTGTCCTTTTGCTTTTACAGAGGGGAAGCTCCTAGGACACATTGTATCAAAAGAGGGAGTTAGGATAGATCCTGAGAGAGTTGAGACTATAGACAAAGTTTTTGTTCCCAAAAATGTGAAAGCCATCTAGTCATTCTTTGGGCAGATTAATTTTGTTAGGAGATTTGTATCCAACTTTGCTGAGATTGTCAAACCCATATCAAAAATGTTAAAAAAAGGACAAAAGATTGAATGGACCCCAGAAGCATTAGAAGCCTTTATATCCATTAAAAAATCCATTAAGGAAGCCCCTGTCCTCAAGTTTCTTGATTTCACAAAGCCTTTTCAGATATTTTCATTTGCTTCCCTACATACAATAGTTGTTGTCATGCTACAAAAAATGAAGATGGTCATGAGAAACCTATATCCTTCTTTAGCAAATCTTTATAGTGATCAGAATTGAAGTATGACATAATGGAAAAACAAGCCTTTGCACTGGTAAAGGCCACAAAAGCTTTCAGGTCGTATCTTGTTGGAGCCAAAGTAATTGCATATGTTCGTCATGCAGCATTCAAAGACATCTTGACACAATTAGAAGTGACAGGGAAAAGATGTAAGTGGATAACACAATTCAGGAATTTGATATGGAAATACAGATTACTAAATTGATAAGGGGCCAGGGATTGGCCAAATTGATGGCAGAAACAAACATTGAGGCTAATCAAATCTGCAATGTACATGAAGAAAAAAATGCAATTGCAAGCTTTGAGCTTACACCTTGGTACATAGACATCATGCATTATCTTAGGAACAAAAAATGCCCAAAGGGACTTAGTGATAACCAAAAAAGAACTTTAAAACTTTAGGCTTCAAAGTATGTATTCATAGAAGGAGATATGTTCTGGGAAAATAGGGATGGAATGTTGTTGTTATGTTTAGATGAATCACAGGCTAATCATGTTCTAAAAGAAATGCACGAAGGGGTCTATGGAGGACACTATTGAGCAAAGACAACTACACATAAAATCCTCAGGGCAGGTTATTATTGGCCAAAAGTTTTTAATGATTCATTTTCATATGTAAGGAAGTGTGAGGCATGCCAAAAGTTCTCAGGGAAAATGAAGTATGAGGGAGCTCTACCACTAAGACCTATACACGTTGAAGCCCCTTTTCACCAATGGGGAATTGATTTCATTGGGGAAATACAAGAGAATTCAAGTGGAGGATATAGATGGATACTAGTGGCGACTGACTATTTCACCAAATTGGTAGAGGCAATCCCAACCAAGCAAGCAACAAGTAAAGTTGTGATAAACTTTCTAATGGATAACATTGTTACTAAGTTTAATACACCATTGAGAGTGATTATAGATAATGGAATGTGTTTTAGGTCTAATGAGTTCAGAGAGTTTTGTAAGACATATGGTATCAATATTTCTTATTCTGCCCCATATCATCCACAAGCTAATCGTCAGGCAGAATCTAGTAACAAGAGTCTTTTAAAAATCATAAAAATGATGCTCGGTAAGAACAAAAGATCTTGGGATTCAAAGTTCAGATTTGCTGTATGGGCAGGAAAAATTACTATCAAAAGGGCAATTGGAAAATTCCCATATCAATTAGTCTATGGGACACAAGCTAGGATGCCTTTGCAAAATTTACTGCCAGTTTACAAATTTATCCTTCAAGAAGATATAGATGTTCCTGAACCAATGGAGGAGAGGATGAAGCAACTCACAAAAATTGATGAAGTAAGAAGAATAGCTCAAAACCAGACACTGAAGTTGCAAGCACAAATGAAATATTTTTTTGACAAAAAAGCAAGAAATAGAAAATTTAAAAGGATGATCTAGTATTGATGTGGAATGCTAGATGCCAAGAGAAGGGAAAACATGGAAAATTTGAGGCACTATGGTTAGGACCTTTTGTTATTATTGGCAAGCAGGTAGAGGATTCATATTATTTACAAAGTATGAGTGGTGAAGAGCAAGAATTTCCTGTACATGGGCAATTTCTGAAGAATTGTTTCTCTTAAAATTCACAGATGGATCAAGGGTTGCCAGTGCATGGACAAATCTTGAAGAAGACTTCACATAAATCTTCCATGCACATTATTATAGAAAGAAAGGGATGTAGGAAATTTCCAGTACATGGACAGTCCTGGAATCCCTTATTTGATCTTTTTCCATGTACAATAGATTAGGATCATGTTCATCTCCACTTGATCTCATCATAATGTTTGGTCTACTCACCCAGAGATCTGGATCCTTGCAATGATCTCACAATCATTCATCCCCAAACAGAGCCATTGTTAGAACTAAAAATTTCCATCTAAAGCCCTAAGGTTTTCCCATTTGAATCTTAATTTTCCACCATTACCCTAAGGAATTTTATTCATTTATATCTATTTTTCACTATCCTTCTATTTAAAAATCTTTCTTTCTATTTATATATGTTTAGTGCCCTTACTTGTTCCTTAAAATTCACATTCTATGTTGCTTATCGCTTTACCATGGCCTCCCACAAAGGGGCCTGCAGTATGGCGGTAGCAGTTAGTAGGCAACGTAAAGTGCTTACCACACTACCGCATGTGGTTAAGTCATACACTGCGATGGCTGCGGTAAACAAGTAACAGTTAGTGAAGATGGTCAGATGAATGGGTCATAAAAAGCGAATCAGCTACTACGGTACCGCTGGCAGTTAAGCCAGTGACAGCGATAGTGTGGTGAACGACTAGCGGTTTGTATACATGGACATCGCGGTACCGCAGGGGGTCATCTCATAGACCACGGTGGTCACGGTAGACTGTGAGTTAGCGATGAGGATAACGGTTAGTGGCTACTGCAGTACCACGGGTAGCAAAGACATAGACTACGGTAAGGCATTAAGAATGGAAAGTGAGCGGCAGTCAAATACCGCGATACCGTGAGTAAGAAATTCAAAGACCGCGGTAGCGCGGTAAACATAAAAACAATGGTGATCAGCGATGACAATGAAGACTGTTGAAAAGTAGAAGTACCACCATACCATAGGGTACGAATAGCATGACCGTGGTAGAGCAGTACAAATGTTAAAATCCATGGGAAGTGAAATTTAAAAGGTGGGAAAAGGTATAAAGTGAAATTAAAAATCTAACTATAGTTTAAAAGATTAATTTGCCGACATAGCAATTCATTAAAATGTTTTATTTAAACTATGAAAAATTTAAATGACCACAACCACAAAATGAAGGGTTGTGACCCATGATCTGAAATATATAAGTATTTGTAAAATTCTAAAAAAAATGAAGGGAGAAGGAGGAATATTGCTGTAAATTTTCTTAGAATGATATTCAAGGAGACTATGATTCATGTATAAATTATGAAGGATCAGATGAATAAAGTTTTTATGTTATGGCACTATTCTAGTATCAATTATTTGTTAAAATTAATTGGAATATTATCAAGTTGTCTCTAAGGTTGACATTTCTTTATTATTTAAATTGACATATCAAGTATATTCTCAGTTTATCAATACACATTTGTTGTATTTGTGTGATGTGATTGGTTGGTTCTTTCAAGCGAAGATTAATTCCTTCAAATCATTCATAGTAATCTAGAAATTATCATTTGGATCATTAAGAAGAGTTTGATAATTACATCCTTGCATGTTTATACAAGTTATAGACTAAATACCATATGCCAAATAATTAAAATCCCTGCCAGATAGAAACCATTCTTTTAAAGCTTTCATTTGACTCCGATTTACCCAACAAGGCACTAGTCTCCATTATTGAGATTACATCAGATCTATCCATTCCATTTGAAATCTTTTAATTAAATATATTAATTCATACCTTACACAACTCATACCAAGTTAGGATCATATTCTTTCCACTATCAAATTGCCATTTGTGGATAGTTAGATCAAGTAGGAAAAGTAAAATTCAAAATATGTGTCACTCATACAGGCGCACCTGCCTATGTCTAGCAGAGCCTTAAGAGTAGAGGGTTCAACCATGCAGGTTGGCCTTGTTAGTTGACCAACAACATATTGGGATTTTGGCAGCCTCTCATGGTTCATTGAAACCAACATTTTTGAGAACCAACAGTGTCTTCGCTCTCATCACTGGAAGACTCATAAGTGACCTTGTCGATTACTCAAAGATTTTATAATGGGTGTTTGGGATAGTCTTCTACCGCCTCTTCCAATCTCTTAGTTGATTCCACTTGTTGTCAGCGACCTAATTCCTCAAATATTTGCAAGGTGGCTTCCATTGTTGGTGCCTCAGTAGGAGGAGGAGGAACTAGATTGCTAATTATTTCCTGATCCATCACATCTTGTACTCCTGGATTTCAAAACATTCTTGAGAGCTCGGAGGGAACATTTTGCATGTATTTCACAAAGGATTCTACAAGGGTGAGTGCAAGCATTGTGGTTAGAGGGTATGTGCAGGATTATGATGGGCCAAAAAGTGGCAATATGATGGGTATGTGGTTAATGACTTTTTTTTCACCCAAAATTGATGAAACGAAAAGGGTTTTGAAAAAAGTTTCTCACCTTTCCACCAATATAAATTATGCTTTAATTTGAATTTAATAAGTAATTATTATTCATTTTCTATTTGAATTACGACTAAAGTCCTGATTGATAGGATGATTGAAAATCATTTATAACTTTCAAATGGTAACACTTTTTTTGAATTCAAAACATGTGTCACATTATATGCTTCACATACTATAAGATTAAAAAAATTAAAATTGAATTTCATGAATTTTTGACCAACATAAGGTGGTAAGACATATGAGTTTTTTATATGTTTTAAAAGTTGTAATAAAAAAATAATAATTAATTATTTACCGGGAAAAAAATTACAAAAAAATATGCATTACATCAGGACATGAGTCCTCTGCTTATATCTAAAATATTATAAAATAAAATATTATCATTTTATTATGGTTAGGGTGGTCAAAGTGACACCTACTTCTTATTTTTTCCCTGAAATTTAAGTACTACTGCATTGAAATTTCAAAATTTCACCAAATAGATTTTTTTCTCTTTTAAAAAAACCTAGTAGTTTAGAATATACATTCAATTTTCTATAGATTCTATTGTTATATTTTTTTGAAATAATATAGATAACTTATTCAAATTTTTACATCAAGTTTCCTAACTCTAAATTTTCTGATTTTTTTGCCACTTAAGGGCCTATTTTTTCTATGATGACCTTGCACATACCCTGGAGTGGTAGCAGCTGGAAGAGAAAAGGAAGGAGACATGGAGGATGAAGAAATGGGCAAGGTAGTGGCAGAGGAAAATTCAACTGATATTACCCACATGATGGGAAGAGTAGAAGCGAGATGGACAAAAAATTCCACCATGGGTGGAGAGGATGCAACTACTGCATGTGGGATAGGCAAAGTGGTGACAACAGTAGTGGTCATTGTGGCAATGGATGAAATAGGCGGAGACTTCGGTCGATCATCCTCCATCTCCTCTCCCTCATGGAGTGGATCTTCTTGGATTATCAACATTTTAATGATGCTTCTCATTTACATATGTTTCTTGGGATGTTCACCCTCTGAGGCCTTCCTAACGTACACCTTTGGGTTGGACTGTTTCTCTTCTTTGAATGAACTGATGGAGGGGACTTATATGTTTCTCCCATTGATGTATTAGCTACCCAACCACCTGAAACACTTGGCTTGCTCTTGAGCCCCTTGAATGTCAAGACAACCCTTTGTTTCTTTAATTGAGTAACTTTCTCATCTTTCCATTCCTTCTTTCGAGCCTCAATAGGCTTGGTAAGTATGTTGAGGTCATCAAACTCTAGCTCATTCAAATCAATTAGTGGTAGTAGAATTTTTAAAATGGCATTGTGCCTAGATTCGATCACGATGTTGTCATCCTCTCCAAGTTGATCAAGCACTAGGACCAAATTCACTCTCTTCACAAAGTACATGGTCATATGCATATACTGCATCACCCGCACTTCCAAGTCATCCTTGCAATTGGCCCAGGAATATTCAATGTTTGTGATGTGGGCATGGTCCTTTCTAATCACTCTCCTAACATGACCGTATGGGTCCATTCATGGCTTGGCCATGTGGAATTTTAAGTGTTATTCTACCAATCCTTTCTCTGAATCATCGGTGCATTGGGAAGTATAAACCTCAAAACATCCCTTGGTCAAGTGTAAGGGGATAAGGGATCCCCATTAGATGCTTGCTACTCAGAATGGTGTGAATGTTGCATAGCTTCCAAAAGAGTTTCAACAATATAATCTAGTCATTACGGTACTAGGACAACTTGTTTTGCTTTTCTAAGAAGCCCTGGGTGCGGATGTATGTGAATTTTGGGTACTAGATAAACATGAAGGCATATTTTTCTAGAAAATCTCGAGCACCATTGGAGACCCTTCTCACAAAATATCCTCTGAGAAACCTAATGATGTAAGTGATGAATGCATTTTTTACTCTACAATAATCTTTTTTGAAATTCCTGAACTATAGCTAAGGGTACTTTTCAAAATATTTGAGTTCTCTACCAGGCACCTCATTTGGAATTTCGAATAACACATTATAATGCCTCCTATCAACTAGTGAGTATACCCAGTAAGAGGTCATGTAGAACTTGGATGTTTTCTTGATGCTCATGAATTGATCATGAAAGAAGTCAATGATTATTCTGCCCTAGTAGAATGTGGTGTCCTTCCCATGGAGAGTGTTCTCAACGAGATACACCATCCATTCTTTAAAATAGGCTGCAATGGGGTGGCCCATTACTCTGCTTAGCAAAGTGACCAAATCATGATAATCCTACAAGAAATCACTGTAAAAGAATTATTGGGGAACCTTTGTAGTGTTGCCTCATCTATCCTTTAGCCAATACTAGTTTATGTGCTTCTTTCATCTTATGGGGTCTTCATCCCACATTTATTTAAATTCTTGGATAGTAGGCAGCTCCATCTTTTCAAAGATAGGAATGTGGAAAGTTTTTGTTATTCTTGAAGGTGACATGTCGGCCAAGATATTTCCAACCCTTTCAACAATATTCCTTGTTTCTAGATAATATGTCTCTATGCAGGCCATTACTAGCTCAAGGGTAATCAAGGCGGGAGGGAAACTTGTAGCCTTGGCTATTCCACTACTCCTAATGATTCTTGCATTATTATTTTTTGGGCTTATTCTAACCCTTTTATGAACACATCAATATTGACATGCCTAATATTTGTTTCAGTGATGTCCTTCAACTTGGTTGTGACCTTTGAGTGAAATGACACTCCCTAGAATTGGTACTTCATTTGGTTTTTATCCTCTTTTCCTTGAGGAGCTTTGGTAGTTATCTTTCCTTTGTCTTTGGCTACCACAAGGTCTCTGCACCTGATTCCATATATCCTGCACATAGAGGCCAAATTTAAGTACAATCTTAGCATGGAAACATAAACGATTAGCCAAATCCTTGCAAAACAAGGTTAGATCAAATTATATGGCATTCAAATGTCTAACACTTAGCTGAATTTGTCACTGAAGGTTCCCAAGAAGGAAAATGGATGACCCGAGCCCCAGAGGTCATACTTCCCCTATCAGAATGTTCTTTTGAAGGAAAAACATAGCAAGAAGACCTAGATGACTTCCCCCAACCTTGGATTTGGATAATCAAAGGTCGATGGGGAAGTTGATCATGTTTTATCATGTGGGTCATCATTCGTTTTTCAGATCAGAGGTCATTTTGGTCACCATTAGAGCATCAAGGGTCAAATCGGGGGAAGGCGATCAAGTGTTAGCTATTTGAAATAGCTTTGGAGAAACTACATTTTGGAGGAATTCTCGAGTTTGGTACCTAGGAGGCCAAAGTCCATGAAACCATACCTTAGGAATTTTAGTTGTTCGAGAGACTAGGTTGTGAGGGCTAGGAGATTGTAGCATGATAGTCGTAAGAAATGGTGAAGTGGTGATGGAAGTCTGGAACTTGCCACCCAATGCAACAAACCAGAGAAGAGATTTCACCTCATGACTTCATCTATTAAATCGTAGCGATAAATGGTATGTATGGGTCCGAGGTCCAAAAGGACAATTTGCATTTACTATTTGAGATGGATGAGAGAGGATGAATGTTTGATGGTGGAATCTTAGAGACCAAGGCCTGAGGGAGGCGAGGACTTAAACATTTTCGCTAAAATAAATTTGATAGGGAAGTAATCGGGACCTGAGAGGCCAGGGGGTTGTCACCTGATTGGCATTTGAAATTGCAGCATGGTCGCGGTGGCTTGTGGGCATAGGTTCGTAGACCGGGGCCCAAGGGTTGCTTGGAGGTGGAAGCTTTGTCGAAGGTTCTCATGTGAAATGATAAGTCAGGATTCGACACCCGGATGGGTGTGGTGAGAGAATTATTTGAAATAGCAAGGGCGAAGCAGTAATCCAAAGGCGGAGTCCCAGATACTGGAACCCGTGGGATGTTTTGTCATTTGAGGAAATTTTTTGGTAAGTCTAAAGTTTGAATGGCCATAGAAGACAAAGAAGGTCTTGGGCCCAGAGAGCATGCTCGCTCAATTCAAAGAACAACAAAGGGAAGACTAGGTTCTGATTTTGATTTTCTATGTTTGAGAGGGATGTTTTTGAAATTTTAGCATGTGGGTTTTTTGGCAAGGTGCTCCCTCTATCAGATTCACACAAATTCTTCCCTTCTTGTCCATTGTTTAAGCATTAAATCATGAAAAGATGAAGTAGGCTATTAGATGGAAAAAATACCTCGCAAACTCGATGAATGGCGTTGTTCGAACCTTAAATTACGACGAAGGGATGGCTCAAGCGCAAAAGGGGCGATGGTACTGCACTTCTCTAAAATTCTTGAGATGTAAAAATGACATGTCAGACCCAATATTTATACACCTAATCACAATTAATGTCCCTAGTAAATGTAGGTATGATGACCGATGAGGTCAGAGGATTTGAATTAAGGACGACAGTGGGAAGTTCAGAGCCTAAGGTCTACAGTGACATGAGGGAATTTTTTTCTAGAAACTTGCGAAAGGAGAATCCAACAACAAAGCAAACGTCGGGGTCTAGACGACCGAAGGATGCCAGCCGACAACCATCCAAAATGACAAAGACCATAAGGAAACCAGACCAGTGAAACCCAAAGGGTCGAGCCTAGTGGGCACGATGGAATACCAGTTTGATACAAGTTACCATACATAAATTATGAAGCTGGGGTTTGGGATTCAGGGAGTCGTAGATTGAAAACCATCTCAAAAAGGCAAAATAGACAAGGAAAATCGAGAGGGGAATCCTGATTGTCTAGGCCCGGAGGCTCCACAGATGCCAACAAAAGGTTTCTATTAAGGAACCCTCAAGACTCAGCAAATTTTGAGGGGCAATACATGGTCAACCTAATATGAGACTTGAGAGAACCATTGACCATTACAGATGCCAAAATGGGGGCACACAAAACAAGGCAACAACAAGACTCGACAACAAAAAAGATAGAGGGTCCCCATTCTAAATGGGGCATGTTTTCTATAGGCACAACAAGTACTATTCATACGACAATGACAAGGGGCAAGGGGTCCCCCCTAGTAAGGCATCTAGAGGAATCGTTCCCTGATTGGGTGTTAGGGGGCAATATTCCCTAACAAGGGCTTGAGGGCAACACCCTCGAAAGATAAAATTTATTTATATTTTATTATTGTAAATCTAGAAAATTCATCATTATGTGGGTCAGTGCATGATCATGTGGTGAAAACTAGGCCCTTAAGTGGCAATAAAAATTAAAAAAATTAGAGTTAGGAAAATTGACATAAATATTTGAATAGGTTATTAACATAATTTGAAAAATATGTAAGAACAAATTTATAGAAAATTGAATGTAGTTTATAAGATAATAGACCTCTTTTGGAAAAAAAGTAAAATGTGTTTTGGTTAAGTTTTGAAATTTCAGTGTAGTAGTACTCAATTTTCAAGAAATAATAAAAATCATGTGTATCTATGACCAACCTAACTACAATAAAACATAAACATATTTTTTTAACTTTAAATATAAGTATAGGACACATGCTTGGATGTGCAACATTTTTTGAAATAATTTTTTATAAGTAACTAATTAGTTATGATTTATTTATTACAAAAATTTAAAAATATTAGAACTTATTTTTTTTACCACGATAACTTGGTCAAAAAATTATGAAAATCATTTTTTATTTGTTTTATCCTATAGTATGGGAAGCATAGAATGTGCCACATCTTTCAGATTCGAAAAATGTGAAATCTTTGAGAATTATAATTTTTTTCAATCAATCTATCAATTAGGACTTTAGTCAGAATGCATGTAGAAAATAAATAATAATTATCTTTTTAATTTCAAATAAGTTATATCTTATATTGGTGGAAAGATAATTTTTTTATCACAAAACCATTTTTCCTTTCATCAAATGTGGATAAAAAATGTCATTGTGTCACCAAAAAGTGTAGACTTGACACTTTTTCACTCATTTGGGTCGTTTCCCTTGGATTTTGGCTAGGTTTTGATTTGATCTAATGTTGTAGTGTGGCCAATACACTCACATTAAGCTTTGAACACTTGCAAATCAATAATAATGTAACGGTGTATTACAAAGGGGTTGTGAAGTGTTATAGCTCACCTTCCCACTTTTCTAAGACCCTTTCAACATAATTCACCTAAAAAACCCCTTTTTACCTCTTCCCAAGCCTTGTGCCAAAGTCTTGTATGGTGTTGTGATGCATTTTCACACTTTCCTAGGCTTTTCATCACTAATTCAACCCTTCCTTATGTTAAATTGGCCCCTTAATGCAATTTTAGGCTTGACTTAAGTGTGTTCTAGGAGATAATCCCATTAAACATCATTAAACACCACTTAATTCTCGAACACCACTTGAATTTGTCCAAGTGGACTAGGTTGCCACCTTGGGCACCCTAGTTACTTTTGGCATAAAATTCAAAATCAAAACAAGATTCTAATGGGAATTTGACTCCAAAACCCTAAGGTCGACATATCATGTATTATTTTCAAGGAAATTAGGGTATACCATGTATAAATAAGGGTTTCTATCCTCATTTTTCCTCTCTTCTTCCACATATCTTGAACTCTTGCATCTTAACAAGCACTCAAACAATCAATCTTCTCAAGCAAGAATTCAAGCGCTTAGCATATTAGATATCATCCATTAGATTTGGTTCTTGCATGTCTTCAGACTTCTTCAATAGGGGTTTGTTGAGTGTTTAAATTTACATTTTATTAAATCATCTTTCCTTTCTTATTTCATTTCATCATTTTGGTTTGATTGCCACCATGGGGTTTGCTTAAGGAAAATTCCTATCCTCTAATCCTAACCGTTTTCCTCCTCTATGCATGTGTGGTTTGCAAGTTTTTGTATGTAGGTTTTTCAAGGAGAAAGGTCCTAGAAAGGTTTTGTCAACTCACCAAAGTCATTCAAGTCAAAAAATCCCTCATTGAAGCTTGGAGACCTCTTTCAGCCCGTTTTTAGCAAAATATGAACCAAATACCTATCAAGAATCGAAGTGCAGACTGAGGGCTTCGACTTCCACTTCTATTTTTTTAGAGATTCAGAAGAGGACTAAGTTTCCAATAATTTAAACCTTTTCCCACTGATCTTGTTTTCCAAAAGGTTTTGTATATTTGGATACCTATTTGGCCGAAATGGGCTCTAGTGAAGTTTTCCAGACCTAGGACTAGGTCGCCCAGAATGGCATAAGTGTTCTAGTAGGCCAAAATTCTAGATCCAACAACATTTCCAGCCCTCATTCCAACGTTTACAACTTTCCAAGTGCACACCTTTAATTTCATAATTTTTGGTTTCAATTTTTTTATATTTCTTAGATCATTTGCATATCACAATGTATTTTCTAGCTTAGTTCATTTTCTAGATTTAAATTACTAGTTAGCTTCTATTTTTAGTTCATTGCACTTAAATCCTTCAACTTTGACACATCCTAACACACACAACACAACCCCTATCTTTGAATGAACTCACCAAAAGCATATCATTATGTGAAAGAGATTTATTCTTCCATCCAAGCTCCTAGGTGAAAAACCTTAACGGTCGAAGGTGGGGAATCTTTTTTCCCTTTTTGTACATATCTTTTTGGTGGTTAATTTTCATGAACACATCCTTAGAACACTTCTCAACTTCTTTTTTTTTCATCCTAGGAAAAGATTGCATTCATATTGCATTAGGCCTTTGCATTATTTTTCATTCTAGGGAGTTTATAATTGCATTAGTGAAAAGATCATTTAGCTTGCATTTTTGCATATATTTTCATTGAAATTTTCTAAAATTTTGTATTTGAATCTTAGGAATGCATCATACAGCCTGAAACACATCACAACCAATCAAAAAATTCAAAGAAATCTGAAAAAATCCCTATTGGGACTAATTCATCCTTCTTGGCGACTTAGTCTCAATTTACATTTTTAACTACCTATTGCAACATCTAAAACCTCATTTTTGTTCTTTCTAGACCTCCTAGTATCATATAGCATAATTTTAGAAAGTTTCAGAAACATAGGTTTTATGCTTCTAACTCAAAAACATCAATTTAGTAGAGTCATTCTTGATATACCTTCATCATTGGATCTAAAAATGTTTACATTTTATAAATTGAAGTTATTTAACTTTTTCTCATACAATGTTTAAATTCATAAAAAAATTATTAAGTATGATAAAATTACTTTTCATTCTTTCATATACATTGTTTACATTCCTAAAACTTTGCATACATTAGATAATTTGTTTTTGTATTTGTGCATATACATTATTGATATTGCTAAAACATTACATACAATGGTTACATGTATTTTTATTTTTGTTCACATAATGCTAGTATTTTACAAATGTAGATATTCTAAGAAACATTCCTTACCTTCTCCCTATGAGAGTGTTTTAGTGATAGCGAATAAAATCTTAGACATTCTTAATGATCATATTAGTTCTTCTCCTAGTATCTCTCGTACGGGCGAAGAAGATATTTTGGTGTTTGAAGAACCAATCAATGAGCATTATAATAATTCTAGTTGTTTCTCTCCTCTTACCTCTCTCAACAAACAAGACAACACAACCATACGGGATCGTGACAAAAACATTTGTCCTTCTCCTAGTATCTCTCCTATTTGTGAAGCAAATACATTTTTGTTAGAACATAAAATCAATTAAAGTCTTGAATATCTTCTAGTTGTCCTCCTTCTCATAGGGAACCCCTAATTAAGGAAGAAAATTCAACCATTAACAATTAACCTACTTGTGATAGAGTCCCTTTAAAAGAGCCCACCTTTGAATGTGAAAAAAAATTGGTTTGTAGTTCTCTTGAAGACTCTCCTCCAAGGAAGAATATCATGGTGCAAAACCATCTGAATTTTTCCAGATATCCTTCACAAACACTACACCTTCATTAGGTGTAGATAATCAAATGACATTAGAGTCCCCTTCACTAAAAAATCATACAAATAAAGACAAGATTCTTGATTTTATGACAACACAAGTGGGATCTCCTCTAATTAGTCAACCTCCTACATCACTTCCCACTAGTGAATCACACAAAAAACTGAGAGATTTCTTGAAATCCATAATGTGATCTAATCATAACAATGTTTTTTAACCACTAAGTTGTAACTTAGTGCATCAAACATATAGGGGATCACACATCACTCCTACACCATTACCGTTTTCCCAACTTAGAGTCCCCATGTTGAGGGCCTTAAAAAGATTCTTGGTAATATATCTATATGGAAACTTATTCAACTTTCACCTACACTTAAATTTCTATTTCAAGAAATATTGTAAATACAGGTGGAGGAGATCCAATATTACATAAAATTGAATAATTTCACATCCTCCTCTCTTCCCATGCAAGTAACCCAATCCAAAATCACATTCTGTAAGCATGAATTACCCTGACTTGAGATTCAAAACAAGAATGAGCCCTATATGATAAAGGTGATCATTCATGAAAATCTAGTAAAGTAAAATCTCATATATAATGGAGCATAAATTAATGTTTGTATCATGTACCTCCACAACAAGCTTGGCATGGAAAAAAATCTCATTCAACTTGATGATGTTCATATTCATGGCTTTGACAATGTTCATGGGAAACCCCTAGGGATGATGACATTGCCTACCGAGGTCAAACCTATAGTATTACCTAATTCTATCCATATCATGCAAGGACCCCTTCCATACACTCTTCTCCTAGAAAGACCATGGATTCATGCTATGAAAGGAGTACCATCTACCCTTCACCGTACAATGAAATTTTAGTACAATAACAACATATACATAGTTAATGCAAAATATTGAAGCTATGAATCAACTAATCATAACATTTCCACCTCACCTAATACTTTCATAACTAGATCAAAACTTATACAATTTGATTCTAACCGTTCACCTACAAAAAAAATCTTTTGTGATAATTAGGGGCCGTCAGATTCTACACCTCCTTTCAATAAAATTTCCAAAATCTCACACTATTGGTCCAAAGATTCACATACAAACAATTCATTTTTAGATACAAGTTTTAGTAATGATTGGGAAATTTCACTTCCCTTTAAAGGAGAGTGTGAAATCTCATAGGCTCAACCAAAACAACCCTATGTTTTATATGCTCAAATTGGTCCTACATCAAAAACATTACCCCATGGTGCTGATGGGGGCTATATAACTCCCATCCTTCATGAAGGAACAACACATAAAACTAAAAATAATCTATGTTCTTGTACATAAACTAATCCTTCTTAGAAGCACACAACCCCTTCATTTAACTTGGAAGATTGTTATGGTATCGACTACCATCTCCCTCCTACCTATGGATGCAATGTACACATGACACCAAGTGACATATCATACTCTTTCAAGAAAAAAATAGGGTTACCTCCCTTCTCACCATTTTCTTCACACAATAAACATGTCCCACGTAGTGTGGTGCTCTTCCTTATGTTGAAGCACCTAGTTCCTCTCACTGATATGTACCTTCATCCTATTAGGATTACCTTGTTCTTTCACTAAGTGGGCGCAAGGGGTTCCTTAGCCTTATCCTCATATGTCACTTTGTGTTGCCTCTTTTGACAAGTCATTAACCTCTCATGAAAAATAAGAGAAATCTTGGGATGTGGATGATGTGTATTAGTTTGACTCGCATGTGACATACTATGTCACCAAAAAGTGTATACCTTGGCACTTTTTCACTCATTTTGGCCTTTTCCACTAGATTTTGGCCTTGTTTACTTTGATTCAGCCTTGTAATCTTGCAATGCATCAATAACCTAACGATGATTTACTAAGGTGTTATGAAGTGTTGTAATGCATTTCCTATCTTTTCTAAGACCCTTTCAACATAATTAACCTAAATAATGCATTCTTACACCTTCCTAAGCCTTAAGATAGATTGTTGTAAAGTGTTTTGTTGCATTTTCACACTTATCTAGGCTCATCACCCTTAAATCAACCCTTTTTATATGCTAATTTTCCCTTTTAATGCATCAATGGTTCTGACCTAAGTGTGTTATGGGAGGCAAAACTGATTAACTTTATTAAACACAAATTAATTCCCCACCACCACCAAAATTTTCCTAGGTGGACTAGGTCACCACTTTGGGCGACCTAGTCCCTTTAGGCATAAAATTCAAATTTTAAATAATATTTAACATGAATCTTGCCTCCTAAACCCTAGGGATGGCCTATTATAGAGCATTTTGGAAAAATTAAGGTTTTACATGTACAAATAAGGGTTTTCACGTCCATTTTTCCTCCTCTCCTAGCTCATTTTTACTCTCTTTATCTCAATCTTCAAGCACTCAAGCAACCAAGAATTCACAAGAAAACATACAATAATTAGGGTTTTTCATGTCATCTCCATTGGAACTGATCATGCATGTTTTAGACCATCAACAACAAAGGTTTCGTAAGAATTTCCATTAAGTTCATTATTCACTCTTACATTCCTTTGCTTTCATCTCATTTGGGTTTAATCACCTACAAAGGGGTTTGACTTAGGGCAACCCCTATTTCCTAACCCCTACTATTTCTTGGTCTTTGTATGTGTTTGTAGGTATTTTGATGCAGATTAGGTGAAGTAAAAAGTGTTGCAATAAGTACCAACATTCTCCTCAAGTCAACTCCAAGCATCAATCCCTAGGAAGCACAAGAAGACAAACTACATGTCACTTTTGAGAGTGTTTGTCATAGATTTTTGCAGAAAAGGGAAACATCAATCAGGATCCACAAAATGAAATATTGATTCCTCAGAAAGCTACAAGAGGACTAGGTCACCCCTATTGGTGACCTTATCCCTATTCTAGACCCGAAAAAGGGTTTCTGTATTTTTGGGCACCCATTTCTCTGAAACCCCTTTTGACAGAATTGCGACGTTGGAGGACTAGGTCACCCCAGTTGGTGTAAGTGTCCTTTTGATCAATTCAAGAATTTTCAAAGAGATCCTAAAAGTATTCATCTAAAACATCACTGTCTCAAGTACACATCTTTTGTCCCTCTCTATCATTTTCTATAAAACATACATTTAGGTCATTTTAGAGTAGTTTACATTAGTTTTGTTTTGTTTCATTTATATTTGCATACATTTAGATTAGCATAATTTTACTTTTAGCTCTAGCCACACCTCACACACAATTAGCACAAACCAATCATAAAAATACCCCTAACCTTTGAATGAACCTACCCATTCACATATCAACATAGAGGAAAGTGTTATTCCTAACCAAATGCCCTTAGAGTGAAAACCCCTAGGAGCCTAGTAGGGGAATCTTCTTTCCCTTGTTAGAATATATGTGTTTTTGGTGGTTCATTTTAGTGAACTTGACCGTAGACCATTAGCTAGCTTTCAAATTATTTCATACATTAAAATATTGCATTTTTTGCATCCTAGGGTTAGTAAAAAAAGTGGATTTAGTGAAAATTCATCATAAATTTACACATTGTATTGCATTTTTAATAAGAAAATCCAAAAAATGTTGCATTTCTAGTTTTTGTCTGAACTTAAATATCAGAAAAAACAATAAAAATTAGCCAAAAATTCAAGAATTTTACAAAAACAACACTACTAGGACTAAGCCGCCACACTGGGTGACCTAGTCCTTTGGCACTATTTTTTTGTCAAATTCCCAAAAAACTTCCACTATTTTCTATCTTACAACTTTCTAGTTTTGCCTTTCTATGTTTCATTCCAAAATCCTGGTTACAAGCCCTTTTGTCACCGTTGCATGCATTGCCTTAGGGATTTGTGTTTGATCATTTAGTGTTCCCTTACCAATATAGTTGTGAGATGAAGTTCAAAGACCATGGTATCTACCAACAATAACCTCTCTATAGATCTTGGCATCCCTCCAACTTCAATTCCTAGTATTGACAGTGGTGCATTTGGCTTAGAAACTATCCTTATCAACTCCTTGCACCTAGATGATACAATTGGTGATAACAATAACCTCCCACATGGTAAGATATTCCATATCCATGTTGATCTCATTGATTATCAACATGAATTCAACTTTGAACGCATCTTAGGGACTGCCATCCTTGCCATTGAACTCCTACACCATTTAATTGGCCATGATAATGGATTAAGTTTCATGAAGAAGATTGCAGAAATCTATGAAAAACATCCACCTAAGACATCTCCTTCACCCAATCCTATGTCTGGCCATGGAGGACCTTCCAATCCTCCCCCCTCAACCATTACTTCTATTCTGACCTACACACCTCCTAGTGTGAAAAGCACTCTGCAATAGGTTAGTAATGTGGTACCTCCTATCACCATCACCACTAGCATGCCTACTTCTCTTGTGGCATCCCACCCCCTCACCTCTTCCACTATCCCTACCCTCACTATTACTACCACTTCTCTTTCCACCACTCTCACCCCTTCACCTCTCTCACTTTCACCTCATAGAACTTACAATGACCGTCTCATTACACAACTATTTCACACTGTCACTAATATGCAACAAAAAATATCCTCCATTAACCAAAACCAACATGGGTCACCCTCTCATTACATTCGTAGTAACTAGTTGTCCCTTGAAATCCTGTGCACTCCTTTTCCACAAGGAATAGAGATCCCTATATTTGAGAAGTATGGTGGGAAGGGTGACCCTTCTAACCATGTCAATGCCTACACTTCCCTTTGTAGTGACTTTTCTCTTGATGACAACTTGGTCGCTAAGTTATTTCCAAGAACTCTTAAAGATGTAGCCATAGATTGGTTCTCTTCCCTACCTAATAATTCTATTAGTTCGTTCAATGAATTAGTGGATGAATTAATTAATCACTTTCAAGTTCACATGGCTCAAAAGAAAACTTTATCTGACCTCATGAGATGTCAGCAGGATAATACCAAGAAGATTACTAATTTTATCTCTCACTACCAAGCCCTTTATTCCTTGATTGATGTAGAGATCCCATATACCCATCTAAAAAATATGTTTACCGAGATCATTTTGACATCCCTTCATGATAAACTCACTCTCATGAAGTTCCCCTTGTTTTTGCACTTATGTCAAGCACTTTGTGATTACCATAACTATACTAGAAGTCATGACTCATGGTGCACTCCTAGTCATGATGAGAAGTCCAATAACTCTTCCCAATCCAATCCCCCACCTTTCCATAAACCAAACAAACGATTTCTCCAATTCAACCCTTCATCTTCAAACCCCCCACCCATTAATAACCAAAGTAGTTTTGGTATTAGGATCATAATTGCCGCTAATTCTGGAGATCCTAAGCATACTTTCACCCTTTCTCAACATATTCATAACACCATGAAGCTTATTTGCTTCAACAACATGATTTACTTTATCTCCATCCAAGACCTGATCCTAAAAAAGCATTTACCCCATGCCTAAATACCACTGCCTTCTTTCATGTAAATAGGCATGACAGAGAACAATGCAAGTGTCCTAAAACACTAGTACAAGACCTCATTGATTCAAGACGTCTACCTATTGCAAGCATTAATGTTAAAAGAAAAAAATATGTGGCACCCCCTAATCAAAACTTGAAAATCTTTACCAACCCCATGCCCAATCCTAATGTGTCATTTGTCAAACCATATCAAACTTCCCCACCCAATGTTATGAATGTGGATTCACAAGATTTACAGTATGCTTCTCTCCCACCAGTAACCCATGTCACACCTATTAAGGAAATGGTAGGAGAAATAAAAATTATCCATCGAAAGGGCCCAACCAAAGGACCCTTTGACATCTCCTTATTCACACAAGATATACTATGAAACCTTCTTGATGGACCTCTCTACATAGATCGTCTCATCTATGATAAGCCCACCAATGGGATACCCATAGATCCCACATGTGGTGATAATGTCATCACCAAAAATTTTTTGGTATTACATAATCTTGATCAAGATGCCTATAATCAACCTACTATGTGGGTCAAATACACAATGGTTTTGCATGCTCGATGATTGGATCGATTTCCCTTACATTGTAAATAGGTCTAAAAACATTGGATGTTACCTTTTCAATTATTCCTCAGTTAAACCAATTTTTTTTATGACTTGGCCATCCATGGCTTCATTCTATGAAATTGGTCCCATCCATCATTCAAAAGTGTGTGAATTTTCCTATTAAAAATGGAATATTTATTGTCTATCATAGTAGTTTTAACCCGTTATCCTTTAAGAATAATTTTTCCCTAAATGTCTTTTGGCCTAAACCTATGGAGCCCATCACCCCTAGGTGAGACTTCTTTATCGCCTATTAAAAATTTAAAGCCAAGAAGCTCTTTGAACCTTCCTTACACAACATACCTCCCTCTGCCTCAGAATCACCCATCCTTGATGAATCCATGTTGCCACTTGAATCTGACATGCCTAGCCAAACTACTCCTAAAACCTTCTTCACATCATCCAAGAGGCCTAGGGATCATCATAGTAA
>CM021100.1:278830782-278868511 GCA_007115665.2 Sequoiadendron giganteum | reverse complement strand
AAAGGTGCTAGAAAGATGTTGTCAACTCAAAAAATTCATTCAAGTCAACAAAGCTCTAGTTGAAGCTTGCATACCTCTTTCACCCCATTTTCTATTGAATCTTAACCAGACACCTATCAAGAATCGAAGTGCAGACCGAGGGCTTCCACTTCCACTTCAAAAAATTTAGAGATTCAAAAGAGGACTAAGTCACCAGTAATGGACACCTAGTCCCATTGAGCCTATTTTCTAGATTTTTTTGTAGATTTGGATACCCATTTAGCTAAAACAAGCTTTGGTGAAGTTTTCCATAGTTGGGACTAGGGTGCCTAGAATGGCGTAAGTGTCCCATTAGGCCAAAATTCTAGAACCAGTAGCATTTCCAATCCTCGTTTTAGCCTCTACAAGTTTATAGGTGCACACCTGTGATTTCATAAGTTTTTGTCATAGTTTGTTTGCATTTCTTGGTTCATTTGCATATCAAAATGTGTTTTCCAGCTTAGTTCATTTTCTAGATATACATTACTAGTTAGCTTCTATTTTCAAATTTTTGTACTTAGATCCTTCAACTTAGATACATCCTAACACGCACAACACAACCACTATCTTTGAATGAACTCACCAAAATCATATCATTATTTGAAAGAGATATATTCTTCCATCCCATCCCTTAGGTGAAAAACCCTAAGGGCCCAAGCTGAGGAATCATCTTTCCCTTTTTGTACATATCTTTTCGGTGGTTCAGTAATCAACAAATTTTTTGAGCCCCATGATCCTACACTCACCCATGTCTTAGATCCGATGGTTGATATTTTATTAGCTTGACTTTCCCTAGAAGGCAACTCGATTTTATGAGGGTTTTATAAAATGGCTATGTATTTTGTGTTGTATTCTTAGAGCTTGATAGTAGTCATATTTCCTTTGGATCTCGGTTTGGTTATAATCTTGTGATAAGCTTTCTATGCAATTATATTTTAATCTTTATGAATTCTCAATAATATATCAAGCAACTTCTAGAGTGTGGGTTTCTTCTCCCAAAAGGTTTTTCCCCATGTAAATCACTTTATTGTGGTATACATGATATTTATGTTTATTTTTGTTTAAATTTCTGTATCTATTAAACATCTATAAATTTTTTGCATTATTATCCTCTAAATATTAGTGTAGGAAGTTGTTCTACTACCTTAGCTTCCTTATATGTGTCATGTAATTCAAATTTTGGTGGTCATGCTTAGGCATTTTTGTAGTATGGGAGATGGGTTATTTATGGTCAGATCTACTATTTTCAAGCTTGGTCTCTTTATTTTAACCCTAAGGGTCCTTTTAAATATAGGTATCCCATGTTGATAGATTCTCCATTCTTAAACCTATCATTGAGACCGTTCTTAACAAATATTGTATGGTAACTTGGGAGAGTCCTCTAGTGTAATTGTTTTTAATAAATTCTCCAATTTAATGGTGCATCAAAGGGCTTGTATAAAAATAGACTTAAACAACCAATTACCTAAGAATACCAAACTTATTGGGCTAGGGTTTAAGTTTTTCCAGCCAATAGTTTATCAAAACAAGGAACATGCTTACTTTTTTATCAACAAGAGGGACACCTAATTAGGGATTTTCCTCTAGGTAAAATATATAAATTGAAGATAATACATCAACTTCACCTATTACACAACCATTGGAATAGAACTCTTAGTCTAAATTTCCTATAATCGTCCCTCACTTGAAATAGTAATAAAATAATATTTCAGAGGAAAATGTATGAATGATAAATGATCCCCTACTTAAAAAGATACCATTATAACAAATGGTTGGAGAGTATTTGGGAAAATAATGGGACCTTTTACAACCTTTTATACATCAATTAGTAAATCCTTTACTCAAATTTTAAACTTCTCTTCAAACCAGCCTAATAATTATACTATGGACAAGGACTCTTCAAGACATTTTGGAAGACAAAGATCGCATTATCCTCTTAAAAGACATGTTTCTTCATCCTAATCAAATACACATAGATCTATGTCTACTAATTCATTTTTGAAGGAACATAAACATGTTGATCATTATATTGTTCTTTCTAATTTCTTTAATGTTCTACCACAAGTAGAGGATCCCTCTACTAACTAATCATGAATTATAAATAAAATTCTTTCAATGTTAGATGGTTATCTCTCCCTCAACTCCAAATTAAGGTCAATAAAGTAATTGTCATTTGCAAAAACCTGATATTATTTTCTTACAAGAAGTCCAGATTAATGGCTCTAATCTTAGATCTTCTCTTTCCAGCATATGGAGAGGAGAAACTATTTTTATATATGCTCTATAGAGAAGGCTTGGGAGATGTTATTGTTATAGATCCATGGCTTAATGGGTTTTTCATTCATAGAGGAGAGGATCCTTCACATAGTTTTGTTTGGATCCTTTACTTTATCAATATACAACCCATTGGTTTCTACTTAGTGTATGCCCCTTACATAGCCAAAGAAAGATGTGAGTTATGGGAAGGGATGTCTAATCATCGTCCTCATGTTGATTGGGTGATTGGAGGGGAATTTAATATAGTGTAAAATCATGTTAAACTAAGTAATGATGAGTTTGAAAAGAGTATTTTTTTTCAAAATTAGGTTAGGGTTATAGACCATATTAATAAAAAATGGTCAAGTCATAAATTCAACTGGTTCATTTAGACCAATTTTAGGATGGGTGTTGATAGTAAAATTAGCTATTTAGATAGGTTTTATATCTCCCCCAGCCTATAATTGATCCAAGATTCTATGGGAAAACTTGTAAAATTTGACTACTCCAATGCTCTCTCAAACCATTTCCCTATACTTTGTGAAGTTTCTATAGAAAGTTATGTTAATGTGAATATTTAGTTTCCCTTTAAACATAATACTTATCATCTTAAAATAAAATATTATGTTGATTCTTTTTTTGAAATTTGGCACTCCATCCCTAAGCCAAAGGAGGGTGAATCTTATATGAAATGGCAGTAGACTCCTATTTCTCACTGTTTATATTTCTTTTGTGTTTTTTCTAAATGGCTGGCTTCGTAGTGAAGATGTACAAAAAAATATCTACAAAGAAATATGGAGATGAATAGGATGTTACTTAACCCCAATCTAGATAGAATTAATATCTAAACTTGTCTATCTACTATTGAAATAAAACTTCATAAACTTGATATGTATAGTGGGCAAGGAGCTGAAATCATAGCTAGATTGCATTTGTTTAAAGGGGGAAACAAAGGATCCAAGTATTTTTTTGACTACTTAAACTATAAGCATAAAAATGAGGTTATTGGATAAATGAAAGATGAGAATAAAAAAATTTAGACAAACCCCAAGAGATTAGAAATATATTCCAAGATTTCGATCAGCAACACTTTAGAGAGAAATCTCATTGGAAATATGCCCAATTGATATTAGAAGATATCCTCAAAGGAATAATTCCCAAGAAGGTGGACCAAGATTAAAGTCACTATCTTTATCATGACATTTCTATTGAAGAATTGAAGCATGCTATTTTATATATGGCTCAGGTAAGAAAAGTCGAGGGATTGATAGGTTACCAATTGAATTTTACCAAACTTTGTGGTAGCATATTAAGAAATATTTTTATATAATGGATTTGGAAGTTATGAACCAAGGGTCATTAGGGCTAGATATTAATACAGGTCTAATCACTTTTCAGTCATAAAGAAAATAATCAGAACTTATCTCTAGATGAAGGCCTATTACATTGCTAATACCTCTTATAAAACTATTGATAAACCCTTAGCCACTAGAATTAAATAGGTGGCCAAATGGATTTTTAGATAGGAGAAAAAATGATTCCTTGATGGTATATTTATACTTGATAACTTAATCATAGCTTGGGAAAGTAGTGAGTGGGCTCAAATAATAAGGAAAAATTATTTGTTGGTAAAACTTAATTTTGATAAAGCCTATGATAGGATGTAGTGTAGATTTATTCTCGAGGTGTTGCAAAGGTTGGGTTTTGGTCTGAAACTATACATGCATATTAAAATTTTATTTACTAAGGTGAACACTCAACTTGTGATCAATAATTCCTTATCTAATACTTTCCACTTATAATGATCAATTAGACAAGGCTACCTGATATCACCATTTCTTTATGTTCTACTTGTTGATGCTCTTGGTTAGCTATTGGAAAAGTATTATCAAATGGATCTAATTATGGGAATTTCTACTATAAATAATGTGTTTGTGTTAATTTCACACTTTTTTGATGTCATTCAACTTTTTATTCAAAATTATGAACTAAAAATTAGGAATGTGCACTAGGTGTTAAATGTCGAGGTTTCGGGCTGGAAACTATATTACCATGAAACATAATTCATAATGATCTAATCTAATCTAGTACCTAATTGGATTCCTAAGGAACAAAAACAAATAAAATATGGTTATACTACAAGGTACCTTGTTATACCTTTTGGATTAGGGGTCACACTTCATGATATGTAGAATTCGTTTATCAACAAATTAAAAAATAAAATCTTTAGTTGGGGATATAAATTCCTACCTTTAGCTAGTAAAATGTGTGTGATGAATCTGATATTTTTGGCCTCCCATGTTTATCATTTATCATGTTGGATTCCTTCCTAAAAATTCTATGAAGACTTAAATAAACTTATTTTCCAAATCTTATGCTCAAACTAGAATGGAAAATTGGGTTTTAGGGCCTCCTCTTGGCTATGTTGTATACAACCTAAAAGAAGAAGGGAACCAGGCCTTTTGGATCCCAAGACCCAAGGGACTTTCTTATCTACCAAGTGGATAATAAAATTTGTGTCGGGAGAAGAGAAATGAAAATTTATGTTTTGACATCATATTGCAATGACTTGTATGAATAATAAGTGACATAATGGGAGATACATAAAATTCTATTTGATCAGATTTTTCACGTTAAAGGTTCTTTCCCATTCCAATCTATATGAAAGGCTTGCCAAAAAAATTCCATTTTTCTAAATTAGAGAATAAATTCCTTAAAAAATGGTTTCAACTTTACTACATCTATATGGTGGAAAAATCTTGTTCAATATCATGGACAACAACTAGCTATAATATTTCCTAAATAATCTCTCTATTTCTTCAAAAAGGCAGTGAAATATTTTAATGATATTTGGAATTTTAATTCCATGGATTGGGCCAGTTGGCAAGATACCAAGAATGTATTTACTCTAAACAATAATTTTAAAGGATTCATGGAATTTGTAAAATCTATGGTTTTTATAGAGATCCTTACAAAAATTTAAACATCCTTACATTGTAGATTCTTCAAAGATTGGTTGTGCATTGATAACTATCCTTTTTTAAGGTTTCATTTGAAGAAGATATACTTTAAGCTTCTTCCGAACATGAATTTGAACCAAAGACTTAACAAACAATGGAATTGTATCTTTCAAGAAAAGAAATGCAGAAGTCTTAATGTCAAAATTTGGAATTCCAAGGCTAAGGCCAATGCTCTAATTTTTTCTTGGAAATTTTTACATCATAAGTTTCTTGTAGGAGATAGATTAAAACATTTTTGCTCCACCAACTAACTATGCATTCTGTTAGTGAAGTGAAACCAAAAAACATATTTTTTGGGAATTTTTTGAAGAAAAAAATACTAGAACATAATTTTTGGACTTCATACAATTTTTTATCATGCCTTACGATGGAAAGAAGAAATATTTGGTTTCAAACATCATAATAATGTAGTTGTTGATACTACGAGATGGTGTGTTTTGTTACATTTATGGAAAATAAAATATTTAGTAGTGTTTCCTAAAAACATTTCACATCATGAAGCAAACATTATAATATTTTACTATAACATCATATTTCCATTGATCATTTTATGTTCATAATGAAAAAGGGAGCTCAAAGATGGTGATTTCAACAAGACATTGGATCAAAATATATTTTAGATTTTACAACTATATGTGGGGGAATTTCATGGTGCCAAATAGTTGCAAAATTTATTTAAATTTAAGGTTTAATTGGATTTGTTACTTGTGCCCAATAATGTATTGAAACAAAGAAAAACATTTCTTTTTAGTTTTGTGAGATAAAATGATAATTTTCAATCAAGTTTCATTCAAGGAAACCTTAGAGATCTCAATCTAGGGATGGAATGAGGGAAAGAAATCAGAAATAAGGTTTCATAGGGGTTTGATTAAGGACTAAAAGGGGGTTCTCCACCAAGAAAGGGATTGGAAAGAAAAGTAATATGCAAAACCTAATTATATTACCTAGAAAATGAACTCAAATAAGAATAACAAACTAGAAATGAACATAGGTGCACTTGGAAAATTGAAGAAGCTCAAAACAAGGAATAAAATCTCAAAAATCAAACTTTTGAAGCACACTGGGAATCATATGCTAGTAGGGGTGATTTAGTCCCAGTTTATGGTTTCGGCCTGAAAAAGAAATCTAGAACTATTAAACCAGGATCTATAAAAATACATTAAATCTAGTATACTTGGAATCATACATCACAAGTCAATATTTAGTCCCAATATCAGGGTTGATCTAAAAATATGATATCCTCTAGTGTTCTCATGTAGCTTCCCACCTATCAAATCTTTGAGTCTGAAACACTGAATTGCAACATGTAGGTGACTTTTCATGATCTCCCAATGTAGATGACAACTTTGACAACTTGTCAAATTTTGTCCAATCTTTCTCCTCAATGGATCTTCAACCTAGATTTGAAAATCATACATCAAAGAGAGAGAAAAATGTTGTTTTGTTAGTGGAGAGGGGTTTTCCTTGGTCAAAACTCATTTTGCTAATCACACCTTGAAATGAATGGAAATATAATGGAGGAATGATGAATGAACAAATATGCAATGTTACAACTCACCAAACCCTTCAACAAAATTCTACAATATTGTATTTAATGGCTAGCATGAGTGTAGATCTTCACTCTTGATTGTATGTTGTGGATCTTGACTTGCATGCTTGCTTGAATCATATAACCCTACATCACAAATATTAGATCAAAAATAAAAATGATGCATGATGACTTTGACATGATGCTTGGGTATCTATAGGATTGTGATGGGCCAAAAATTGGTGATATGTAAGTGATATGATGGCCCATGTGGCTACAACTTTGTTTTACCCAAAATTGATGAAATGAAAAGGGTTTTTAAAGGAGATTCTCAACTTTCCACCAATATAAATTAGATTTACTTTTAATATAATAAATTATTATTATTCATTTTCTATTTGAATTACAACTAAATTATTGATTGATAGGATTATTGAAAAACACCTATAGCTTTCAAACGATATCACATTTTTTGAATCTGAAACATGTGTCACATTCAATGCTTCACATACTATAGGATTAAAAAAACTAAATTTCATGAATTTTTTACCAAGTTAAGGTGGTCAAACATATGAGTTTTTGTAATTTTTAAAAAATGTAATAAAAAAATCATAATTAATTATTTACGTGGAAAAAATTGCAAAAAATATGCATCACATCAGGACATGATTCCTCTACTTATATATAAAATCTTGTAAAAAAATATTATCATTTTATTGTGCTTAGGGTGGTCAGACAGACACCTAATTCTTATTTTTTCCCTGAAATATAAGTACTACTACATTGAAATTTCAAATTTTCACGATACAGTTTTATTTTTTTAAATAAACCTAGTAATTTAGAAACTAAATTCAATTTTCTATAGATTCTATTTTTCCATTTTTTCAAAAAAATATAGATAAATTATTCAAATTTTTACTTCAAGCTGCCTAACACTTATTTTCATAATTTTTATCGCCACTTAAGGGCCTATTTTTCCATGATGATCCTACACATACCAGCTTGAATCTTCAATATAGCTCCAAAGTTCTTGATAATCAACTTGTGGATGCTCTTGAATGCCCTTATAATCATAAACTTACTATATGAATGCCCTCATCAATTTTCTAGGAGAAAACATGTGAAATAAACTTGTATTTATACTTGTTTATGCCAAGTCTCTTGAAATAACAACACTGCAAGCTAACATCAGATCTAGGAGAATAAAATCCCACCAATAATTTTAATTTAAAATAGGTCCAATCTAAGCATGACTCATACACCAATTGGGGTGTATGAGTCCTAGTAGACTAAGCTTGGGACACAAATTTCAAGAAATGCTTAGTTTAATGTGAAATTCGGGTCCAAGCCCTTAAAATTAGGTGGGACCCATCCATCCAAGGTGGAATATGAGTCCCAAATAACTAAATTTGTTCCATACAAAATATAATTATTGAACTCTAATTTTTCATTTGATATATATTTGGATTATCCTTAGAAAGATGCATTAATTAAGGCTTGTGGATGCAAAATAGAGCCAAATAAGGCATAAAGAAGCCTAATTTTAGTAGGGAGGGCCCAAAAAGGTGTGAAAATGTAAAGGGCTACATTTTTCTAGACTAAATTTAGGCCCCACTTTAGTGAGAAGATGAACTTGCTTCAAACTCACACTAAATTGGAAAAACACACATCAAGAGGGGTCCAAGTGCACTAATGCTAGTAAGATAGGATGGCAATGATCAAGAGGTATGATCAAGCCCCTGGGATCAAGATCCTATGGAAAACCCATATAGGCACAAAATAAAACACCTAAAAATAATATAAGGAGCAAAAAAAATGAACAAGCATATACTACCAAAGACAAAGAGAAAGAAAAACAAAAATAAAAACAAAACAGGTTGATCAAGATTCAACCTCTATCCTGCATGCTATGGATCAGATCTAAGTTGTTTGTCCAAGAATTTTTACAAGTAGAACACAATATACACCATGCAAACAAAATTCATGCTCACAAGGGCTAGTGGAACCTCAAGCTTTCCACTTGGTGAGTCCCTAGCAAGACACATACACATGTGGTCAGTATACACTCACATAGAGAAGATAGTGGCTATGGGAAATTCATGCCTAAGTTTGGATCCCATAGGTACAACCATACAAAATATATACCTCCTGATAACTTTGATAAGACACCGCACAAGAATGAAATTTGAGCTCCATGAGGCAAGAAAATATTCATATGCTTGATACTCATGAACAAACAAGATGGCTCCATAGGAAAGAAAATTATGTTATGTAAGGTGGCAATATAACCAAAAATGTAAATGTGAAATAGTTTAAGGTAGATTCAAAGGAGTTTTATTTATTTCATGTAAGGTATTAACCTAGGTAACATTGTGCCTAATTTCCCCAAGAGAGGACCAATCAAAGAATATAAGAAATTCACAACTTAGGGGATGCAGTGTGTCACATCAATAATCTAAGAGGAATATAATATGCTAAGATTGATAACACTCTTCAAGGAAATTACACCCAATGTAACCAAAAAGAGAAAGAAACATCGCATGAAGTAAGGGTAAGGAAAGTTCAGGTGCAGAACAAACTCTCCTAAAGCCAAAACTCAGGGAAGAATGCAAATATAACTTTAATTTCTGCATTAAAGTTCATTAAGATACACTTGAAAAGAATAAAAGAAAAGAGAAATAGTCACAAACACAATTGGACACCAGATTTACGTGGGAAATCCCTTATGGGAGAAACACCCACCACACCAAGTAAAGCCTCCTTGTATTACAATAATCAAAGTTACATACAGAGATCAAACTTAATTTTCTGGTTTCAATTTCCAGTAGCAACATTCACTGATCAACCTTGTGCAAGAAGATCACTTCTTTTTTTCAGTGCTCTCATAATTACATTACTAAATTCATACACCCCTCACCAAATTCATAGTCTGAATCGAACAAGTCTCAACCACCCTTAGAACCATTCAACATTCAATACCACTCTAGAGCCATCATTTCTTCACAGTCTGTTGAACTTCCATATAGTAATGGTTGCAATAGTTCAACCAGCACCAACAGTTTGCATTTAACTTCTCTCATTGGCTTAGAATATACCATGTAGGATAGGCGCTCTACCAAACAGTCCAAACATATGGCATGTTGGTGAGACACTAGATCATGTCTCCTTGATGCCAAAGTTGTTCGTTCACAGAGCTGTCAGCAAGACCAATAGTATCGGCAACACTCTATGAAGTTAAACCGATAGGATACCAAGTCTCCCCAAAGTCATGAAGATGAACTGTCAAATAGGCCAGAGTCTCTTCGAACTCAACGCTATCACCCAGACAAGCTTTGTCGCTAAGACCTCACACCAGCTAGAATCTCACACCAATGTTCAAGTCTGTCAGAAAGACAAATGACTATCGGTAGGAGATCATAGCAAGTTAATACCTATGGCGAAGGAGACAATATCAGTGAGAGGTCTCACCAAATACACACTCATTCGGCGAGAGTATACCCACTGCTTAGACTCTTATCGAGCCCACATGTCACCCCAACAACAACGGTCGCTGAGAGTCTCCCTGAAGCAAGGAATCAACTCATCGGCAAGAGGTCTTCTAGGGTGGAGTGAGACATAATGCTTCATAGCGATAGCCAATGTCTCTTCAATGACCTCAGTCAGCAGGACAGTTGCACAGTCTCGGTGACTCGACTCCTTTGGAAGCTTAGAACACAGTTGTTGATCGAGAAGACAATTTGAGGGTCTCATGAACAATGCTCTATCAGGAGTTTCATGCCAGTAAGATTTAGGCACATTTTCCAACAATCTCCCACTTGATGAAGATCGTACTAACTCATCTGGAACATAACAAAAATCTATTCAAATGCATGGGCACCAAAGCCCATCAAATTGGCACACCATTTGTACTTGTCTATGCTCACCGGTTTCGTCAATGCATCTGCAACACTTTCCAAAGTATTCACTTTTTCTAAATTTTCCTTTGCATTCTCCACCATATCTCATATGAAATGATATTGTATATCAATATATTTTGTCTTGGCATGGAAAGTAGGATTTTTTTCCAGACAAATAGCACTTTGACTATCACAGTAAATTATAATTTTCCCTGAATCAAAACCAATGATAGAAGACAAATGTTTTAACTAGATTTCTTCTTTATAGGCATGTGTAGCTGCCATGTATTCTACCTCTATAGTGAACAAAGTGACTACATCCTACCACTTACTCATCAAACTAACTACACCACCATTCATCATTAAAATATATCCACTAGTGGATCTTCTGTTGTCAATGTCCCTTGCCAAATCAGAATCCACATACCCAAAAATGATGAGAGTCATCTGTGATTCAACCAAATTGCCATGGTAGCACAAAGCATATTTTGAAGTGCCCTTCAGATATCTAAGCATCCTTTTCACAGCATCCCAATGTGTCCTTCTAGGATTTTCCATAAAATGACCTAAGTACTCCCACTGCTTGGGCAATTTCTGGTCTTGTTCAAACCATTGCATACATTAAACTACCAACTACGCTAGCATAAGGCACTTTGGTCATGTCCTCCATCTCTGTAGGATATTTTGGACAATATTCAATAGATAGCTTTGTTCCTTGCATAAATGGAACAACTAGCTGCTTGCAATCAGTCTTACAAAATTTCTCCAAAATAGTATTAATATACTTACTCTGGGTAAGCCAAATTTTTCCACAACTTTTGTCTCTAGTTATTTCCATTCCTAGAATATACCTAGCTGCACCAAGATCTTTCATTTCAAACTTTGAAGACAACTGAGATTTTAGATCAGAAATCATTAACTTACTATTGCCTATGAACAACATATCATCAACATAAAGAGCAATAATATGATCATTATTAGCTTTGAAGTACACATGATGATCAAATTTCAATCTTACAAATCCCAATGACAAAACAAAAGTGTCAAATTTCTGGTACCACATTCTAGGAGATTGTTTTAATCCATACAGAGATTTATTTGACCTACAAACCAGATTTTCTTTACCTTTTTTCACATAATGCTTAGGTTGGGACATATAGATTTCTTCTTCAAGATCACCATGAAGGAATTTTGTCTTCACATCCACCTATTCAATCTCTAAGTCATATTTTGTTGCAAGTGACAAAAGAAATATGAGAGATGTCAGCTTAGCTACAGGAGAAAAAAATTCCCCATAATCAATTCCCTCTACTTGGGAATAGCCTTTCATAACCAACCTCACCTTATACTTTTCCACACTGCCATCCAAACCAATTTTACCTTTAAATAGCCATTTGTAGCCAACAAATTTTCTACCTTTAGGAAATGGCACCAAACTCCAAGTTTCATTCTTTTCTAATGATGCCATTTCTTCATTCATGGCTTCCAACCAAGAGTTTGAATCAAGCATTATAATTGCCTCTTTGACAGTCCTAGGCTCATCAGTGCTAGAGATTAAAGTATAAGCACAAGTAGAATCTAACATAGAGAACCTATACCTATCACTTTGCTTTCTTTCATGTGTTGACCTCCTCACGGGCTGAGGCTGAGGTTGTTCTTATTCTTCTGAACTCTCAGAACTACTTGAGCTCTCCTCGGTTTTAGGTACATTTTGAATTTTCAATTCCTCTTTATCTAGTGTTGAAGGAACTTCAACTATATCCTTTTTGTGTTTTATTCTGTCTGTGACTATAAATCCAAAGTAGAAGGCTTCATCTCATGAAAATTAACACTTCTATTGTACAAAACCTTCTCTATATCATGATTCCAAAGCTTGTATCCTTTTATGCCAAGACTATAGCCAATAAAAAAAAATTAACAACCTTGTTCTCCAATTTAGATATTTTTTCATTTGGCACATATGCATATGCCTCATAGCCATAGACAAGAATGTGTCTCAGAGAGGGCTTCCTTCTTGACCATGCTTCCAAAGGTTTTTTTATCAAAAAGAGCAAAATTAGGAGAACGATTTATTAAATAGCATGTTGTTGCAACTACCTCAGCCCAAAACTTCTCCTCCAAGCTAGCATTGCTTATCATACTTCGTGCTCTTTCCATCACTGTCTTGTTGAACCTTTCAGAAACTCCATTTTGTTATTGAGAGTAAGGTGTAGTTTTATGTCTTTTAACTCCATGATCTTTACAGTACCTTTCGAACTCATCAGAACCAAACTCACCACCATTATTAGTCCTTACACATTTTATTTTTCTTCCAGTCTGATTTTCCAAAAGGTTTTTAAATTCCTTAAATGGACTGAACACTTTTGATTTACTTTTAAAAAAATAAACAAATGCCCCTCTTGAATAATCATCAATAAACGATACATAATATCTTGATTTAGATAGAGAAGGAACATTTACTGGACCAAAAACATCATAATGAATGTAATCAAGTAAACCAAAAGATTTATGAGAACTAGAGTAGAATGAAATATGGTGTTGTTTACCATATATACAATGTTCACAAAATTCAAATTCAAGGTTACAATCATCAAGTCCCTCAACCAGGTTTTTATTTTTCAAGGTCTTTAAACCTTTTCTCCAGTGTGGCCAAGCCTATGATGCCAAAGCATAATTTTTTCTGCTGGAAGTTTAACTTCCATAGAGTTTGCACATCAAGAACTCTCTCCTCCTTCTCTCCACAAGTAGCTTTTTGTGACTTTACAGAGACACTATTACATTGAATAGAAAGTGCATCCATCTTATACAAAGTACCAATACAGACACCTCGAGCTAGCACCATTGAGCCTCTCGTCATCTTACAGGAATTTCCAGAGAATGAGACTTGCACTCCAACATCGTTCAGCTTACTAACAAAAATTAAATTTTGAGCCAGACCTGGTATATACTTAACATCATTGATTCCCTTCACTCTTCCATCAGGGAACTGAATTCTGACTCTACCACGACCAACTATTTCTAGATATGAATCGCTTGCCAAATACACCCTTCCACCATCATATTTTTCATACTTAGTGAACCATTCTTTGTGACATGTCATGTGGAAAGATGCTCTAGAATCAGTCAGCCAAACATAATCTGATGCCTATGTTGCCAAGGCTGCAATGAAGGCATCTACATCACTATGAGAAGAGCCATTGTTGGAAGAATTCTTCTTCTTTTTCTCCTCTTTGCAATCCTTTTGGATATGACAAGATTGCCCACAATTCCAGCACTTCACCTTGGACTTCTTTCTAGGAGAATTTGATCTCCTTTCTGATTTTTGATTTGGACTTCTTGTCCTTCTTCTTGCCTTTTTCTTTTGATCTCCCTCAAATAGCAAGAGCCTCCTTTGACATCTTAGAATATTTTATTCTCATCTCTTGTGATAACAAAGATGCAACAATATCTTCCATCTTAAAAGTGGATTTCATACTCCCAATGGCCATCACCAAGTGATCCCAAGAATCCGACAAAGAACATAATAATAGCATACAATGATCTTCTTCATCGATCTTCACACCCACAAATGCTAACTGAGCGATCAATATGTTGAAAGCATTCAAATGATTACGAATAGGTGCTCCTTCTTGCATTTTCAAAGAGTAAATCTTCTTCCTCAAGAACAAATTATTCACCAAGGACTTGCCCTGATAAATAGCTCCTAGTATTTTCCACAAAGAAGATGTTGTCTTTTCTTCATGAACATTTAGAAGAATAGAGTCTGCTAGACAGAGCCTTATCAGGCCCTTTTATTTTTGATCTCTGAGATCCCAATCCTCTTGCTTCATGCCTGAAGGTTTAGTTCTAGACACAGCAGATCAAAGATCACAATTAACCAACAGATCTTCCATTTTGAGTTTCCACAACTCAAAATTGCTGCCATTGAATTTCTCAATTTCAATCTTTCCTGATGTGCTTGCCATCTTAATCTATAATTCAAATTACCAGACTTCTACAAGACTCCCACTGAACTGAATTGACACAAAAAACCTAACCTACCCACAAGGATAGCACAACTGGCTAGGCTCTGATACCACTTGTAAGGAAAGTTCAGGTGCAACACAAACTCTCCTAAAGCCAAAACTCGGGGAAGAATGCAGATATAACTTTAATTTCTACATTAAATTTCATTAAGATACACTTGAAAAGAATAATAAAAAAGAGAAATAGTCACAAATACAATTGGACACCAGATTTACATGGGAAAACCCTTACAGGAGAAAGACCCACCACACCAAGTAAAGCCTCTTTCTATTACAGTAATCAAAGTTACATACAAAGATTGAATTTAACTTTCTTGTTTCAATTTCCAGCAGCAACATTCATTGATCAACCTTGTTGAAGAAGATTACTTCTTTTTTTCAGTGCTCTTAGAATTACATTACTAGATTCATACACCCCTCAACAAATTTTTATTCTGAATCGAACAAGTCTCAACCACCCTTCGAACCATTCAATATTTGATACCACTTCAGAGCCATCATTTTTCATAGTCTATTGAACATCCATATAGTAACAGTTGCAATAGTTCAACCACCACCAACGGTTCACATTCAGCTTCTCTCATTGGCTCAGAATACACCACATAGGATAGGTGCTTTGTCAAATAGTCCAAACATATGGCATGTCGGTGAGACACTAGATCGTGTCTCCTTGATGCCAAAGATGTTCGTTCATAGAGCTATTAGTAGGACCAAAAATATTGAAACCACTTTGTGAAGTTAGACCGATAGGATACCAATTCTCCCCAAAGTCACCAAGATGAACTGTCATATCAGCTAGAGTCTCTCCGAACTCAACGCTATCACCCAGACAATATTTATCGCTAAAAATTCACACTAGCTAGAATCTCACACTCACGTTCAAGTCTATCGACAAGACAAATGACTATCTGCAAGAGATCATACCAAGTTCATACCTATGGTGAAGGAGACAATATTGGTGAGAGGTATCACCAAATATACACTCAGTCAGTGAGAGTATACCCATTGCTTAGACTCTTACCGAGCCCACATGTCACCCTGACATCAATGATCACTGAGAGTCTCCCCGAAGCAAGGAATCAACTCATTGGCAAGAGGTCTACCAGGGCAGAGTGAGACAGAATACTTCACAGCGACAACCAATGTCTCTCTAATGACCTAAGTCGGTAGGACAGTTGCACAGTCTCGGCGACCCGACTCCTTTAGAAGGTTAGAACACAATTTCTGATTGACAAGATAGTCTGAGGGTGTCACTAACATTTCTCTATCAGGAGTTTCATGCCAGTAAGATTTAGGCACATTTTCCAACAGTCAAAAGATTACAAAATAAAACATGAATTGTAATTGAAATGCAAAATAATAATGCCAATGTATGCCCCCACTTTAAAGAAATTCCTAAACACCATGCGATGAGAAATTACTTTAAAGTAGTGAATGATGAATACTAACAATAAAGAGGACATGAGAGCTTATTCAGAAACCCCTATACTAAGTCATATGCTTCCAAATAAAGCTACATCATGAAAATGGGTTACCACAAAAATGAAACTCCAAACACATGAGGGATCCATAGATTCGGGGTAAGTATGTCTTTGCTACAATGTTTTTAGAAAGCTCAAAAACATCATATTTCCCAAAATACTCATGGAACAAGAAGAATGACATAAAGAGATTGAAAAAAAAGAAAATCTTTTAGGTCAACATGGATGAGACCTAAATGTCTTGATGCCTTGCATCATCGCAAAAGGAAAACAGAAGTAAAATGAAAAGATAAAGGCTTACAACATAGAGAAGAATGTAGATAAAAATAGAGAAATATCACAAAGAGAGAGAGAGAGAGAGAGAAGAAATAGAATAGTGCAAGGAGATCACATTACACACATGCAATCACACACATAACATGAAAAAGAAAATAATGCAAAAGACTAGTAAGGCACATGCAAGTCAACCTATAGAAGTTCATCTACATCCCAATAGTGTTCATTGTTTATGAAATGTAGACAACTAGCCAAAGGGACAACAACAAGTGTCAAACTAAGATCATCACCAAGTTCAAAACCCTTCTTAGGAGAATTGTCATTTAAGCTCATAAAAGAGGAAAAAAATGTATTCAATTCATTATAAACATCTTCATCAATTTTAGCAACCTCGTCATCATCATCCAAGTTAATCACAATAGGGAGTCAAAAGATGATTTCCAAAGAGGGATTTATTTTTTGTTGCAGTTTTGGTATATGATCTTTTTATTGCGGCGAAGAGGGAAACTCATCGTGTATTGCTTCAATTAATTTTGGATGTTGATTTTCTATGTTGTTCTCTTTATTTAATTTTTGACCAATAGCACAAATTATATGCCCTAACTCTCTTTAATTTCTATTTCTTTTAGTATGGTTTTCAAGTTTTTTTTTTTAGGAGTGGGTTTATCAACCATAGGTTTCTTTTCTTTCGTAAGGGGAGGAACAAAAATAACCTTGGGAGGCTATTCAACCACTCTCTCTTCATCTTTGTAAACCTGTTATATCTTAGGAGGAGTGATGGGATTTTTTTGGTTGTCTCTTGGTATTTTATAGGAGATAGGTAGAGTTTATGTCTTAGGTTGGTCTTGATTATTTGGAAAGTCCTTAGGTTCACTCATAGTTTCAACAGGAATAAGAGGCTCAATCATAGTTGAAGACATGTTTCTAAGGGGTAGTTTTTCTATGCATTTCACCTTAAAATTTTGATAGGATTTGATAAATAATTCTTCACAAGGTTTAATAGGTTCAATAGGCTAAGGCCAAAATAAATACAGTGAGAAATTCACATGGGAAGACATGGGATTAAATTCACTATGGTGCATAGTAATGGTCTCATTGTCAAAATGAAACTTTAAACATTTATGCATGATCGACGAGACAACCTCCATGGAGCATATCCATGGATAACCAAGCTTCACATGGAATCGATCTAACCTCTGGATGATGGAGAATGATACATCTAACTGTCTTAGTCCAATTTTTAAAGGAAGGATTATCATTTTGGATGTTGTGGTTGCATTGCTAATATGTGGTTATCATTGATCCCAATGTAGGGCAAGAAAAACCATTATGCAAACTAGAAGAAGAATTTTGGAAGAGTATTGTCTAATCTATGATGTTGAGCCTAGAAATATCAATGAAGCAACAAAGATGAACATTGGATGGAAGCCATGAAAGAACAAATAATGTAGATAGAGAAGAATGATACATGGGGTCTTGTTCCCAAACCTGAGAACAAAATTGTGATTGGAACGAAGTGGGTATTTTGAAATAAGCTGAATGAGAAAGGTGAAGTGATCAGAAAAAAAATAAGAGTGGTTTACAAAAGGTACTCAAAGATGGAAGGTATTGATTTTGAAGAAAAATTTTCCCCTATTGCTAGAATTGAAGTTGAAAGATTATTTCTTTCTTGTGCTACTTTCAAGAATTATAAATTCTATCAGATGGATGTAAAGTCAACATTTCTGAATGGTGAGGTAGAAGAAGAAGTCTATGTTGAAAAAGTGGATAGATTTCAATTCATTGATGAAAAGGACATGGTATGTCAATTGAAGAAATCTCTATATGGACTTAAGAAAGCTCCTAGAGCTTGGTATGCTAGATTGGATAAATACCTATTGAAGCTTGGATTCAATAATGGCAATACTGACAACAATATATATTTCATGTTGGATCAGAATAAATAATTGATCATTAAAGTCTTTGTTGATGACATTATTTTTGAAGGGGATGATGATTTTTGTATGAAGTTTGTTGATGAAATGAAAAGTGAGTTTGAAATGTCAATGATAGGAGAGTTGAAATTATTTTTAGGATCGGAAATCACTCAGTTAGATGATGGAATTTTCATATCTCAGTCTAAGAATGTGAAAGAGATACTAAAAAAGTTTGGCATGGAAGATTCAAAGCTAGTTGGTACACCTATGACAAATGAAACCATTATGCATTTTTATCCATGCTTTCGGTTTATCATATATTTCTTGATAGTTCACACACAAGTAATAATTCCTTTGCAATCACATTCTCTCCATAGATGGCATCAATTAATATCCCATTAGTGAGCTTGTCATTGATTTAGTTGGCTATGTAAAGAGGACCACTGGGTGCATGTTCAATTATATCCTTAAATGGGAAAGAAATGTCAAGAGGCTTTTTAGTTTGGCCCTTATGAGGTAGGATTTTGATCAATCCCACCATGTTATCCATAGGATTTTTTTTAATAGTATCCATAGGACTTTGTTCAATGGTACATCTATGTTTTCATCATTCGTTTCCACATTCATCACATCATTCTTCTTAGTTTCACTAGCTTTGATAAAGGAAATGTTAAGATTAGGTATATGATTGGTACAAATTTGCAAGTTTTTTTTAGGAGGGGCAAAAGAATTATTTCCTTGATCATTAACACCTCCAATTAAAAGATGATTGGAATCAATGAGGTCTTGCACAAGATGTTTAAGATGCTTGCAATGTTTTGTATCGTGTCCATTTGGTTGGTGAAAATGAAAATAAGAATTTGATCTAAATTTTAGAGGTAAAGGCTTGTTAGAATAGGGAGTTTTAATAGGAGGTAAGGTAATCATTTTCTATTCTAAAATTTATGACATTGTGTTATGGAGGGTATCAGGTATGGGAGTAAATTTTCTAACCAGATCCCCAAATGTGAAAGGAGTCATCTTCCTTATAGCAGTCATTTGGGTATCAACATCTTGAGCTGGTTGAGGGGGATTTAGTTGAAGGAATCCTTTATTTTGTTTCCTAAAAGATTGATAATTGTTTTGGTTTGTAAATTAAAACTTCTCATGATGACGAGAGGTGGGTTTTGTTTCATGACTACTAACCATGTTTTGATAATCACGAAGGGAAATACACAAGTATATGAAGGAAGGAAACTTCACCATGCCAATACTATATTTTATCTTTGTTTGTAAGTTCTCAATGAACATCTGTTGAAGGTGAGCATCAGGAATCTTTACGTTGATTTAGGAATAAAGAAATTTATAATGTGAAATGAAGTTACTAACTTGTTCATCATCCTTTTGCTTACATCTCATCAAATTGGCTAAAGTCATCTTAGGAGTCATGTGCAGTTGGAAATTATTTATAAAGGCCTCAAAAATTTCATTGAATGAAAAAATTGAGTTATTCAGTAGTGAGAAAAACAATTCTAAAGTGGTATTCTTCAAGGACCTAGGGAAAATCTTAGCCAAGAGCTTATCCTCAATGACAAATTCACTACATAAGGAAGTATAAGTGAAAACATGGCTAGAAGGATCTCCTTTCCCCCCATATTTTTCAAATCTAGGAATATCTATACCTTGTGCTATTGGAATTCTCAATATCTCCAAAGATAAGGGATTGATTTTATCATAGTATGTAGGTTGGCCATTTTTAATTTGGTTTATAGTGGAAATTTTCTTTTGAAGGGAAGAAACATTTTGAAAAAGTTGGTTAAGGATAGAGCCATTGGTTGTATTTTGAGATGGAGGTGAATATGGTGGAGGTTTATATGTTTTTGAGGGAGAAATGAATGGAATTCTTATGGGAGGTAAAGTGGTAGGAGATATCACGTGTGATGCCACAAAGGTACTAGGAATGCTAGTCGAAATACCCAAGGTAGGAAAGACATTACTAGTAGGTTGTATCATTTTTGTAACTTTAGCGTTGGTATAGGTAGGAATAGAGGTAATATTTGTGAGAGGAGGAATTTGAGTTCCTCCTTGACTTTGGACATTCTTCTAAGGTAAAGCACAACTAGTTATTGAGGTAAGATATTTTCCAAAAATCTGAGCTAGGTTACACACAAGTTAAACTCCTTCAATTTCAATCATGTGATGTATGCTATCTATGGTAGGAATAGTAGTGGTTAAAATGTTTTCAGTACTAAGTTGATTGTCTAGGTTTGCTTAGTCTTCATGGATTTGGATTATTTTTTCTTGTGAAATACTAGAAACCATTGTTTCAACACTATTAGAATACTTGAAGGCAAAGAGTTATTAAGGGTATGGTCCATACCTAGTGAAATAGTGTTAATACTAGTAGTGTAAGATCTAGATAACCGAAGATACATAATGATTGTACTATCACAAGATGGCATGAGTCTCAAAATTTGTCTCACTATAGTATTAACAATAGGACACCAAGTTGTAAAGCTCATGCAAGGGACAATCAATGAATGCAAGATAAATGTAAGGAATAAAAGATAAATTATATTCTCTAATTCTGATTCAAATGAAATAAAGATATATGCAATGAAATGAAGAGAGAAAAAACTCTACAAATAGAAAAACAAAAATGTAAGCATAGTCAATAGAACACTCAAACAACATTTTTAATGTTGTAAAATGCAATTTTGGGTCTAACATGCGACTAAAACACCTAGAGGGGAATATGAGTCCCAATCAAGATTTTTCAAGGGTTCAAATTTTGATAAACAATCAACATAGAATACCCAAAAACTAGGCAAAACAACCTATACTAGGACTAAATTGCCCAGAGGGGCATATGAGTCCTAGATGAGTGTTTTTGCACTAATATCAGCAAATTTTGGGTGAATGTTCGGTTTTATGGTTTGAATTATGTCTAGATTAAGTGCAATTACAAATTTTAAGTAAAATTTAATGATACAAGAGGAAAAAATGCAACCTATATGCACTTTCAATAATGCAAGATTTTGACACCATAGATGCAAATTAACTAATTTAAAACCTAATGCAAAGTTAATTTAAGCTAGATCTAGGACTATGATGTGTTGGAATTTTTTATGAAAACCTAGGAAAAATTCACAAGAGCTTCTATGAACTTCCCACGTTCAATGGTAAAATTCTTGAAAGCGCTTGGCCAACTTAATGAGAAAGAGCAACAATACTAATTTCTCCTACAATTCGGACTCTATAGGATCTAGGAGGGTGTTCCCTAAAACATGCTATTAACATACAATTTTAAATGATTCTCTTACACATAGATGACAATAGATAGATTCCAACTCATGCTAAAAGGATGAAATCCTTCAAGAATTTGGTTGTTCCTTGGAAAGGCTCGGACCCAACTAATAGAGAATCACAAATACAACTAATGTAGAATGATATGAAATGTTTGAGTAAAATTTCCTGAAGCCATAACACAAAAAATGAAAGGATAAAACGTGATCATAGTTCCAATGCCATATCCTAAAGAACAAAGTCAAAAGAGAAACTGAACTACAAGAAAATTTTCATCTTAAGCACTTATGATATATATAAATCGCATTACAATCCATAGATCTATACTTGAGTTTATTACTCCTTTATGAATCCTATTTGTTAGCTTGCATGAACTTATGGGTTAACTCAAACATTTAACCGATCCTTTGAACTAGAGCTATAGTTAAACATAATTCATAGTAAAAAACAAATGAAGATTAATGAAAATAATATTGGATCAATATTTCATTAATAATCCATGAAAATTATTACAATAGGAGAGAAAATAAACTCAAACCATTCACAAGCTTGACACAAACATGCTCAAGAACCCCATGATTAACTAAGTTCTCAAATCTGACTCAAAAAATTTAAAACCTGGACTTACAATTCATACTCTATGTATCACTAGACTCTTATCTCTCATATTTTGGATACTTCAGCATACCTTTCTCTCGGCTCAAAATTCAATTTTATAAAACAAGGGAGCCAACAAGCTTCAGGCTAGAGTATACACATGTCTATTTTCTATTGGACCACTAACCCCAAATCAGTTACATTTACATCATTCATTTTTTTGGAGACGAAAAAGAAAAGACAAGAATAATCATTAGTTGTTATAGAGGAATAAACCATTGCTCCAAAGGCCACTCAGTTTACACCAAAGGAATCTTTAACCATTATTGTACTTATTCCACCTTAGCACCATATACTTGAAGTCAAAAGGAGAAAGCATTTTTTAAATATAAATTCTAAGGCCACACCTGTAATATACATGACCAAGTTGCAATTCTCAACTATAACATTCATAATTCAAGTCCATCAGTGAACACCTTTTTCCATAATTTTAAATCCTCCTTGGAAGGCGAATTGAAAGACACAACCTAGTTAACCTTGCTTCAATAGGGTGCATAATTCACCATTATCGATGTGGCCTTTCTATCAAAGTTCTCTAAGAAACTAATGAAAAAAGACAACTTTTCCAATCTATTCTCCAACATGTGGATGCCAACATTTTTGCATATCTCATGTGTTTGAGCAGTCATTATATTCTTCATTTGATCCTTCGAAAACTACAGGGGCTTGACTTCATCCTGACTATGCAAAATATGCAGCAATGGGGTCAAGTCCTTTCCATCATATATATATCCTTTAACAACTTAATCTTGGAATCCATAGGGGCAACAGATCCTTGAAACTTTTTCTCAACAACTCCCTTGATAAATTGATATGTTGCTATAACTGTAGGATATTTATCCCTGTGCTGTTTTTCCCCCATTGCCATGAATTTCCACTTTTCCATTTTGGGGCCCCATCTATTCAGCAATGGGATGGCCAATTTTCTATCCCTCAGAAACATTTTCAGTGGCTGCAACATCAATGCATAATTTGCATGACCACTATTTAGTTTACCCTGGAACCTTTTGTTTAAATGTTTCAAAATAGTGTCCACTATCACTTAATTGCTTCTCCCTTCTTTAGGGCCACTAGACTCGAGTGCATTTTCTCTGCTAGGTAAGTGGTGAAATCATACACCACGTTGTAACCTAAATGTTAGAGATTTACAACTATATACATAATTTTGATAGGTAGGGTTGTCTTCAAATTGACTCCTAGAACTTGACATAAAGCACAAACAGTCTTTTTGAAGTAGCTAGAGAAATAGTCCATAGGAAAAGGTTCTGGCTCATTCCTGCCGATCACTATCTTCTTCTAGTTCTTTCCTCTTCTCGAGACAACCAAATTAGGCACAAAAATGGATGTTTTGAACAAACCCTTTGTATTTCTATACTCTTCTCTAAAAACCTCCAAGTTGACAGGAACCATATTTCAACTCGATTCATGCAAACCAAAAATCTCTGTGATTTCTAGTTATTTTAATCATCTCTACACCAGCGTGAGTTCTGAAAACTCAGGTCACAGGGTCATATCTCGTAGCAACATCCTTCAAGATATCTACATCCAAATATATATTAGGCACCACCAACCTACCCAGGTCCAACCTCCATAGTTTACACAAAGGGACCTACAAATTCCTGTTCCCAAACCAGTTGGAGAACAATTGCCACCTAGTATATGGTAACTCAACACCTCAAATTGCACACCGATTCTTTGTTAACCCTTCCAAGAGTAAGGGCCAATAGAAAAAAATATTTCCCTCCTACTTCTTGTTGGTAGAGGGCTTCAATAGATCAATAACATCTTGGGAGAAAGAACTGGTAGTGATTTCAAAACCAAAACTTCGGGCATTGGGTGCCATTTATACCAAATAGATAATAATTCGAGCTAGGGTTTTCTTATTTTCAGATGGCAAACAATTATAATTCTCCCCTATAGCCTTAAACAAAAACTACTTCATGGTTCTAGAATCCCCAAAAATTATCTAGACAAGCCTTTAAAGAAAATCTATTCAAACAATTCTTCAATAACGAAACAGGAAACAATCACTAATTCTTCGTCAAGGAACCATAAAATCTTCTGAAAACATAATAAAATGGCGTACGTTCTACTTACGGTTTTCACTTGCAGAGCACCAAAGGTAGTGATTTTGGAAAATTGCATTAATGGCTTGCTTCACTCGGTAGCAAACAATTCTTCTTCAGTGTAGTGATACAACATGAAAATAGCAATTCATTGATCTTTTAGCATTTAATTATGGGTGCAAAGTCGAACTTGACCATCACTATTCACTCACCCGAGATAAAATGGCTATGGTAAAATACCAGCCTATTTCAAATGTTAGTCGATGATTGTAAACCATGTAGGCTAGAAGAATGGCCCAAATTGGGTCAAAATGTTTTAAAAAAGCCATGTCTACTTCACCAGTTTTTAGGTGGATAAGAAAAATCGACTGGTCACCACCTCAACACAGAATGGGTCCCACCCCACTCATCTATCATACAACATTGGTGTCCACTCATTAACAGTTCGCACACCTCACAACATTATTAAAACTGAAGTTTTAGTTGTGTGAGGTCAACGAGGAACAACCATGATGTGTTGGTAAGGAAATAGTTTTCAACACTAGTGTCGATTATCGGTTAGCGAAAAAAAGGTGGTCCCCACAATCATATGCGATAGGTGACGACATCTCGCACACCTCACATAAATTTGGTAACGTCAGCAGGAGACCCTGCGAGGTCTACGATAAATGACCATGATACAGATCACTTCATCAGGCGACAACATAATCTGCACATGCGCAAAGTTTATTTATAAAAGAGGGACTGACTGTGTGGATGGGGAAAAGACCCTCGAGGCAAATATATTTTTTAGAAATTAATCTAAGGCATTTATCAACCCGACACTAAGGCAAATATAAAATAATTAGATGCAAAAGACTGATGGGATAGGTAAAAAGGGGTCAGTAAAGTTACAACTCAAAAGGGTTAAAACCTCACTTAAATGACTGGCCACCGTTAATGATAAGTCAATGTTCGAAAAGAAAACCCATGACAATGGCTTGTTTGTAAGACCCAAAATCTAACCAATCAGATCCAAGGATAGAAAATCTACCACACAAAGGGAGATAAATTAAAAGCTCCACCATAATACACTCTAAATAATAAAATAAGGTGTTCTAAAGGCTAGGTTAAACAAAATGAAATGATGAAAATTTTCACTTTTATTGTTTTGTGAGATAGAACAACAATTTTTATTCAAGTTTCATTCAATGAAACTTGAGAGTTCTCAATCTAGGGATGGAATGAGGGAAAGATATCTAGAAGAAGGTTTCCTAAGGGTCTAATTAAGGACTAAAATGGGGTTCACCACCAAGAAAGGCCTTAGAAAGACAAGTAACATGCAAAATCTAATGATATGACCTAGAAAATGAACTCAAATCATTATACAAAACTTGAAATGAATAGAGGTGCACCTGGAAAATAGAAGAAGCTCAAAATAGTTCCGAAATCCCAAAAATATAACTTTTGAAGCACATTGGGACTCATATGCCAGTAGGGGTGATTTAGTCCCAGTTTAGGGTTTTAGGCCAAAACCAAACTTTGTAACTACTAAACCAGGATCTATAGAAAATACTTGAAATCTAGTATACTAGGACTCATATGCCACAACTAGAAATTTATCCCTAGTATCAGTGTTCATCTTAAACTCTAATATCCTCTAGTTTTCTCTTGTAGCTTCCCTCTTATCAAATCTTTGAGTTTGAAACACTAAATTCCAACCTATAGGTTACTGTCTATGATCTCGCAATGTAGATGACAACTTTGAAAACTTGATATTTTTTCTCCAATCTTCCTCCTCAATGGATCTTCAACCTAGATTTGCAAATCACACATCAAAGAGAGGGAGAAGTGTTTTTTTAATGGATAAGTGGTTTTCCTTTATTAAACCTTGTTCTGGTAATCCAATCTTGAAATGAATGGAAATAGAATGGGGGATAAAAGCAAAAAGCTGTGTCACACTTTATGAAGGAAACGACCAATGTTGATCCAACTTTTAAATTTGAATCACTAAATGGTGGCATTTATGTTTTGAATTTTAAAATGATGTAAACTAGTAAAATATGTATTTTTCATATATTTCATGCTTGTATTTAAAAAATAAATTAAAAAATTATTTTAAACTAGTTTTTAATAAATTAACACTATAATTTAGTTGTTAAAATGCTAAAAAATGAAGTTGCATGGATGTCAAACTTGTAATAGTAATTTTTTTTTTCTTTCAATTTTTTTGTGTGTATTTATAACTTGAAACTTTAGTAAATTGATATATTTTTTTCCAATTTTGATAAATACATATTTTTAAATAAATATTAAAATGTGTGTGAATCAAAAACAGTCATTTCCATCGAACGTCAACTTTCATATTGAATATTTATCTAAAATGGAAAAAGAATTATACCATCTTGAAATAGATTCTTTTATTTAGTGCATCATATTTTTTTAATTTATTTTTAATAATTTTTAGTATTTTTGCTTGACATGGTGATCAACCCAATATTTTTTGTTGATAACCTACTTTTAGTAAAAATAAAATATAAAATATTAATATTAATTAAACTATTAAAAAAAAATGTTTTTGAAAACTATACTTATGGGTCTACAAAAGGGTATTTTTATATATTTTTTTAAAAGTTATTTACATTAGCAAGATTTATTGAAACTTCAAGTATTTCAATTTTTTTTTTTTTTTGATAAATTGGACTCAAAGTGGTGCTCCATATATTTTTAGCCAACAATTTTAGTTTAAAAAAGTGTGGAAGTATCTAGCTTAGCTAGAATGAATCTTACTAGATCATATGTTTGACCAAAATCTATTTTTAGTTAGAAATACTTAAATTTAGTTGTGTTTCAATAAGTTGGTTGAAAGTGTGACACAACTTTGTGCTTTTTCCCTAGAGGAATGATGAATGAACAAGTATGCAATATTACAACTCACTAAACCCTTGAAAAAAAGTCTGTAGTATTGTATGTGATGGATATCATGAATGTAGATCTTGATTCTTGATTATTTATTGTGGATCTTGACATGAATGCTTTCTTGAATCATAGAACCCTACATCACGAATGTTAGCTAAAAAAAAAAACATGATGCATGATGACATTGGAATGATACTAGAATCCTGAATATAGCTCTGTAGTGCTTGGTAATCAACTTGTGAATGCTCTTGTAATCATAAAATTTCTATATGAATGCTCTCATCAATTTTATAAGAGAAAATATGTGAAATAACCTTATATTTATACTTGTTTATGCCAAATTTCAAAAAATTACAACACTGCAAGATGACATCAAATCTAGGAGAATAAAATCCTACCAATAACTTGAATTTAAAATAGATCCAAGCTAAGTGGGACTCATACACCAATTGGGGCATATGAGTCCTAGTAGGCTATACTTAGGACACAGATTTCAACAAATTCTTAGTTTAATGTGAAATTCAGATGTAGGCCTTGAAACTTAGTTGAGACACATTCACCCATGGTAGCTATGATTCCTCGATCATTAAATATGGGCCATACAAACCAGAATCATTAAATTTTGATTAGTCATTTCATATATGTCAGGATTATCCTAAAAAATATGCATTAATTAAGGCTTATGTATATAAAATAGAGTCAAATAAGCCATAAAGAAGTCCAATTTTTGCTAGGAGGGCCCAAACAAGTGTGCAAATGTAAATGACTACATTTTTCTACACTACATGTATAATTAGCTATTTTCAGCTAGGGCATTGTGTTTGTAATCCATAAATGGAGTGGTATGTCTTATTTTTTGTTGTTGATATTATGTTAATTTTGTAATTGTTTACTCTTGGGTTATTATGTTTGCAAGTATAAATGAGTTTGTATGTTGTTGGAATTGTTGTTCATAGTTATTTTTCCTTACTCAATCCCTTTATTGGACTAATATTTATTATGTTTGTATCTTTATTTAAGCTTCATTGAATACAAAAGAAATTAATGATCTAAATTCATTTTTCCAACATATAAAAACTCATGAAAAGTATGAGAAATTGCATATGCATTTGACAATAACATCGAGGTCTGATAAAATTAATGATAACTTCACTACAATTTGTAGGTAGATTGTGATGCATCAAATAGATGTATTTAAAGTGACTGTATTAATATATCTAAATATTAGATAGATTATTTATAATTGATCACTACAGGACTTGACCCCAATTTTCGATGGGATTTCATTAGAATCTCGACGATACATTGTCAGCCGATCGACGAATCACATAAATCAGCGTCATCGCTCAAATTTTGTCTAAATCCCGATGGACTGTAAAATGTCGACCTCACGACACACGCTCATCGGAACCGCGACGCCCACTTCATTGATTGCACGATGAATAGTACCTGGATGACGGGAGGAATTCCTTTGCTAAACCATCGGATTAACAACATAAGTTCATCGCCATTACGACACAAGTTTGACTTATTGCCAATAGCAATCAAAATTTCCTAATAGGATATATCGGGAGGACTAGATTTTGGCCTCAACGATAAGTATATCAGCAAGACATATATCATCGGAGTAAGTTCTGAAGGTCTACCTGAGTAGCTATATGATGTTGATAAGATTACATCGATAGGAGTATTGGCGACATAATTTAGATTGAAATAGAGACAGAATTTCATCGAATGCGCGATAAAATAGGCAATTCATTATGGTGAAACTTCATTGGATACATTGCAAATTCGTTGAATGCTTTTTGTGATTTGTCGTAAAATCGATGAGAAATAGCAATTTTAAAAAAAAAACTATTCATTGAAATGTAGGCATATTGGTGAAAGATCAAGACTATTACAGCGATCAAAATTGTTTGATAAGATATATCGGGAGGACTGGTTTTTTGTCTCAGCGATGACGTTTCATCGGCAAGATACACATCTTGTCTCATCAATGAAGTATAAGGGAAGAATATCAGCAAGACATATATCATCAGAGTAAGTTCTGAAGGTCTACCCGAGCAGCTATATGACGTCGATAAGATTACATCGGTAGGAGTCTTGGCGACATAATTTAGATTGAAATAGTGACAAAAGTTCGTTGAATGTGTGACGAAATAGGCATGTCATTACGGCGAAACTTCATTGGATTCATTGCAAATTCATTAGACGCTTTTTGCAGTTCGTCATAAAATCGACGAGAAATAGCACTTTTTAAAAAAAAACCTATTCGCTGAAATGTAGGCATATTGGTGAAAGATCAAGACTATTAAAGTGATCAAAATTGCCTGATAAGATATATTGGGAGGACTAGTTTTCGGCGAGATACACATCTTGTCTCATCGATGAAGCACGAGGGAAGCATATCGGCAAGACATATATCATCGGAGTAAGTTCTGAATGTCTACCCGAGCAGCTATATGATGTCGATAAGATTACATTGGCAGGAGTCTTGGCGAAATAATTTAGATTGAAATAGCGATAGAAGTTTGTCGAATGCGCAACGAAATAGGCAAGTCATTACGAAAAAACTTTGTCAGATACATTGCAAAGTCGCTGGACGCTTTTTGCGGTTCGTCGTAAAATTGACGAGAAATTGCACTTTTTAAAAAAAAACCTATTCGTTGAAATGTAGGCATATCAGTGAAAGATCAAGACTATTACAATGATAAAAATTGCCTGATAAGATATATCGGGAGGACTGGTTTTTTGTCTCAATGATGACGTTTCATCGGTGAGATACACATGTTGTCTCACTGACGAAGCACAAGGTAAGGATATCGGCAAGGCATATATCATTGGAGTAAGTTCTAAATGTCTACTCGAGCAGCTATATGATGCCGATAAGATTACATCGGCAAGAGTCTTAGCGACATAATTTAGATTGAAATAGCGACAAAAGTTCATCGAATGCGCAACAAAATAGGCAATTCATTATGGAAAAACTTCATCGAATACATTGCAAATTCGTCAGACGCTTTTTGCGGTTCATCATAAATTTCACTAGAAATAGTACTTTTTAAAAAAAAACCTATTCGTTGAAATGTAGGCATATCGGTGAAAGATCAAGACTATTACAATGATCAAAATTGTCTGAGAAGATATATCGAGAGGACTAGATTTTTGTCATAGCGATGACGTTTCATTGATGAGATACACATCTTGTCTCATCCATGAAGCATGAGGGAAGCATATCGGCAAGACATATATCATGAGAGTAAGTTCTAAATGTCTACTCGACCAGCTATGTGACGTCGATAAGATTACATTGGTAGGCATCTTGGCGACATAGTTGAGATCGAAAGAATAATCATTGGGGAGACTCATCATGTCAGGGAAACTATAGAATATCCTAGCGATACATGATCTCTTGTCGATGATGATACAAATGGATCGAAATACTTATCGGGGTTACTCTAGGTGATATATAAAAGTAGTCAAGTCAGCCAGGCTTTAACAATGTAGGATTGATGATATGAGGCCTGTTTGTAGTAGCAATAATGATAACTATTTTCTTGGCTATCGTACAAGCCATCTCCATCAACAGAGCTTTGAAACCAAATCCACACACAACACAATGTTCATAGTGAAAAGTTAGCACTTTCTTTCATCTTTGCAGATTGGTTTGATGCTTCAAACGATGCATTTCTTATATTGAAAAGTGCATTACTTACCTTATTGAGCTTCTCTTTGTTTTGAGAGTAGTTTAATAATCTCTACTTAATAGGGCCAACCACATGAAGGTGGAAGCTAAATTGGCCCTTCCCCCCCCCCTCACATCACTCTCAATTCCCCATACCCGATCATATAACATTAATCATTTATTCATCCATTAATAACATATAACATTCATTCATTCATCCTGCATTAATAACATATAACATTCATTCATTCATCCTGCATTAATAACATATAACATTCATTCATTAACATATTCACATTCATTCATTCATCCATTAATAACATATAACATTCATTCATTAACATATAACATGTATTCATCAACATATTTAGATTCATTCATTAACATATTTCATTTTTTCAGTTTTTACATATTATCAAAAATATGGCTATCATAATATGATTACAATCACTTTTTTTTTTGTTTCTTTTTTGTAGCTGAAGTGGAGTATCTTTTTCAAAATCATTTGTCCCCCTTGAGTTATTCTAAGCTCTGCTCGTGATCTTAATGTATGCCTAGTCGTGTACTCACAACTGTGTGGATGTGACTGCAAGGGGGGTCTGCTGCAATAGCAAAGAAATGTTAAATTGATATGTTTTATTATTATTGTTACACATATTTCATTAATTAAAAGAGCATCAGAGTGGTGCTCTTTACCTAATGGGGCCACATCATGTTCCTGATATTGTCTTATAGCCTCATGGTCAACATGTTGAACACCCTCTAAATCTTGATCTGGAGTTGAAACACGAAAGATTACATTAATTAATACACCAATTGCAATTAAAAATGTTTAAAAGAACATTAGAGTGGTCCTGCTTACCTGATGGAGCCACACCATGTTCCTGATCTTGTCTAGCCTGATCATGCTCAACATGTTGATCACGCTCTACATGCTCTAAAGTTGAAATACGAAAGGTTACATTCATTAATACACAAAATGCAATTAAAGATGTTTAATTGTATTAATCCATACTATGTTTTGTATAACACATGAATACATCTAGTACCGGGATGCACACCATGGCCTTCATTGGCAGGTTGCGCTCCACCCTCACCAGGCTACATTCCAATGTCATGTGCAGGATTATCATTGCTTATCTGTGTAAAACAAATAGGCACATTATTATGGTGGAAATTAATATTGAATAGATTGCACAAGTATTCAATTTGAAATAAACTTTATTGAGTTTATTTACCTACGTGTTGGATGCAATGGAAGATTGTGTTTGCCCAATCGATACTCTTAGCTGTTCATTCAGGTCACCATAGCCTTGGTCAAAGGAAATCTTTAGGTCCTCTTTTGTGGGAACTCTATTGAAATCAAAGCCCTGAATTTTTGCATGTGATCATGAATTTTGCTTCTATGGTGTGATAAAACCAAAATTGTTTGCAATTTATTATTTGGATGCAATATTTCATTTATTGATACTTACAAATCGTGCTGCTACTTTCATATAACCACCAGAGCCAAGTTTGTGTTGCCTGCATTTTTCTAGTCTTGCCTTTGTTTCCTTCGATGTGTCAGGCAGCCTATGAAAAAACTAAAATATGTTAGATTATGTAAAAATAAATATTAATCAATATATAATTAAATTGTTGATAGTATCACATACCTTCCTTGGCCCGGTAGTATCTTTCCTTTCTTCTTTTCAACCTTATCCTTTCCATCCGACACCAATTCCTTCCACTCCCTTTCCGGAATCATAGGGGGACGCTCGTACTTTCTTTTCTCCTCTAAATGTGACCTATATTGGTCCCTCACATACTCTAGATAGGTACCAGCTTTCTTAAGGACCTTGGTTCGATTGAATTTTTTATCACCGAACAACACAACTAAACGGTTAATGAGCTTATCTTTTAAATCTTGATTTTGGGCATTCCACAGTGTACATATGGTGGGCCTGAAGAACTCCGATGAAATATCACTTAGATGTTTATAAAAAACATCATTTCCTACAATTATAATGTAGGAAAATATTGCCATTTTGTAAATCAATATAATAGGGCGCTATCCCCACTGTTAGCACTTACTTAAAATAATAATAATAATAAAAAAAACATTTTAAAGTACTTGGGACCTTCTCTATCTCTATGGGAAGGAAATCCTTGATCACCACAAATGTGACCGGAAATGTTCCTATACTAGTAATACGGGAAGATCCGGGAAATGCTGCTAAAACATCACCAGTAGTAGTGGCCTCTACATCCACAGGTAATGACACATGTAGTGGCATGTGTTCGTTGTTAGAAGGTGGACTATCGAATGCTTGCATGGTATGTGTTGCCGACATTTTAGATGACAATATAGGCACAAATGATGGGGTTGGATGATGTGTTGTATGCGTAGGAAGATCAGGATTGACTCTTGTACCATCCCCTACTTCCCAGGAAACACTTGCAGTACCTTGATCATGGCCAACAGCATGATCATGAGGATGCAAATAGCCCTGTAAAAACAACACATTTTAGTTCATGACATAAAAGAGTACAAAATATAAAACCATGAATGAACTTATGTTATAATTAAAGATCTCATGACAACTTACTTCCAAGTTTTGTGCTATCTCAGACAATAATTTAACTCTTTCTCTTATCTCATCTATTTGAGGCACTACGAATACCAACTAAAGGATTTCTTGATTGCATTTTTTTTGGGCCTTCCTCATCATATCCATAGGGTTTGTGGAAAATGCGATGTCATCATCACATAATAGTGACTACACCTCCATATGGATGCTCTCCTATACTACTGGTGCCTTTCCCCAATCAGCCAACAACAATAAGAATATTAAAAACATTATCAAAATTAACCCAATAAAATCATGAAAAAAACATAATAATAAAAAAAATTGTTTGTATCTTATTTGTACAATTACAATGAGGTAAACCTGTCAGATAGAAGCGCCTAAAGATGGATCACGATCTGTGCTCTGGGACAAATCCTTCCTCATATGATTAATGTCTCGCTGTGAAAAAATTAAATATAAAAAACATTACCGAAATGAAACAATAGACTTACGAAAAAAAACATAATAATAAAATGGTATATTGGAGTCACTAATTGGAGGTTGTGTAAAATGGTATATATATAGTACATACCACCCCCAGAGTAATTGTATTTGTATCTAATCAATTCAAATTGAAATCGATTAGCAACTCTTCCCCTGCTGTTATTGATTTTATCGCACATACGAATACACGGTTTCCCTCTCACGCCTCGAATATACAATTGGGTTGCTTATTTTTTGACCCAAGTCATGTACTATTTATAAACCCTGCAATATTCCCTGATGCTTTTGGCCTCCCGTCAATGTACCTAGCCACTCCTTTATTTTGATCCTTATCTTTTAGTTGTATATAATTTGCTGATAATGCATACCTATGCATACTTCGTGTATATCGAACAAGCTGCATCCAATCTTTGTAACTACAATAGGGTCAAACATACTCCATCAACTTAGTAACTTTGTCGTAATAGACTTTTATGCCATCCATGCAAAATAGGCCCAAACCATGTAATGACGATGGTGCTATGTGATATATCCTCTCGTTGACACAAAGATCAGAGTTTATTGGAGGAAGTTCCTTGGGTACCCATTGTTTCCATAGATGTTTGTACCTCAAGGGCACCTCGATGTCGCCTATGCTCTCATCATCATAAGAACATGACCCCCCTTCAGCAAGAAAAAATTCCATGCATTTACAAAATTTTCTTCTAATGTTTTGACCTCTAGTTGATCTCCCTCTTTTAGACCTACTACATGTCTCGCTTTCCTCTTCTCTTTTTGAATTTCCCTCGCTTGAGGAAGATAAATTTGAAAAATACCTATTTTGTGGTGCCTGCACTCATAAGGATGTTGGATGAATTTATTTCATGGTGATGTGATCTGAAGGTGACATTATGATGAATTTATCATTTCATCACTAGAAATTGACAGGTTATAAGGTAATCAAGTATTGATAGATTGCAAGTTATTGTTACTACCGTCCAAATGTGTCCAAAAATCAAATCTACTTAACGTTTTAACTCCCAAACTTTGTAACAAGTGTTAAATGTGACTATGGTCCACCAGTTACACAACCAAGGCGTCAAATGTATTCTCTAATTTTAATCAAAGGACTTTTGCTCTTCATTCAAGTAAATAAATTTGAAGGGAAACATCACCAAGTGGTTTATTAGACACCTACATGACTAAAAATAGAAACAAATTTACATTTAATTTCCATATGTCTAAGTGGTTAATAGGGAGGGAGTGTGTACTAGGCATGGTAAAGTCATCATAAGTTTATGCTTTGGTAGTAAAAATTGTTTAAGTCATCTTAAATATTCCTATGTCTAATTGCTAGGAGACTTTTGTTATGTTTGAAGGTAGGATGAGTGGTCACATCAATGTTCTCATTCTCTATGAAAAGGTTTCAACATCTTCAAATAGAGAAAGTTAGTGCTTATAGTCATTTGAAACAACAATATTTTGATTATGTATGATGGTAGGATTTGAAAACCCTAAGTATGTCGATAACTCAAAGGAATTTTTTATTTGCAATAAAATATTAATACCTTTGCCTTATGTTCATATGCATAGAAATTAGGATGTGTCCCCTTAATAACTTTGTATTCTGCATTGGCTTTCAAAACATGGCCGAGTCATGCCTTATTTTGCATAAATGTGAAACCAATTTGAAAATTTAAGCACATTATTAAAGTGATGAAATTATAAATCACTTTATTTAATGTTGTGTATGATGCAAGATAAAGATGTGTTTTCCTTCAAGATATGGTCAAAGGAGATAGTTAAAGGTTGATTTGTGGTTTCTTCCAAGCATACAGGGGAGGTTGGAGGAAGTTGACAAACAAGTGCCAAGAATATAGGTGTTATTTTGACTTGGTTTTGGAGGGAATTGAGAGCATATTGGAGCAGTTTTGGGTGCCTTTATCATAGGAGAGGTCAAGGCTTGACCTTTTCTTCATCCATGAGCCTTTTGGAGTTGTTTAAGGGGCTTAAAAATGGGATTTATTGTTTTACACGACCAAAGGAAGTTCCTATCTTTGTGCAGCGTATTTGCAGGCATAAAGTAACTTCAAATGATAGTTTGGAGTTAGTTCTTTCTTCTTTCAGCAAGTATTGTAGCTCATTTTTGGAGCTTTCAAGAAAAAGATAGCATTGTAACTCATTTTCATAGACTTGTACTCAGCTGTATTTTTACCTTTCAATCAATAAAAGCAAGCTACTTTTCCTTCTCAATACTGGATATTGTGTGATAACATGAAATTATTGATATTTCCTTGTGATGATAATGTTTATCCTTGGTTCTAGTCTAGTTTCTCATAACCTTTATACAAAAGTGCATGTTTGTGCAGGTTATAGTTTGTGTTCTACCAGTTCTATGTAGGATTCAATTGTGAAGTCAAACATTCGAGCCTCTAGGAAGGTCATTTGTTGTTCCACTTAAGTTTTTCCATAAACTTCAAAGCCTATCTATGAAATACTTATGCAAAACATGTCAAAATTGAGTTATGTATATTGTAGTGAGTTTTATTGATCACATTGTGTGTCAAAACAACATTACAAATCCTTAATATTTGGTGCATCACACTAGGAGTTAGTTTTATTTCATGTTTCCTCCTTATCCTTTTCCCAAAAAGTAGTTTTAGGTGAGTACCATAAGAGCCAACTTACTCTAGAGGTTCTTTTCTTCTCTAGGTAACCCACAACCTAGAAAATTCCCATGTTTCACCAATATGTTAAGCTCTGCAACTTAGGAGGGGTACAATAGTGAGTGATAACAGTTATTGGCATGCTTGGTGGGACTAGTATGATGAACTTCTCATCAAAATACTAAGAGATTTGGTGCTTTTCTCAGTATTATTAGCCTTTGGAGGCAATATAAACAACACCATGGTGACTCTAATTACATATTAGTTGGTTTTAGTAGTCGAAATGCATGCAACCAAGAAGAGGAAAGTGTTGTAGAATCTAAGACAATTAAAATTCCTTGTTTTAAAAGTTTTTCCTCAAACCAATAGAAGCCCTTTCAAATCCCCTTACCAGTTGAATCTAACATGGACAACTATGATGAGATTGTTAAGTTGGAAGAGCATGTGTTAACAATCCCAAGCTTCAAGAAAATCACTTCTTCTCTTCCTCAAGAGTTACCAAATCCTCTATCAACACTCCCTAAAGCTTTTGAGGAGTTGCTCGATCATTTCAAATAGGAGGAGGTCGAGCTAGTAGTGAAACAAGAGTTTTTGTTTTCAATTCAAGACTCAAAACTAATTAAGGATCTTCCTCAAGTGGAAAAAACTTGTGAGGTCAGTTATGAGGAGGAAAAAGAGATATCTATTGTATATAGGCCAACGAATGGTGTGAATAATGAAAAATCCAAACTTTTTCAAGTAGAAGTCGAGGGTGATTAGTTGGAAAACAAGGTACAAGGAAATTGGATGGGTTAGAAGGAAGAGTTGATTTTCCCATTTGATGAGTTGTCTTGTTTTGTTGATAAGGATGAAGATTCGAAGCAATAAGAAGATATCAAACAATTCAATGAGTTGCTGGTTAAAGAGGAAAAATCAAACATGGATCAAGAGGAAGAATATGGTCATGATGATGAGTCTATTCTCTCAATTCAAGAAACTTATCATGAAGTTGATTTGCAAGATCTTAGCTATTTGGAGGAACTTC
>CM021100.1:278785863-278830682 GCA_007115665.2 Sequoiadendron giganteum | reverse complement strand
GATAGACATATTGTCTCACCGAGGGAAGCATATCGGCAAGACATATATCATCGGAGTAAGTTCTGAATGTCTACTCGAGCAGCTATATGACGTCGATAAGCTTACTTCGGAATGAGTCTTAGCGACATAATTTAGATTGAAATAGAGATAGAATTTTGTCGAATGAGCGATGAAATAGGCAAGTCATTACGGCGAAACTTCACCAGATACATTGCAAATTCGTCGTAAAATCGACAAGAAAGTGCACTTTTTAAAAAAAAACCTATTCGTTGAAATGTAGGCATATCGGTGAAAGATGAAGACTATTACAATGATCAAAATTGCCTGAGAAGATATATCGGGAGGACTGGTTTTCTATCTCAGCGATAACTTTTCATCGGCGAGATACACATATTGTCTCATCGAGGGAAGCATATCGGCAAGACATATATCATTGGAGTAAGTTCTGAAGGTCTACTCGAGCAGCTATATGACACCAATAAGATTACATTAGCAGGAGTCTTGGCGACATAGTTTAGATTGAAATAGCGACAGAAGTTTGTTGAATGAGCGATGAAATAGGCAAGTCATTATGGCGAAACTTTGTCGGATACATTGCAAATTCGTCGGACGTTTTTTCGGTTCATCGTAAATTCGATGAGAAAGTGCATTTTTTTTTTAAAACCTATTCGTTGAAAGATCAAGACTATTACAGCGATATGAGGCCTGTTTGTAGCAGAAATAATGATAACTATTTTCTTGGTTGTTATACAAGCCATCTCCATCAACAGAGCTTTGAAACCAAATCCACACACAACACAATGTTCATAGTGAAAAGTTGGAACTTTCTTTCATCTTTGCAGATTGGTTTGATGCTTCAAACGATGCATTTCTTATATTGAAAAGTGCATTACTTACCTTTTTGAGCTTCTCTTTGTTTTGAGAGTAGTTTAATAATCTCTACTTAATAGGGCCAACCACATGAAGGTGGAAGCTCATTTGGCCCTCCCTTCCCCCCCCCACCCCTCACATCACTCTCAATTCCCCATACCCAATCATATAACATTAATCATTCATTCATCCATTAATAACATATAACATTCATTCATTCATCCATTAATAACATATAACATTCATTCATTCATCCATTAATAACATATAACATTCATTCATTAACATATAACATTTTTTCATTAACATATTCAGATTCATTCATTAACATATTTCATTTTTTCAGCTTTTACATATTATCAAAAATATGGCTGTCATAATATGATTACAATCACTTTTTTTTTTGTTTCTTTTTTGCAGCTAAAAAAAGCTGAAGTGGAGTATCATTTTCAAAATCATCTATCCCCCCTTGAGTTGTTCTGAGCTTTGCTCATGATCTTAATGTATGCCTAGTTGTGTACTCAAAACGTGGACGTGGCTGCAAGGGGGGGTCTACTACAATAGCAAAGAAATGTTAAATTGATATGTTTTATTATTATTGTTACACGTATTTCATTAATTAAAAGAATATCAGAGTGGTGCTCTTTACCTGATTGGGCCACATCATGTTCCTGATATTGTCTTATAGCCTCATGCTCAACATGTTGAACACCCTCTAAATCCTGATCTGGAGTTGAAACATGAAAGATTACATTAATTAATACACTTATTGCAATTAAAAATGTTTAAAAGAACATTAGAGTGGTCCTGCTTACCTGATGGAGCCACATCATGTTCCTGATCTTGTCTAGCCTGATCATGCTCAACATGTTGATCATGCTCTACATGCTCTAAAGTTGAAACACAAAAGGTTACATTCATTAATACACCAAATGCAATTAAAGATGTTTAATTGTATTAATCCATACTGCGTTTTATATAGCACATGAATACATCTAGTACCGGGATGCACACCATCGCCTTCATCGGCAGGTTGCGCTCCACCCTCACTAGGCTGCATTCCAATGTCATGTGTAGGATTATCATTGCTTATCTTTGTAAAACAAATAGGCACATTATTATGGTGGAAATTAATATTGAACAGATTGCACAAGTATTCAATTTGAAATAAACTTTATTGAGTTTATTTACCTGCGTGTTGGATGCAGTGGAAGATTGTGTTTGCCCAATCGAGACTCTTAGTTGTTCAGTCAAGGCTCCATAGCCTTGGTCGAAGGCAATCTTTAGGTCCTCTTGTGTGGGCACTCTGTTGAAATCAAAGCCCTACATTTTTGCATGCGATCATGAATTTTGCTTCTATGATGTGATAAAACCAAAATTGTTTGCAATTTATTATTTGGATGCAATATTTCATTTATTGATACTTACAAATCGTGCGGCTACTTTCATATAACCACCAGAGCCAAATTTGTGCTACCTGTGTTTTTCTAGTCTTGCCTTTGTTGCCTTTGATGTGTCGGGCAGCCTATGAAAAATTTGAAATACGTTAGATTATGTAAAAAGAAAGATTAATCAGTATATAATTAAATTGTTGATAGTATTACATACCTTCCTTGGCCTGGTAGTATCTTTCCTTTCTTCTTTTTAGCCTTCTCCTTTCCATCCGACACCAAGTCCTTCCACTCCCTTTTCAGAATCATGGGGGGACGCTCGTACTTTCTCTTCTTCTCTAAATGTGACCTATATTGGTCCCTCACATACTTTAAATAGGTACCAACTTTCTTAAGGACCTTGGTTCGATTGAATGTTTTATCACCGAACAACACAACTAAACAGTTAATGAGCTCATCTTTTAAATCTTGATTTTGGGCATTCCACCGTGTATGTATGGTGGGCCCGAAGAGCTCCAATGAAATATCACTTAGATGTTTATAAAAAACATCATTTCCTACAATTATAATGTAGGAAAATATTGCCATTTTGTAAATCAATATAATAGGGCGCTATCCCCACTGTTAGCACTTACTTAAAATAATAATAATAATAAAAAAAACATTTTAAAGTACTTGGGACCTTCTCTATCTCTATGGGAAGGAAATCCTTGATCACCACAAATGTGACCGGAAATGTTCCTATACTAGTAATACGGGAAGATCCGGGAAATGCTGCTAAAACATCACCAGTAGTAGTGGCCTCTACATCCACAGGTAATGACACATGTAGTGGCATGTGTTCGTTGTTAGAAGGTGGACTATCGAATGCTTGCATGGTATGTGTTGCCGACATTTTAGATGACAATATAGGCACAAATGATGGGGTTGGATGATGTGTTGTATGCGTAGGAAGATCAGGATTGACTCTTGTACCATCCCCTACTTCCCAGGAAACACTTGCAGTACCTTGATCATGGCCAACAGCATGATCATGAGGATGCAAATAGCCCTGTAAAAACAACACATTTTAGTTCATGACATAAAAGAGTACAAAATATAAAACCATGAATGAACTTATGTTATAATTAAAGATCTCATGACAACTTACTTCCAAGTTTTGTGCTATCTCAGACAATAATTTAACTCTTTCTCTTATCTCATCTATTTGAGGCACTACGAATACCAACTAAAGGATTTCTTGATTGCATTTTTTTTGGGCCTTCCTCATCATATCCATAGGGTTTGTGGAAAATGCGATGTCATCATCACATAATAGTGACTACACCTCCATATGGATGCTCTCCTATACTACTGGTGCCTTTCCCCAATCAGCCAACAACAATAAGAATATTAAAAACATTATCAAAATTAACCCAATAAAATCATGAAAAAAACATAATAATAAAAAAAATTGTTTGTATCTTATTTGTACAATTACAATGAGGTAAACCTGTCAGATAGAAGCGCCTAAAGATGGATCACGATCTGTGCTCTGGGACAAATCCTTCCTCATATGATTAATGTCTCGCTGTGAAAAAATTAAATATAAAAAACATTACCGAAATGAAACAATAGACTTACGAAAAAAAACATAATAATAAAATGGTATATTGGAGTCACTAATTGGAGGTTGTGTAAAATGGTATATATATAGTACATACCACCCCCAGAGTAATTGTATTTGTATCTAATCAATTCAAATTGAAATCGATTAGCAACTCTTCCCCTGCTGTTATTGATTTTATCGCACATACGAATACACGGTTTCCCTCTCACGCCTCGAATATACAATTGGGTTGCTTATTTTTTGACCCAAGTCATGTACTATTTATAAACCCTGCAATATTCCCTGATGCTTTTGGCCTCCCGTCAATGTACCTAGCCACTCCTTTATTTTGATCCTTATCTTTTAGTTGTATATAATTTGCTGATAATGCATACCTATGCATACTTCGTGTATATCGAACAAGCTGCATCCAATCTTTGTAACTACAATAGGGTCAAACATACTCCATCAACTTAGTAACTTTGTCGTAATAGACTTTTATGCCATCCATGCAAAATAGGCCCAAACCATGTAATGACGATGGTGCTATGTGATATATCCTCTCGTTGACACAAAGATCAGAGTTTATTGGAGGAAGTTCCTTGGGTACCCATTGTTTCCATAGATGTTTGTACCTCAAGGGCACCTCGATGTCGCCTATGCTCTCATCATCATAAGAACATGACCCCCCTTCAGCAAGAAAAAATTCCATGCATTTACAAAATTTTCTTCTAATGTTTTGACCTCTAGTTGATCTCCCTCTTTTAGACCTACTACATGTCTCGCTTTCCTCTTCTCTTTTTGAATTTCCCTCGCTTGAGGAAGATAAATTTGAAAAATACCTATTTTGTGGTGCCTGCACTCATAAGGATGTTGGATGAATTTATTTCATGGTGATGTGATCTGAAGGTGACATTATGATGAATTTATCATTTCATCACTAGAAATTGACAGGTTATAAGGTAATCAAGTATTGATAGATTGCAAGTTATTGTTACTACCGTCCAAATGTGTCCAAAAATCAAATCTACTTAACGTTTTAACTCCCAAACTTTGTAACAAGTGTTAAATGTGACTATGGTCCACCAGTTACACAACCAAGGCGTCAAATGTATTCTCTAATTTTAATCAAAGGACTTTTGCTCTTCATTCAAGTAAATAAATTTGAAGGGAAACATCACCAAGTGGTTTATTAGACACCTACATGACTAAAAATAGAAACAAATTTACATTTAATTTCCATATGTCTAAGTGGTTAATAGGGAGGGAGTGTGTACTAGGCATGGTAAAGTCATCATAAGTTTATGCTTTGGTAGTAAAAATTGTTTAAGTCATCTTAAATATTCCTATGTCTAATTGCTAGGAGACTTTTGTTATGTTTGAAGGTAGGATGAGTGGTCACATCAATGTTCTCATTCTCTATGAAAAGGTTTCAACATCTTCAAATAGAGAAAGTTAGTGCTTATAGTCATTTGAAACAACAATATTTTGATTATGTATGATGGTAGGATTTGAAAACCCTAAGTATGTCGATAACTCAAAGGAATTTTTTATTTGCAATAAAATATTAATACCTTTGCCTTATGTTCATATGCATAGAAATTAGGATGTGTCCCCTTAATAACTTTGTATTCTGCATTGGCTTTCAAAACATGGCCGAGTCATGCCTTATTTTGCATAAATGTGAAACCAATTTGAAAATTTAAGCACATTATTAAAGTGATGAAATTATAAATCACTTTATTTAATGTTGTGTATGATGCAAGATAAAGATGTGTTTTCCTTCAAGATATGGTCAAAGGAGATAGTTAAAGGTTGATTTGTGGTTTCTTCCAAGCATACAGGGGAGGTTGGAGGAAGTTGACAAACAAGTGCCAAGAATATAGGTGTTATTTTGACTTGGTTTTGGAGGGAATTGAGAGCATATTGGAGCAGTTTTGGGTGCCTTTATCATAGGAGAGGTCAAGGCTTGACCTTTTCTTCATCCATGAGCCTTTTGGAGTTGTTTAAGGGGCTTAAAAATGGGATTTATTGTTTTACACGACCAAAGGAAGTTCCTATCTTTGTGCAGCGTATTTGCAGGCATAAAGTAACTTCAAATGATAGTTTGGAGTTAGTTCTTTCTTCTTTCAGCAAGTATTGTAGCTCATTTTTGGAGCTTTCAAGAAAAAGATAGCATTGTAACTCATTTTCATAGACTTGTACTCAGCTGTATTTTTACCTTTCAATCAATAAAAGCAAGCTACTTTTCCTTCTCAATACTGGATATTGTGTGATAACATGAAATTATTGATATTTCCTTGTGATGATAATGTTTATCCTTGGTTCTAGTCTAGTTTCTCATAACCTTTATACAAAAGTGCATGTTTGTGCAGGTTATAGTTTGTGTTCTACCAGTTCTATGTAGGATTCAATTGTGAAGTCAAACATTCGAGCCTCTAGGAAGGTCATTTGTTGTTCCACTTAAGTTTTTCCATAAACTTCAAAGCCTATCTATGAAATACTTATGCAAAACATGTCAAAATTGAGTTATGTATATTGTAGTGAGTTTTATTGATCACATTGTGTGTCAAAACAACATTACAAATCCTTAATATTTGGTGCATCACACTAGGAGTTAGTTTTATTTCATGTTTCCTCCTTATCCTTTTCCCAAAAAGTAGTTTTAGGTGAGTACCATAAGAGCCAACTTACTCTAGAGGTTCTTTTCTTCTCTAGGTAACCCACAACCTAGAAAATTCCCATGTTTCACCAATATGTTAAGCTCTGCAACTTAGGAGGGGTACAATAGTGAGTGATAACAGTTATTGGCATGCTTGGTGGGACTAGTATGATGAACTTCTCATCAAAATACTAAGAGATTTGGTGCTTTTCTCAGTATTATTAGCCTTTGGAGGCAATATAAACAACACCATGGTGACTCTAATTACATATTAGTTGGTTTTAGTAGTCGAAATGCATGCAACCAAGAAGAGGAAAGTGTTGTAGAATCTAAGACAATTAAAATTCCTTGTTTTAAAAGTTTTTCCTCAAACCAATAGAAGCCCTTTCAAATCCCCTTACCAGTTGAATCTAACATGGACAACTATGATGAGATTGTTAAGTTGGAAGAGCATGTGTTAACAATCCCAAGCTTCAAGAAAATCACTTCTTCTCTTCCTCAAGAGTTACCAAATCCTCTATCAACACTCCCTAAAGCTTTTGAGGAGTTGCTCGATCATTTCAAATAGGAGGAGGTCGAGCTAGTAGTGAAACAAGAGTTTTTGTTTTCAATTCAAGACTCAAAACTAATTAAGGATCTTCCTCAAGTGGAAAAAACTTGTGAGGTCAGTTATGAGGAGGAAAAAGAGATATCTATTGTATATAGGCCAACGAATGGTGTGAATAATGAAAAATCCAAACTTTTTCAAGTAGAAGTCGAGGGTGATTAGTTGGAAAACAAGGTACAAGGAAATTGGATGGGTTAGAAGGAAGAGTTGATTTTCCCATTTGATGAGTTGTCTTGTTTTGTTGATAAGGATGAAGATTCGAAGCAATAAGAAGATATCAAACAATTCAATGAGTTGCTGGTTAAAGAGGAAAAATCAAACATGGATCAAGAGGAAGAATATGGTCATGATGATGAGTCTATTCTCTCAATTCAAGAAACTTATCATGAAGTTGATTTGCAAGATCTTAGCTATTTGGAGGAACTTCTTTTCTGTTGTACAAAAGAGCTTAAGGTTGGTATAACAAATGAAAGTTTGTTGGAAGAGGCTACTAGCTATTCCTAAGATCCTTCCAAGAGCTAATAGCTTTGATGAGTTATTAGCTATCTTAATGGAAGAGGATGGTCCATTGAACATGGATGAGGAATCAACATGTAAATTTATCATGCAAGGTGAAGGTAATGATGTTATTTCTAATCATTCAAATTGTCTTCTCTCTTGTCTAAACTTAGCCATGAAACAAGACAACCATAAAAAAGGTAGAAAGGTTTGAAGAATGCAGTCATGGTAATATTATATCAACCTTATTGGGTTCTTTTAAAGAAGAAGAAAACCATGAAGTTCCAAATCAATTTCTTGTACCACAAGAGCACCATAAGAGTAAGATGAAGGATATGATCACACCAAAAGAGGAAAAAGGAAAAACCAATCTAAAGCTTTCAAGGGGATGTCCTATCAGGCATCTAACTAGGATGGAAACTAGGAATGCATCACAAGTCATTATTGTACCCAAGCATGAGGACTCTATTGAAAGAGAGCATACCCAACTATCCTATCCATTTTAAGATAACATGAATGGTAAGTGGATTTGTGGCTTTTTTTTCTCCATTTATGAGGCATTGCAATAGTTGGTTAAGCATCTATCATTTCTTCCTTTCCTCTTTGATTCTCACAAACATATGGAGCATTACAAGTTGCAAAGAAAGGGTAGCTACTTTCATGAACCAGTTAATGGTTTTATTTAGGTATTCCTTTCCTCAGTTAGTCTAGGTTAGGATAGTTTTTGTTTCAAGTGAATACGTTTTGTTTGCATAGTTAGTTTGTTTTGAGTCATTTGGTAGGTTCAATAAGGTTGGTAGGTGTTATGCACTATTTTGGATGAGTTACAACATTATGCAAGACTATTTCTCAAGTCTTGTCAAGTTCCAAGAATCAACACCATGCCCAATGGATACGTTTAGGCAACTGGTCATGATGTTTAGCAGGCAAACATATAGATGTCACCAATTTTTTTAACTAATTTAGCTTCTAAATCAATCAAGTAAAGTTGGGATAGTTTTTGCAAAAATAAAGATAAAGGTACACATTCAATTCTACTAAGTTCCATTCATATACACAAAAGTATTATCAAATGAATTGCAGTTCATTATGCAAATGTATACAAGAGAAAGATTGCACAAAATCTTCACAAATGTCTTTTATTGATAATTACAAATGTATGGTGTCCCACAAAAGTTGTGGGAATAACTATTTCAATACAATATAAGACATTAACTATACATTTGAAGAAATAGAAAGGAAAGAGCATATGGAAAGAGTAGGGATCCGTCATTGCCTAAATGATGAACCCCAATGTTGAACTGTTGCCTAAATGATACACCCCAAAGTTGAACTATTGCATCATTGGAAAAGTATTATCAAATTCTTCTATTATGAAGAATTGGTCTATGTGCCTCTAGTAATCCCTGTAAAAATGTGAAAGACAAAGCTATTTTATTTTTTCTGTCTTATCTTATACCATTTTACAAGAATGGGGGGGTCAATGTGCGAGAAGATCTTTGGAAACTAGGCATGAAAATTGCAGGTTAAAGAGAATGGGGGTGCCAAACTTATAGTACTCATTGTCCTGTGGTCATCAATTTTCCCTGAGTGCCCTCAACCTGGTCCTCGACACTGGTATTGACCTTGTTTTAGCTCCAAACTCTTCATCAATGCTGGTATTGACCTTGTTTTCACTCCTCCAAAGTCTTCCTCAGCACTGGTATTGACCTTTCACTTGTCCAATTTGATGAGCTACAACCTGCTTTAGTTAGGTTTTAGAGTATGTTAATTAAATTTAAAAAAATTATGGCACCATTTAGAGTAGTGAATATAAAGCAAGCAAAGCCTATTATGGTGCCATTTAGAGTAGTGAATATAAAGTAAGCCAAGCCTATTATAGCCATGAGGGAAATAATAAAACTCCTAGGATACTTTGTGAAACCATTTTCCTTGGTTAAAGGGAGGCCATAAAATATACCTTTGGATTTTTTCAATCTTCAAATATGAGGATTTGCAAGGTTCTTAGCAACATGAGTAATGAAAATGTGTGCAAAAATAATTTTTGAACACACATGGAATCTCCTTGCCAAAGGAAGGGGCTTCATAATTTAATATGATAATTTTTCTCAACTCTAGAATCAACTTTTAAATCTTCTCCTAATAGGGCCAAAATCACATCTTCTTGTGTTTGAGAAGTTATTAAATGATTTCCTTCAAAAGGCTGATGTAACCTCCATCTCAACACCAAGGGCCCACCACATTATGCATCACCAAGGAAATACACGTGGCGCTCGCCCGTGATATCGCAATCAATAAACACCTTGCATCTTTCTATCACGCGAGGGTGGGCAACCGTTGATCTCCACCATCAGCAATCATGCTCATTCATAGTAGTCACCAGCACTGAACATAACCATCAAGCAACTTTCCATCAAGATTATAATATCACCGTTGATTTTCGGCACGTGCATCTCGGAGCCGCTTTAGTAACCTGTCATATAATGTACTAAAACTTGACAAAAATATTAAAGCATTTGATTAATAGTAATGTTATAATATTATATATTATATAATAATATTATATTACATTATATGAATTATAATGATATATTTGATATATTAATATTATATATAATCTATAGATTAATAGTAATTATATTAGATTATTAATATTATTGGTATATTATTAATAATATTAATATTGTATTAGATTAATAATAATTATAATGTTGTTAAATGATTAATTATATTACAAATGAACACTGCTTTCAAATTCTTAGCTTTGAATGAATGGTTGAAGCACCAATGTTGAATGTTGCAACTCTAGTAGGCATGAATAGAAGTAGAGGATATTGTTTGGGAGAAGAATTTTTTCTAGTGCTAGGTTATGTTTTAGGATATATAGGGTTAGGTTATATAGTGTTTGAGCCTAGCCTCAAACACTACAATTAGGGTTAGGTTATGTGTTTTCTATAGGGTAATCCAAATCATAACCTAACCCTTTTTCTCGAAACCTTAACCTTGACCCTAACCCTGACCTTTATCCTATCTTTATAACCCTAACCACAACCAAAACTCTAACCCCAACCCTAACCCTAATTACCTAACCCTAAATATTATTTATTTTATTAATTAGTTGCATTCACTCTAATAACCCTAAACCTATCCCTAAAATTAACCCTAGCCCTATCCCTGGCCCTAATCCTAACCCCAACTCTAAGCCAAATATAAAAACAACCCTTAATCATAATTACAATAATCCTAAAACTTCATTCTAGATATAACCCTAATACTATAATCCCTAATTGTAATCCTAAACCCTAACCCTAATTTCATATATAATCCCAACCATAACCAAAACTCCAAATCTAACCCTAACCATAAAACATAAACCCTAATCTAACCCTAATCCTAAAATTATTTTCCTAACCCTAACCCTAACTCTAAAATTAACACTAACCCGAACACTAAATCCTAACCCTAATTAAATACCCAATCATAACCCTTAATTGTAACATCATCCTTTGAATTGGATACTACATCAAAAATTATGTGTTACAATCATTGCTTCCATTGTTGGCATTTTTATATTGGGATGCATATATTTCTAAAATCAACAAAATCTTTTAATGTCTTGCCAAAATTAATATTATTAATTGTAATATCAAACTTATAAACATCTATCCAATTTAGAACATAAATAAGAAATATATGGTAATAGTTTCTTCAAAAAGAAAAGTGATGTGGACTAGAAGTACTATAGGATATCCACAAAAGAGATCTACATTGAAAATATTGTAGGGAAATTCAAGAAAATACAATTGGTAGATGCAAAGCCAAATAAATGTGAAATTGTGTACTATAATGATTTTAGAATATACACATAATGGATTTGTTGAAAAGGTTTTAGAAACTTTCAAACAAATGCAATTGGTAGATGCAAAGAAAAATTCCACAACCTTCACCAAAATCCTTATTGGTTTCCTTAATATGGGAGATTTGGAACAAGGTATAGACATCCATCAAAGCATAATATGAAGATGAATTTTTTCAAATGTTGTGGTTGTAGATGCCCTTTTAAAATTTATATAGAATGTGGAAGGATAGAAAATTTTTGTGAACTATTTGATAAAATATCTCAAAGAATTGTAATCCCTCAATTTATTTTAGTGTCTATTTTGTTATACCCCATGTCCCAAATTGGGTATAACACAATACACACTAAAACAAATTGATAGATTGTTATGAGGGCAATAATTAGACTTTTCTAATTAGAGTGTATTCCATGAGATTACAATTATTCGAGGCATTGTGTCAAATAGTTCATGAGCTTTGCCTATCCTCCCACGTTTTGCATAGATTTCAAAAGGGCATCCACAACCACAAGATTTGTGAAAATTAATCTTCATATTATGTCTTCTTTATGATTGGTTGACTCTTATACTAAATTAATACGTTCAATTTATGTTTCCTACTTGATCTAACTATCCACAAATGGCAATTTAACGGTGGAAGATATGATCCGAATTTGGTATAAATTGTATATGCAATATCAAGGTATGAATTAATATGTTCAATTAATAGATGTTAAATGAAATGAATAAAACTAATGTAATGTAAATAAGGGAGACCAGTGCCTTATTGGGTAAAACAGAGTCCAATGAAAGCCTTTAATGAATGGTTTCTATCTAGCAGGTCCTCTAATTGTTTGGCATATAACTATGAGTTTACAACTGGTATAAACATGGAAGAGTGTAATTGATAAAGCCTACTTGAGGCAAAATATCAAATCTAATTATCTAATTCTTCTTATTGATCCAAATGGCATTCCCAGATTACTATAATTTATTGAAAGGAATTTTAATTCTTCTTTAAAGAATCCAATAAACCAAATCACACAGAAACAACAAATGCATACTGATAAATTGAATATATACTTGATACTTCAATTTAAAAAACCAAGAAACATCAGATTGGAGATAATCAAATAATCACAAGAATCCAACAAATAATTGATACCAAAATGAAGCCTCTAAATCAACAGTCTTCCATTATCTCCTTAAAAGTTCATACATGCAACATAGTCTCCTTGAATGTCATCATTTTTGAAAATTTAATGCTTACAATAGTCTATCCTATTCTAATTCTATCTTCTACCCCTTTACATTTATCCAACAACAGATACTTATACATCAGTTTGCAAAAGGACGTGCCTTTTCAAAAAGGTTTAAAGCATAAAAGGTTTAACAAATCCACTATTAACTAATTTCTCTTGAGCCACAAATAGACTGCAGACATATGCTCCATATAATCCTAGCACTCATGAGTGTCAGCATCTCCCAATGCATCACAGATCACAATCTCCATCATTATCATTTGCTCATTTTTCTCACATGCTGCATCCAATATCACATATTTCGCAGTGGCTGTCTCCAACATCCCTTGGAGTATTTTTTTGCACTCACTTTTCCATGTAGTTGCTTCCTTCATTTTCCCTTCATCATCACATAACTTGGTCAATCTATCTTCAGCAGCCTCTATCAATCCCTACATATCTCCTTGTAACTCCTCAAAGAAATCCCTGTGCCTATCCATAATACAATTGGCATTTTCAATCTCTTCATTACTAGTAGTGTCCTGCTCCAATTCCTCAATTCTTTTTTGAATTCTGCTATCCACTCTCCTATGTTCCTTTATTGCATCTACATACTGTGAATGTTTTCCCCAGAGTTTATTTAACCAAGTGGTTAAAACAAGCTGCCTTTTTTTTTTTATTACAGCAAATGCATCCATTCTCCATTGAGAGTATGTAGTTGACCCTTCGCAACGGTCTTTTTTCTGTGAACTCTCACCTTGCGTGAGCATCCTTGTTGGTTCTATTACACCACCTACCAAGTCTTTCAAGCATTCATTCTCTCTCAACATCCTCTCATTATTGGTTTTGTACATATCCCTTTCCCTTATCAATGCTTGGATTTCCCAATATCAGCAGTCGCTACATGATCAACCTCCCCAGCCTTCAGGGTCATGACATGTCTGAATGCCTTTTTAGTATCAATAACAATTTATTTCTTGTGAGGAGGATACAAGGCCCAAATAATCAATGTTTCATCATCAGGATTGTATCTTGATCCTGTGTATACCTCTGTCACCTTCTCTATACTAAGCTTGTGGGTAGCATTGTTATCTTTTAAGAAACAATAAAAAACTAATGCATAATTCATATCCAAACCTAGAAAAATCATAACACCTTCCTTTTCAAGAAGCTTCCTCCCCTTTTCAGGGGTCATGTCAATCATCTCTTTGTCTACTTCATCCTTTAATATTTTTAACAGTTGATCCTCATTCCCTGGAGTGACATTGTCAACCTGTCCCCTTATCTCTTTCCCTTTTTTCTTATATAAAAATGTCTTAAACTCCGAGGTCTTTATAAATTCATCATTTGATATGAAAGACCTATAGTCTTCATGTCTTGTGTCTACATCCATGGTTTCCTCAACATTTGTTTCTTTGGCAACATAGGCATACTCCTGAGTCTTCATTCTTAAAACTTTCTCAGATGAGCTTTGTGGCCTGTCTATTTCTGAAATCCCCCTAATGGAGGATAACAACTCAACATCCACCAACTCCTGATTATGTTTTTCAATCACAATTTCAGCTTCCTCTGCCTCCAAGTTTCTGATTATGTCATCAAATTTAAAGGGCACATGATGGTACCCTTAAAGATTTACTTTTTCTTTAGCAGAGTGGATATACCCTTTTGGATCAAAGTTCTTTCTCACTGAGGGTACCATGTCAGGGGTCATGTCAATCATCTCTTTGTCTACTTCATCCTTTAAGCTTTTTAACAGTTGATCCTCATTCCCTAGAGTGACATTGTCAACCTGTCCCCTTATCTCTTTCCCTTTTTAATTATATAAAAATGTCTTAAACTCCGAGGTCTTTATAAATTCATCATTTGATATGAAAGACCTATAGTCTTCATGTCTTGTGTCTACATCCATGGTTTCCTCAACATTTGTTTCTCTGGCAACATAGGCATACTCCTGAGTCTTCATTCTTGAAACTTTCTCAGATGAGCTTTGTGGCCTGTCTATTTCTGAAATCCCCTTAATGGAGGATAACAACTCAACATCCACCAACTCCTGATTATGTTTTTCAATCACAATTTCAGCTTCCTTTGCCTCCAGGTTTCTGATTATGTCATCAAATTTAAAGGGAACATGATGGTACCCTCAAAGATTTACTTTTTCTTTAGCAGAGTGGATATACCCTTTTGGATCAAAGTTCTTTCTCACTAGTGCTCTTCTCATGTTGTAGTGCAATAATTTGTCCAAAATTAGATCATAACCCTCCTTGGCTAATATAGTGAAATCACTAAAACACAATGTACTGGGCATAAAATCCTGTTTCCCATATGAACTTAAGTTCATAACACTGGAGTAATCCATTTGCCTAACAATTTCTAGGTATGCAATTCTATCCAGGACAGTTCTGGGCAGAATGAAAGGTGTATCCTCAAAGCCATAAACCCTAATCATTGTGGCATTCTCTAAGAAATACCAATCCCCCCAGTTGTGGTTAATTGGTCCATTGTAATCTCTAGGCCTAAGAAACCTTTTTACTTGTTCAGATAAATAATAATCAAAAGGATGGCTAAAAAATCTATACAAGGGTTTCAAAAAGAATTCTTCAAAATGCAAGAAATTTGAATTGGCAAACCTATTGTCCCAAACGATAGTCCATAATTGAACAAGCAATGGCCTACCTTCCTTGTCGGATTGTGAAATCCTTAGCTCCTAGGGCCATAAACCTAACTCTTGTCCAAAATACAACACTAAGTGCATCAGCAGTGAGTAATTTCTGAGATGGAGAACAGAAGAACCACTCTTTATCGCCATCAAACCTGCATCCAGCTCCTTAAAAACATGTGCAGCATAGTCAAATGATCTGGAATTGTGATACTGAATGTCTGCAAAAATCACCATGGGCACAACTACCATATGCTCAGGTACCTCCATCCCTAATACCTGTCCCACTGAGTATTAAGTATATTTTAGGTAAGGTTCGAAGAGGTCTACATGAAAGGGTGGCCCCTCACTGTCTTCCACTGGAGTAGGTTTTCCATGACACCTAATTCTGTGTAGAGGTAACCTCCACCCTTTATAAATGGTGTCCATCCTTCTGAACTCACTATCGTGCTCTTCACTCACTACTTTGTCACTGCATATTCCCTCCATTCTGAAAACCTCAACAATTGCATTCTCAGATACATGTATCAATGGATTCCTTGACAAATCACATATAGCTTTGTTTTTTGAATCATAGTGTCCGGCCAGCAATTTTACCAATTCGGCGTTAATAAAAAAATTAGGGCACACTAATTTCCCTAAATTGAGCCTCCATGGATTGCATACTGGCTCAAAGCGATTTCTCCCATGGTAATGGAAATTGAATAACTCATAGCCTCTAATCGGAGTCCAAACATCACCTATAAATTTGCATTTGTCAACCAATTTGTCAACTTCCACTTTGAGTTGTGTAGAATGCCTAGCTTTAGGTCCAAAACCAGGTAACTGGTCTATGAGGTCTTGATTTAGCTTCCTTTTAGTACCTTTTAGTTGCAACTCAGTCTTTTGCTTTTTTTCTTTTGATTGGCTTCCCTCCCCGAGTTTTCTTCCCTTTAGTTTTCTTGAACTAGTGCCTTCCATAATTCAATTTTTTACAAATTCTGAGAGGACGAGAAACTTACTGTAACTTCTTCCAAACTCAAGCCAGGTGAATACCTTAATTTCTCAGCTGGTTCCCTTGCTCTCCTTCACTTTGAATTCTGTGAGACATTGATTTCAATGGATCATACCCTGATATGCAAAATCTCCTACACTTCGTGGCACCATTAATGTCTTTACCGATCGAGACATGAATGCTGCAAGTTTTTTTTTTGAAATTCTCATTGTCACATCAGGGTTCAACGATCACCCATCCGCCAAGACATCTTGCAATTTCCCCATCACAAGTCTCCCCAATAGTTTCTTTCCTTTTTCTTTTATATCGTCGTGACTTTCACCAAAACAACTATCGCTCAGACTTAATGAATCGGGCCAATGGTTCTTTTCCTTACTCTAAAAGTACTTTCACTCACCGAGATGTTCACTTTATCGAGTATGTCACTGAGACCAAGCAATTTGTTCTGGCGACAAAATAATAATCACTGTGATGTCTCTTAGATCTCCCCGCGGTGACATGTCTCATCGATACACCTCTTCTTTGGCAAGACAATGAGCATCATCTTATCGATACCCTTTATCTCTGCATGCTCAATTTTGTCAGTGTAACCTGAGGGGTTGGTAAGACTTTTATGAACTCTTCCCGACATCGTTTGTCTTACCGATTGAGTCCTCCTTTTGCTTTATCGGCAAGACCAATAGGGCTTTGACAAGTATTTTGAAATCTCTCTCTGATGACCAAAGTCTCTCCGATAGAATTTACTTTTCTCCAATCGAAAAAAGGTAACTTAGCTTGATATGACCTTACACCGTCACGCTGATACCTTTTGTCTTGCCGATAAGTAATACAAACCCACATTCTCCTAGTGTATAACTTTATCGGTATGACCCATTTGATGTCTCACCGATACGATAACATTGGTAAGACATTTCAAACCTTTGGCTGATTCCCTTGTTCAACGTTCACCCATCCGCTAAGACGTCTTACGGTTTCCCCGACATCACAAGTCTCCCTGATAGTTTCTTTCTTTCTTCTTTTTTATCGCCATGACATTCACCAAAAAATCTATCCTCGAGACTTAATGAATCGGGCCAATAGTTCTTCACCTTACTCCAAAAGCTTTTCATCTCACCGAGATGCTCACTTTATTGACTTAGTCGCCATGACCAAGTATTTTTTTTGCCGACAAAACGATACTCGTCATGATTTCTCTTAGATCTTCCCGTGGTGACATGTCTCACTGATACGCTTTTTCTTCGGTGAGACCATGCGCATTGTCTTCTCGACACCCTTTATCTTTGTATGCTCAGTTCTGTCAGTGTAACCCGAGGGGTCGGTAAGACTTTCTGAATTCTCCTCGGCATCATTTGTCTCACTAAGTGAGTCCTCCCCTTGCTTTATCGGAAAGAATAATAATGCTATGGGTAGTGTTTTAAAATCTCTCTCTGATGACCAAAGTCTCTCCGATAGACTTTATGTTACTCCAATCGGCAAAAGGTAATTTAGCTTGATGTGACCTTACATCGTCATGCCCATACTTTTTATCTTGCCGATAAGATATAAAAACCCACATTCTCTGTGTGTATAACTTGATCGGTGTGACCCTTGTGATGTCTTGCCAATACATTTAGGATATGTATATTATCATCGATGAGACCTACATCAAGTTATGCCGATATTTTCATATGTAAAGATTTTAATGTCAGATGAAATTTATGGAGCGTTATGGCACAATTTTAAATCGGATTTTTGTAAAATATGCTATGTGAGGATTTTTTTGTTTGCATTATGAATCTTTTTTCGGAGACTAATAATCATGAAGAAATAATGAATTTGTCAAAATTTGACAGTTCCAACAGCATGAAGGTTTGATATTTCATGACAGTACTAGCATTTTAGTTATAATGATATATTTAGAGCTCATGGCTCTCCTTTGTATAAACATATCACAATTTTGAATAATATAATCAAGGGTTATGGCGTTCATCTCACTGTTATGGTGTGTATGATTTCCATTTTTTCTTTAATTCAAAGAGTAAATTAAAATGCTTGGATGGAGTCATAGATGGATATGTTTGTAAAGGGATTTGATAAGAAATATTGAGTTAGGATAGAAATTGACACTGTTCTAATGCAATATTGTCAGAGATCTTATATGTTATGTGTTTGAACCTGTTATGGAAATCTAAATATTTGTGAATTCGACTCCCCAATAGTATATGGCACTAGCCAAAATTGTATGTGTTTGTAAGGTTTTGTGAATGTTTGTCTTAGCTTAGAGGTTGCTACCAAATTGCAAATTAAATGACTATCTTAAGTGGTGAAATGTCATTGTAATCATCTCATGCTCCAAGTAGTTGATACTATTGATGCTTTTCTATTGTTTAAATTGATATATCAAGCATATATATATATTCAATTTACCGATACACATTTGTTATATTTGTGTGATGTGATTATTTGGTTATTTGAAGTAAAGATTAAACCCTTCTAGTCAATCGTAGTAACTAAAGAGTATTAATTGGATCAATAAGAAGAATCACATAACTAGGATTGTCATTCTATCTCAAGTAGAGTTTGCCAGTCATTTACTTGTACATTTATACAAGGTATAAACTACATCTGTGTGCCAAACACTTTGAATTATTGCCATCATAGATTACACTTTTATAGATCTTCATTAGACTCCATACACCCAACAAGGCAGTGGTCTCACGCTTTCATCTTTTGGTTTATCCATTTTATTTTTTACATATGTTAACTGAACATATTCTAATATAATTCAAATATAATTAAAATTGAAAACATCATAAATTAATTATGTAACCACATAAGTCAAAAATAATTCTTTTAATAAATTAATATAAAATAGATAATACAAATTAATTCCATTGATCTTCTTCTTCATCCAAATCTTTGTCTGTATCATTCGATCCAAATTCAACATTGTAAGGATTGGTCATATCATCATCATCGTCATTGAAGTCAGTTTTCATAATGTCATCATCCACATGGATATCATCTTCATCAACATTAACTCCTACATCATCATGATCTAGTTCCTCCTCTTCGACATCTTCGTCAGGCAGATCATCAACTAACTGTTGATCCTCATCATCATCTACATCATCTTCTATTTCTTTAGTATCTTCTTCTTCCACCACATTATACTTTATCGGCCTTCCTCTTGGATCATGTCTAACAACATATAACCAACCCGATTTACCTGGAACCTCTGTGTAAAATACTTGCTCACATTGGCTTGGAAGAACATAGGGCTCATTTCTAGTTCGCTCAAAATACCTTGTATTAACCATGGTAAATCCATTATAATGTTCAATAATAGTTCTCTCGAGATCATTTTCATTCAATCGTAGCCTATACCATATGATGACGAACAAAACTAATTTGAAGGACTTAAATTCACACTCAATTATATCATCAAAAATCCCATAGTATTGATTTTCAAAGACTTCTGGATGTATGTCGCTTCTAGATGAAACATTAGTCACCTAGAAGACTGTAGTTATCCCAGAATCATAAGTTTTCTTTGTGTCATCCAACTTTTTGATTCAAAATTTATGACCATTGCACCACATAGCCTTGTGGTGTTTCACCTACAATATGTCAAACATGCAAAACTTATTGCAATATCATCAGTTGATAAACATATTTATTCTTGGTCGAATGTATGCGAAGAAAAAAATCTCAACATATATATACATCAATATAATTCAAAATAATTAAATAATATGGGTGATTAATATATTTATACATACCTGTTTATCTCTCAAACCATATGCTAAATCAATTTCCCTTGGTGTAACATTGGAATCTCCATTACGATGAGCTTCTTTAACCAATGAAGCCACACCTTCCCATGTTAATGCACGACCAGATTGTTGACATCTTTCAATCCATACTGTCATCCAATCAAGATTGTTTGCAACGCACAAATGTAGTGCATCCCACTCTCGACCAACTATATAAAGTTTTTTTGAAATTTACAAACGACGTATAATTAGTTAATTACCATGGTATACGACCTTAATTTATAATTGATCAATATTGAAGATTAATAATTAAATAAGTACAATATACATAAAAACCAAATGTAAAATGTATTCTAATTAATCTACATGACCATCTTATAATTACTTGACACTTTCCTCAATCTACCTTTCCCCATCAAGTACTCCCCTTCGAATTTGTGAATGGATTTGGGATCCCAAATGCAATCTACATGGATCTTTGCTACAAAATTAGGAAGATATTCAGTAATGTACACCATGGTCTAGTATACCATGTATCCATCCACCATAGAACCGTCAGGATGTGCTCTCTGTCCAACCAAAGCCTTCAAAAATTTCAAGTGCCTCTCAACCATCCACATTGACCTTGTGTGTACAGGTCCACACAATTCAATCTCCTCAACTTGGTGTATGAGGTAGTGTTCTTCTGCATTGAAAAATGTCGAAGGTAGACATTTTTACATTTCACACATTAGATGAGGAATTCTTCTCTTCCAATAATTTATATCTTCTTTATGGATTGCTTTAGATGACAACCATCTACAAGTGATTGAAGGCACAAATATATTAATGAGATTTAAAAAAAATATACAATGAATTGAACAAATATCGCTACTTACCTCATGTATTTTCCAAGATCATATATAACTTGCTTGACATTGTTGTCGAAGTTGTCTGGGAGAGATAGAGGTAGAACGTACTACAACAATTATAAAATGATCTTTTCATTAATATTTTTCTAAAAGTAGTAAACATAATACACTGAAAAGTACATGCAGTATACTAATATATATATAATATACCAGAATAATTACCTTAATGAAGGTATGCCAATCATGCATTTTCATCCCTGACCCAAATTCACCTTTCTTTGTTATCATATTGTTTATGTTCGCAGCAAATCCTGTGGGAAATCAAATTTTTTGTATGACTTGTTTTATATCATTGCTTTGCTACTTCGTTAATAACCAAGGAAGGGCACTTATATTAATTTGGTCTCCATCACTATTTAATTGAATGACATTTTTCATTGCATGACTGGCTTCTTGAATGTCACTACAAATTTTGACAATTTTTTCTTTGTCATTCCTTCCATCCAATATTTTCCATAACGTTTCTATCATATTCTTTCTTATATGCATTGTATCAAACAAATGCACAATTTGTAGCTGCTCATAGTAGGGAAACCTACTAAATTTTTTGGGATAACTTTTCAATCCCTCTGGAAGCCGACCATTAATGCCTTGATGACCTTCATGAAGCATATAAGTTAAACAAATTAACAATGAAAATCATTGTCAATTACAACATGAGTAAACACAACACACTATAAAAATATAAATTCAAAACATATCATAAATGATAGATAAACATATTGATCCGATGTATAACCTTGAAAATTAATTTTATTATCTTCCAACTTCCATAGGCGAGGTGTCATTCTTCGTTGTTTTGATGTAGTCTCTTCTTTCCCATTGAAAAGATTTTTTTTAGTAGTTCGATACTTATGATTTATGTGGAGGAAGTGCCTATACTCATCAAACACCTGCTTTCCTAAACTTGTTGAACGATGAGATTTCATCTTTGGACCACAAATTGGACATGAAAATTTTCCCTTTGTTTGAAGACCTGCAAATCATATATAATTGGATTAAATATGTCAATTTTTATAAATTTATATAATGAATAGATTATTTAAAAAACATGCATGATATCTAATTCATAAAATTAAATATTGTTAAAGTCATGCAGTCGAACGTTATAACATACCTGAAAAAATGTGTTAGCCCTGAGGCATCATGAATTGTCCATACAAGCATTGCATGGAATTGAAATTTTCTTTGTCCTATTGGTCTAGATACGTCATACATAGTGATGCCATTCCATAACTTTAGTAACTCGTCGATAAGAGGCTCAATATATACATTCATATCTTTAACTTGGTACTTACCTAGTTGAATGAACATAAACATTACATAATTATTATAGCCATTTTACTGCAATATATATAAATTCGTGTACATGACTATTAAATGAAAAAACATATAAGTCATTATGCAACAAATAAGACAAATGAGATGCTACTATGTTGAATAGAATTGATGTAAGAAAATACTTGGAAAAAATCATTGCCAATATTATGTGCTCCCTCTTTATTGACATCCATGGAGGAATGTTATTGTTGATAATAAAAATAGGCCACACCGAGTAAATAGATCTCAGCTCTCCAAATGGATTGACACTGTCCGCTACTAATGAAAGCCTGAGATTATGAGGTTCTTCTTTAAAGTGTGGTCATTTTTCCTCCATGTCCCTAAATGCAAAACCATCCGCAGGCATTCAAAGAATCTCATCTCCACTTCTATTACGTGCATAGTAATCCATAAATTGTGCTAAGCTTTCGTACCTAAATAATTGTTGCATAAGTGGAATAATGAGAATATAACGAAGAACCTTGCAAGGCACCTTTTTTGATAGTTGATCTATTTGATATCTACTGATATGACATTCTAGGCATTCTATTGCAAATTCATGTTGTTTATGATATATAATATGATCATTGGGACATGCATCTATTGCTTGATACTCCATTCCAATATCTTTCATAATGCCAGATAAATCTCGGTATGAGCAAGGTAAAATATTTGATGGTGGTAACGAAAATTCACCAATCAATCTACAACAAAAAATAATTTCTTAATATAAAGAATATTAAAGGCACATATTTCATCCTTTATTTACTAGCGATGAACTAACAATAATTAAAATAGATGAAAAAAGATGACATATATGACATACCTTAACATCCGTGAGAGTGCTATGTTGGATAAACCATTCATAACCTTCAAATTCACCAGCAACAATACAATAGAGAGAAGAGTTGTTTGGGAGCCTTCATAAAGGGGCTCGTATGCCTTCTCAAGTACAGGTAAATCATGAACATCATCAAAGTCATCTCAATCAACATGATCAGATGTGCCACTACATGTGTCATGGATCAATGTATTTGTACCATCATCTTCAATTGTGTTTTCTGGTGCATGATCATCTTCTTCCATAGGATCATTAACTTCATCTTCGATATTCATAGCTCCATGTTCCTCCACTTGCAAAACCACATTCTCTGGGCTGTGATAATTCATATCATGTGCCCTAGGGTGCTCCACCTTTATAATAATGACAGACACAAATAAACCATGATCATGATCAAGTGATTTTATATATATATATATATATATATCAAATGTTAAAACAATATAAACACATATAATGAATAACTTACCAATGGACGATAATCATGCCCCCCTTCAACATGACCATGTTGCTTACAATGTTTCTCAGTTGTTGTGATTAAAAGTCTTCTCGTCTTTAAGCCCTTGCAATTATTACAAAGACAATAACATTTGCCATCACCCTTTCTTTTCAATATAGCCCACAATCTAGCAACTGTCTCTTCATTTTGTTCTAGACTAATATTATTTGACATGATTTTTCTTTACCAAGCTTGAATATTTAGATCTTGAAAAAATATAAAACTCACACGTACTCCAATAATTTTTAATTATACACAAGTAACAAAATATAATAATTATGATATTTACACCAAAAAAAATCGGCATGCAACCACCCCTACAAAAGAGAAGATAGTCTGAAGTTAATGACCCCAAAAGACACTTTCAAATGTTAATTCCAAAAATTATTAAATTCTGATTTTACAATGATTTCCAACTGTTATACTCCTAAAATCAGAATATTGAACTTGCACAACAAAATCTGGAAATGAAATTCTCAAAATGCAGCTAATAGGCCTCAACAATTAAGGCCTGCTCAAGACTTTGTGAAGTCACTGCAAGATTTCCAAGCCTTACCTGATGATTTGAGCAGGAGGATTAAAGAGTTTGTAAAGATTTTTGATGACTGGAGTGACACATCTTTACCAGATATTGTAGATTCCCAAGGAAATGTTAGATCACTGCAGCAATGGCAGGACAAGGTAGATGAAATCATCAATGCACAAATCAAATTGATTTGTGATGACTTAGATTATGACATGCTAATGAGAAGTATGATATAAAATCATTAACACTAGCACATTTTTGGAATCTTTTGAAAGGGAGGCGAATCAAGTAGCAGTAAAGTATACACCTTACAGTGCAAAGGTAAATTAGGTGGTAAATTTTAATTGGCCAACGGATGAGGAATATCAAGGATGGGTAGAAAAGTACTTAACTGAACAAGAATAGGACAGAGTCTACAACCGACAGTTAACAGCTCAGCGGTTATGGTTGTAACAAATTTTGGCTGTCTTGGTGGCAGTTTTGGTGCAAGTTTTCAAAGTTTGGAAAATGCAACAGTTATTCTCTAGTGGACAGGATGAACAAGAAGATTCTCCAAAGACTCAGCTATTGTAACCAATTTTTGAAATGTCATAAGGCGGTCCAACTAACTAGTGACAGGTGTATTTCTAGTCCGATGCTTGTTGCTCCTTCATTTTCCCTATAAGAAGGATTTCGGGACCAGAAATATGGATTAGCAAGTTAGATATATTTAGGTCAAGTCTAACTGAAGTTGCAGAGCGAATTTGTAAAGAACCTAATATTATTGTGAGGATACTATTCTTAGGTTTGGTGTCATTCTATTGTAGGTTTTAGTTTCATGGGTACTTAATTTTCAAGACAGTACTGGCATCTGAATGAAAATTACTCATTTCAAGGTCATGTATCTCCATTGTATGAATATATTATTTTCTTGAATAAAATGATCAAGGGTTATTCTGTTCATCTCACTATTATGGTGTGTGTAATTCTCATTTTGTCTTTAATTCAAGGAATTAAGTAAAATGCTTGAGTGAGGTTATAGGTGACTATGTTCATATAAGGATTTGATAAGTAGTATTGGGTTAGAGTATAGATTGATGGTATTGTAAGGCAGTATTATTTGAGATTTTATATGCTATGTGTCTAGAAGATAAACTTGGTTATAGTAAAAAAACAACCAACACCTTTGATATTATCTAGCTATGGCTCCCAAATCTATTGCAAATTGATCATTAGGGTTAAAATTGAAACCTTGCAAATATAATCTTTGTCCAAATCCATTAAGAATTTTCCATCAATTATAAACATTTCCCTTATAAAGAATTTGTGAAGCCAGGTCTAAAATCTGGAAATGAAATTCTAAAAATGTACAAGACTAAAAATTAAATCTGATGAGATGTTGCTTTCAAATATGATTTTCAAACTTGGAAGTACAAATTTGAGTTCACAAATGAATTCTGGAAGAAGACAATGACTACCCTCAACCTGGCGATATCTTCTTGAGTTTCTTCTGATTTTCCCCAAGAAAATCGTCGAGCAAAACATTGTCGCAATAAATAGTCGAGCTCATTTCAATTTATTCCCACCACAATTTAACTTTGTAGGACTGGAACAATTTTGGTGAAAGATCTTTGTCGAAATGTACACAAAACAACGGTTCATCGAAATTCCGACGAACGTCGGGGTAAAAATTTAAAAAAAATGGAAATTCGCACAAGTTCCCGACGATACATCTGATTATATAGCTTTCGTCAGAAAGTTTCATCAGAAATTGGGGTCAAATGAGTTAGTGGATAGTCAAATAATGATTAACAAAGATATAATCTGGAAAATTTATCAAAAGATCTTTATACCCATATTTATCTGACTTCAAATAGCAAACAATTTTTTTCCAAAACATCCAATTTTTTGCATGTGTACTTTAATTTGAAGTGAAAGGTTTTGATGTCCAATTGCCTTCTTATCCTTTACATATTTCCCCTCCATTCATAGTCTATTTGTATTCCATAAGCAATTAGTAAATGCATTATGGATAAAGAATTATTATTGTATCTTTTTGTTGCAATATTAGCTAGGTGAAGTATTTATTATGAAATAGAGATAAATAAAATATTTTCCCCTGCTTCAAAGTGGATGTAGGCACATTGGTAAACCAATGTAAATATTTTTGTTTTCATGTTTTCGTACTATCTTATTTTTTGAGTTTAATTTCTAAAATCTTTATCATTTGGTCTACAACAAATTAATCAAGAATTGTTATCAGAGCTTGGTGAAATAGCCATTTGAGAATTGTGACAATTTCAGAGAAATTGATGAAGCAGATAAATGAAATATAGAGAAGTTATTTCAGCAGAATTTTGGATTATGGAAAGTGTAGATGGAGCCTTTGTTTATTAGAGGAGATCTATCACTCATGCTAGAAAGAAAACTAAAGAATCCATCCTCAATGGTTGATGAGGAGTGTGAGAAATTAGATAAGAAATCAAGATAAATGATTATTATTTCATTATCCAACAACATCCTCTTCAAACTCACAACTAAAAAAACCTTAAAATAATTATGGGATAAACTCACCAACATCTATAAAATGACCTCGACTTTAAACAAATTTTATCTCATGAAAAAATTCTACAAACTAAAATTGAAGGAAGGAGGCATCATTTCAAACCACTTCATTGAATTCAACACTCTTATCAACCAATATTTTTTGATAAATATCAATTTGGATAACAAAAATCAAAGCCATCTTATTGTTTTTTTCTCTTTCAAATAGTTGTAAAGGAGTAGTGATCATGACTAGTACCTCCATACCCAAGAAAACATAACTCTTGAGTTTGACAATAATGTTGCAAATCTTCATAGCAAAGATATGTGAAGGAAAAATCAAGGAACCACATCTGATGATTCCTTTATTTTTTTGTAATATAGGGAAAAATCAAGAAAGGGGGGTAAATAACCATAGAAGAATATCAAAATCAGCAATAAGATCAATGTAAAGGGGTGGAAATGGAGGTTTTCAGTTTTATGGAAAAGGACGTTAAAAGAATAATTGTTAGTCACACAAAAAGGTACAGAACCAACCTAAGGATAGTGAAGTGAACACCATGTATGAAAATATGAACGTGTTCTAGTCTTATAAATGGGTGAAACTACAGTCGATTTATGGGTGTTGGATTTTGGCACATCATTCTTTGAAACTTCATGTCAAGAAGCCTTCCAAAATTATCAAGAAGATAAATTTGGCTAGATATATCTTGGCGATAACAAGGAATGTCAGATTATTAGCAAAAATGACATGATGTAAAGTTGAGGAATGGAAATAGGTGGCCATTGTCTAATATAAGGAATTTTTCAGAATTAAAAAGAAATCTTATTTTTTTTAGGACAATTTGATGTTCAAGGATGTCGTATCACCTTTTCTTTATATTCTAGGAAGGTGATTAAAGGGGAATGAATGGTCTCTAGGAGTAGAAAATTAGGCACATTATACATCTGCTAGATAGTTTCATTGAATTTGGAGTAGTTATGGCACTTGTGGATAGTGAAATAGAACTATGGCATAAAAGGCTTAGCCACATGAGCAAGAAGGGGCTCTAAATCCTGCTCAAAAGGGATCATCGTTTGGGATTAAAATCTATGGATTTCGACCTATGTGATTATTGTCTATATTGTTCTAGTGTAGAAAAATGTATCCCTCTACATTTTAAAACTTTGTTTGGGCTCTCTTAATTAAATTGGACTTAATAAGCCCTATTATCCATATACAAGCCTAATAAATTGCATTTTCTAAAGGGGAATCTCAACAATAATTAATTCTAATACATAACACTTTACCTTGAGGAATGTGTGTTCTATGAATAGGAACCTATGACACATTAACACATGGGTGAATGGGTCCTCTCTAGGCATTTTAACCTAAATTACAAATATTTGTTTGATGGTATTTTAAGGTCCCCGATTCCATATTTCAATGTTGGCTTGTACTGTTTAATTTTTTAGAAAATTAAGGGTACATACTTATAAATAAAAGGTATTTTTAGCAAATCAAGTCTAAGTTTTCATCTATAAATTCAAGCCAAAAAAAGTATAGAAAAAATTATTATCAAGAGCATTCAAAAGAAAAATCACTAGTGATTTATTGCAAAAATTAAGATCCAGGAATCATGTAAAAATCTTCTTGCATCATGCATGTTTTTGGAGCTAACATTGTGATGTAGGTTTGAAGATTCAAGTCAAGCATTCAAAGAATTATTTCAAGAATCAAGAGCTACATCCATTGAATCCATTTAATGAAAGATCAAGATAAATATTTCAACATTCCAAAGGTTTATTCAAGGGTTTGGTGAGTGGAAAAATTTCATTATTCATTCATCGTTTCCCTCCTTTCATGCTTTCATTATTTCATTTCAAGGTTTAATTACCAAAATGGATTTTCACCAAGGTAAATCCCCATTCATCAAAAAAACATTTTTTCCCTGTTGTCTTTGTGTTGTAGATCTTATCTTGAAGAAGGATTGAAGACTTTTTGAAGAGCAAGATTGGAAAAAAATTTAAAGGTGCAAAAGTTGTCAAACTTGTTATATCGTAGAATCTCACCTACATGTCTCATTTTTGAATTTTTCACTCTGAAACCTAGACCAAATACAAGCTACAAACTGGTATCAGAGGCTCTCGAAATTTTTCTGAAATCACTAAAAAAAGACCCATTCACCCATGGGCGAATTAGTCCTAATTTTCTTCTCAAAACTACCTTTTGGTGATAGGTACACATCACTTGGGCCTTCTGAAATCTTCTAGAGTTTTTTTTATTAGTATTATGCTTTAAACTAATGTTGCAAGTTTGAATTGGCATAATTAGGTTGATTTTCTATTTTTAGTTTTTCTCGCAAAAGTGTTGTTCAACCTTGTACCCCCGTCCTTAATCATAGCAAAATTTGAAGATTCCCCCATTAAATTGATTCACCTATGGCTTTTTAGTTAATTATTGGTGGGAATATCATTTCATAATAAAATAATAAAGATAGGTCCATCAAACCCCATTTTCCTTTATTCCTATTTGTTGAACTTCTTTCTCTCCCGTGTTTTCCATTATTTAATTTCGGTGAACCTGACTTTTGAGCATCAAAATTTAATGAATTTGGATTCCATTTCAACCATAGATCTAGGATTTGAATTCATTTGCATCCCATTTGGGGTTTTTTACTTTCATTAGTTAGCATATCAATTAGGGTTTTAGGTTTTCATTTTTGTGTTCTTTAAAATCTAGAAAATTCTTAAATCTTAGTAATTTTGCATAGTGTTTGCATAACATTGCATGATCATTCAATTAGATCAAAAAATTGAATCAAAATTGCATATGAAATTAGGTATTTTTTCTTGTCATTTAACATCATTTTACACTTCCATTTATATCCGATTTTGTAAAAATCTAAAACTATAACTATATGTCTACAACCGAAATCTGAAAACACAAACATAAACTTAGAAAACTGCAAAGTAATTTTTAAAAACTCTGAAACAAGACCTATTCGCTGATGGGAAAATTAGTCCTTGATGAGGGTTGTTTTTTCTTTTTGGGCATTAAAAACCCTCTATCTACATTATGTGTCTCTACAATCAGATTTCTATTCTAATTTCCCAAAAAATTGTTTTCCGAAATCATTCATAATAAGGTTAATTTGTAAAATTTAGTGCATTGCTTGAATTAAAAAGTGCATTTATAATTAACATCATTTTCAAATTTTTACATAGTATAATAAAGAAAATTATCTTGCTTAATCTCGAAATTTCTATCCCATTTTACATATTTGAATTGCATTGATTGTTAATTGAATTTATCTAGTGCCTATCCTTCATTTTGGGTGTACCTTCGCTTGGTGAAACTTGCATAATATTTACAACCTGGTGTCCTATTGCCAATACTGTCATGAAATATAGTTAGAGACTCATATCATTGCACAATACATCATTCATCATGGATCTTTGGTTTTCCAACTCTTTCACTCATAGTGTTGACACTAGTTAACCCATTATGGACCATAACGGGGTGTTGCCACAATAGTGGTTTACACTTTCTAGGAGATCCTGATTTTTGCTGAAATCACATATTTTTAGAAAATATAATTATTTAAGACTTGAAAAGTTCCATTTAAAGGATTCCAATTGAACATGGTTTGATCAAACCACATTATATCAAGCCCCCTCGGATAGAACCCCTCTAGTTTTAAACCATACCTATAACAAAGTCTCCTTTACACCGATCAATATGCTGATAAAAAACCACTTTTGATTTACCTTTTGGGGGATCAAATGAATTATTTTAAAATTTCTTTTATGTAAGTATGTATTCCTTATTATAATCTTCCAAAAAACAATAAAGTTAATTAAATTTAATTTGATTATTATATTTATTTTTTTATTTCTTGTGAATGCAGGTTATTCACTAAAAATCAAAGTCTTTGTTCTGAACATGTGGAATAGTAGATTATCAAAATAAAATTTTAAAAATATGTTGAAGCTGGGTATTCATGTCCTTGATCCATTAAAATATAAATAAATTTAATTTTCATACATACAAAATAAGTTATTTTGTATACAATCTGCCTATGTCTGAATTATAATTGGTTTGACTTTAAAACTTGATTGAAGAAAATATATTTAATACAACACTATGAAACCAAATGAACTGGTTAGATATCGTAGTTAGAAATCTAAATTCAAAAAAATTAGAATTTTATCCTTCATACAAAAAAAGATATGTTGTATACGATGAGCATAACTCTTTAAAAATATTGTTTAGTAGTAAAAACTAGTTTTCGAAGGAGATGAAAAAAAGTGCAATCTAATTCCAAATTTTAAAAAAAAAAAAATTTAGAATCTATGAAAAAAATCTCCACAAATTACTATTTTGCATCATCTTCAAATTCCTCATTGTTTAGCCGCTATAGTAGCTTGAAAGTGAATATTTAGTTTTAAAAAATCAGTTCAGTGCCCAATTTGCCCGAAAATAATAAAACAGTATTGTGGGATCACCCAACGTTGACAGTTTATTTCCTATGACTTCCTTATCAACAACCAAAATTACAATGCTTAATTAATAGTTGCTAAAGTCCCTCAATAAAACCTAAGAAAAATGGATAAAAAATTAGAGAAATTGGAAAACTATGGGAGTTTTGAATGCATTGCTCTAGTATTGCAACTCCTATCATGGAAAGCATGAGAAAGATGCTTAAAATGAACAATTAATAGAAATTTTGTGTAGCCTTGCTTACATCATTAAACATCACACGAAAAAATAGAGAATGATCCTATACAGACTATAGTCAACTTAATTTAAGTTTAAGCTCATAAGGGCCAAATCAAAATGCCCCTTGACATTTCTTTCTTACAACACTTGACATAATTAAACATGCACTCAATGGTCCTCTTTACATAGCTGGAAGAATCAATGAAAAGCCTACTAATGAGATATTGATTGATATTGTCTATGTAGAGAACGTGATAAGCAAATAATTATTATTTGTGCATGAGCTTTATCAAGATACTTATGAAAAACTAAAAGAATGGATAAAAATACATAATGGTTTTGCTTGCCCTATGATAGGTTCAATAACTCTTCCTCTAAAAGTTGGACGAAAAAATTAAGTGTCTTATTCTCCATCATCCTATCGTTAGACCAATTTCATGTGAATTTAGGCTAGATCCATGGCTTCGCTCCATGAATGTTGTCCCATCGGTAGTGCATAAATGCTTAAAGTTTCCATTTGGCAATGAGATATTTATTGTGCACTATAATGGATTTAATCTTGTGTCTTCCTACGAGAATTTCTCATTGGATTTATTTTGGCCCAAACCTATGGAAAATATTAATCCTCGCAAGGGATTTCTTTTTCTTTTTCAAATCCTACCAAAAGTTTAAGTAAAAATGCATAACACAATTATCCATTACAAACATGACTCAAGAAATTATTGAACCAAAATCTCTTCCAAGTAACCAAGACCATCCTATGACAAATCGTACAAGTTCATAATTTCATATAAGAGACCATGAGAAAACAAAATAATTATTTTTGTGCCTCTTAAACTCAAATATTTTTATAAAGTTAAAGAGAAAGTGCTTGAACAACCTCCCATGGTTCCTTTTGTTCCTCCCTTATGGGAAGAAAATAAACCTATAATTGATAAACCCACCCTTACACAATAAGAACTTGAAATCCATACAAAGAGAAATTGAAATGCTAGAGAACATAGGCATAGACATTGTGCTATTTATCATCTGTTGCAAATAAAAAATTAATCAACAAATCAAGAACTCACAACAACTCAAGTAATGCATGATGACTCTCCAACTTTTTCACAACAAGAAATTACAATACCTCAATCTAAACAAGAACAAGTTGTTGAATAGGACAAGTACAAGTGGGGGATGAATCGGTTGTAGCAATTTTAATCTTCAAAACCCTCAACAAAAGAAATATTTACAAGAATTCATATAAAGTTATTCTTCTAGTGTGATTAATCATTAAATGCAAAAATAAAAAATGGAAATAGAAAAACCATACACATAATTACACTAGATTTATGTGAAAAGCATAATGAGGGAAAAACCATGGTGATGATTAGATCACAATATAAATAACTCCAAAACTGAATATGAAGGCTCATTGCCAAGATAAGACACATTGTCACTGCTAGGGCTGACTACCAAAAAATTATAAAGAAGATAGAAGATATTTTTTACAAAGAGAAATCTATATCAATGAAGAGAAACCTATATCAATGCAATAGATATTGAACCACCCTTTACTCACACACTTGTAGACAAGATTGAAAGATAGAGTGCACCTCTAGCTTATTGTCTTAGGGAACTCAACAGTTGAAATTCACACTGATCTGCTCAAAATTACATCACACACATATATCGCACATCTATATTTCCTTTTATAAACATCTCAACTCACACTTATACCATATCCAACCTTGAAATCCTTCCAAGGTTGGCTATTTTCAATATGCATTTACAAATTCAAATTAGGTCAATGCCAAAGTATTCGCATGCTAGAAGAGAATGAGGGTGACCTATACATATGCTTAATGAGGAGCTAAATGAGGTCCAACATTCCTCAACATTCTTCCATGAACTTCGTAAGTAGTGTTTAACATAAGGTCGGCCAACACCCATGAAAAACACATAAAACAATTAAGTACACACATCCTTAACTCAGTCCAATTTTTTTGGACACAACTCTACTTGAACATGATTTAGAGTAAGCAATGAACACATGTAAACTCATCCAAAATATTCACAAACATTTCATTTGAAAAGAATGATCATTTTGTACATTCGAATAACCCTTGTTAACCACTATAAAACATTGTAGCTCAGAAACTCATCAATATCAATATTTACTTCAAGATTCAATTATGTTTTAGCTTTTTAATCAATGTTTTAGATCACACTCTATGATCCATCATCATAATAGAGAGCTCAAGGATATTTTTGTTTCATATCCTTGAGCTCTCTATCCTGATGATGGATCACAGAGTGTGATCTGAAACATTGATTAAAAATATGAAGCACAATCGAATCCAGAATAAAATAATTTTTTCCCAAAATACAGCTAGACACACTAAAATGCATAATTCACATAATAGTAGAAATATTTCACACTATACGATGAACCAGAAGCCCAAATTTTGGATATAGAAACTAACAAAAATCATGAATAATACCTCATATCTGCACAAGCATAGAATCAACCCAAAATAATGTTGAAGAAGACAACTGGGAGGGGGATTATTTTAGTTGTAACAATTTTAACCTTTAAAACTTTCATCAAATGTTAGATCAATAGCCAATCAAAAATCCTTTACTCTTCTTATGTGATTAATCATTAAATGTAGAAACTGAAACTGAAAGAAGTGAAAACATACACACAAAAACACTAGATATATGTGGAAAATGCAATGAGGGAAAAATCATGGTGAGGATTAACTCAAAATATAAATAATTTGAATAACCCAATAGAAATGCTCACTACCAAAATAGGGTTTACTTGTCCAAAACAAGACTTACTTGTCCAAAATAGGACTGATTGGCCAAAGAGGGTTAACCACTCGAAGGGCTCACAACCATAGAATTACAAAGAAGATAAAATATATATTTTTTAAATAGAGAAAGATCTGAATGCAACTAATATTTCCACTACAATTCACTCACACACTTGCATACATGCTTGAATGATAGAATGCACCTTCATCTCACTACCTCCAGAAACTCAGCACTTGAATTTTACACTGATATGCTCAAACTCGCATCACACACCTACTATTTAGAATATATCTTGCATCTATCTTTCTCTTACATTCATCTTTCACAAGCATGTCAACTTATATTTATATCGTCGTCAACCTTGAAACTCATCCAAGGTCAACCACACACCATTTGCATTACAAATTCAAACTAAGTTGGAAGCAAAACATTCTACGATGGAATTAGAATAAGGGAGACCTGAACACACACTTAATGAGGACCTAAATAAGTCACAACATGACTCAACATGATTCCATAAACTTTATGAGTAGTATTTAACACAGGGTTGGCCAAACTTGTGCAACACACATAAAACAATTAAAAACACACAACCTTAATACGATCCAATATTTTGGATAACAATATTCACTTAAATATGATCTTATCATCTTACTATTAGAACCATAAGTCCTAAAACCAATGTATGGAGGAATCTAGAGCAACTACATTTCTCTCGTAACTCAGCCAATCACACCAAAATGCCCAGTCAAATAGTAGTGAAGAGATCTCACACTATACAACAATCAAGAAGCCTAGATTTTGGATATAGTGACTACTAAAAATTATAAATAATATGGACAAATTATACCATCATAGGAACTCATCTCAAAGTAAAACTCAGAGCACACACATAATACTTGCAAAATTTATTAATTATATTTCTCTCAATATCCTCAACATATACAACCAATAACCAACTTCTATGACATCAATAAAAATAGAAACCAATTGAAAACTAGTTAACCAATTTCCATCAATGACAACACCTTCATACTTGCAACACATACATGTAATAATATCCACCTTTGTCATTTATAGAAACACATGATGTGAAAAAACATCAAAGAGAACACAACGGCTCTAAACCATCAAACTGTCCAAGAATCCTTTATCCCCCTTACTTTTTCTTTTTCACATGATATTGTCTCCCTCTTTGACATAAATGGAAAAGGAAAAATATGTTTTACATTGTTCTCTAGGCTTTGACATTAAAAACATTACCAGTACTCAATAGTCCCCCTTAGGAGTACACCCAATCAACTCCACAATCATAACACGTGACAATACCTGCTCCCCTTGAGAGGTAACCACAAAACATCAGTCCAAAAGATAGATCCATATATCCACCAAACTGATGCATCTCCATATGCATTTTTATCAAGAAAGGAGGGGAAATAACCCCTAACTTCTCCTAGAGATACACAAAAGTATGTTTAGGAATATCTTTAGTAAATAGGTCAGCAACTTGATCCATTGTAGGTACATACTCAAGATTTACTTCATTCTCCATAGCCTTATCTCTCAAAAAGTGACACCGGTAGACATATAAAATTTACCTAGGTCTGCAAACTCATTTTTCTCATTAATTCCTCTATGTCCCTCAGACCAAATTCAGCTATTAATTAAATAACAATCAATTATTTAATTAGTTCACCTCTCTTATTCTTCTTGACTATTTAAATAAATCACATTTATTTAAATATGCTACTAATGTCTAAAGTCCTCTTTAATTTAAATAAATTATTAATTTTTTTTAATTAATCCATTATTTCCCTCTTCATTATTTAAATAAATTAATTTTATTTAAATGTGTCTCTAATATTAAATTCTTCTCATAATTAAATAAATCCCCCACAATTTATTTAATTATTAACCCACTTCTTCCACAATTAAATAATTTAGAATTAATTATTTGATTGTCTCATTTAATTCATTTCCAAATTGCAATAAAAATCATTTATTTGAATTTCCATCTTTTTAAGTAAATATTTATTATTTGTTGTCACATGACTTCACAATTTTGAATTAAATTAAATATTAAATTCAACATAGCATTTCCCTCCACAAATTAAGTAATTTCTAAAATTACTTGATTTTCTAACTCATTCTTCTCCTATTACTAAATCTTATCTCCCTATCACACATATTCTCATTCCTTGATTTAATTTCTTAAATTCAATCTTGTCCACTCATTATGAATTTCACCTAAAGTTGCCTTAACCCTAATTAAGGGGTTTTTTTTTGACTCTTGACCATTGATTCTAGGGCACTTCTCAATCTTGAATCTCATCAACTCATCCAAAATTGCATTTTCTATAAAATGGCAATTTTGTCCTCATTTTGGCATCTTGCAAATCTTGAAAATCTTGAATCTTGCATGCTTTGCAATTCTTGAGTCTTGCATTTTACTTGTCTTTGTCATTTAGCTAATTAGTTTGCATGTAGGATTTTTTTTCTCTTGCATAATCATTTGAATCCTTTATCACTTGTTTAGGCCTAGTCATTATTAAGATTTTCATCATAAACCTGAGCACAATCTCATATTTTCAACAAGTTTAGAAGCTGTAATGGATGTCAGCCATGGAGAATGAAGATGTATTGGGTGATATCATTCCAGTAGTTTTTCTTTTATTCCTTTGCACTCTATTAATTACTTTGGGATTTTATGTTGCATGCAATTTGCTAAAAAAATAGGAAAAATATCCTCTATTACAATACCTTATTCATATATGCTTTTTCATTGAGTGCATCAATGGATTCTTTGAAATTTTAATTGAATTTTTCATCGTCATATAAAATAAAGATGAGATCATCATACAATACTATGATATATTTCAATTATGTCTCATCCAAAAAACTTGTGTGCAACAAGATGTTACAGAAATATACTCAACCTCTACAGTGGATAAGGAAACAAAATCTTGTTTTTTAGTTAACCATGACACCAATTTGCAACACATAAAGAATGCACCACCACTTGTACTATTTTTTCATAAACACAACCTGCCCAATCTGCACTTGTATAAGAACTTAGTGTAAAATTAGAATCCCTAGGATACCACATTTTGTAATCTAGAGTTCCATTTAAATATCTGAATATTTTCTTAACAACAACATGTGTTTCTTTAAGACATTTAAATCTAGCCACAAGACAAACTGCATGCATGATATTTGATCTGGTGGTAGTTAAATACAATAGTCCTCCAATCATAGATCTATATTTGTTTTGATCAGCCTTAGGTGAATCATTATATTTACCCAATTTGCAACTAGTCACCATAGGAGTGCCTATCAATTTGGAACCATCCATCCCAAACTTCTTCAACATTTCTTTTACATACTTTGACTCTAAAATAAAAATAATTTTTTTTGTTTGATTGATTTGCAACCCGAGAAAGAAATTCTTCTCACCAAACATAGACATCTCAAATAATTTGTGCATCCCTTGAATAGACATTTTTCACATTTTTTCATTCCCTCCAAAGATAAGGGTATCTGCAAGATCATCATGGACCAAAAGGAGGCAATATGTAAGTGATATGATGGCCCATGTGGCTGACAACTTTTTTTTACCCACAATTGATGAAATGAAAAGAGTTTTTAAAGGATATTCTCAACTTTCCACCTATATAAATTATGCTTTACTTTGAATTTAATAAATAATTATTGTTCATTTTCTGTTTGAATTACGACTAAAGTCTTAATTGATAGGTTGATTGAAAAACATCTATAGCTTTCAAACAGTATAAAATTTTTTGATTCCAAAACATGCATCACATTCTATGCTTCACATACTATAGGATTAAAAAAAATGAATTTCATGAAGTTTTAACCAATTTAAGGTGGTCAGACATATGAGTTTTTATATTTTTTTAAATTTGTAATCAAAAATTCATAATTAATTATTTACTTGGAAACAAATTACAAAAAAATATGCATTACATAAGGAAATGAGTTCTCTACTTATATAGAGAATATTATAAAAAAATATTATCATTTGATTGTGGTTTGGGTGGTCAGAAAAACACCTACTTCTTATATTTTCCTTGAAATTTAAGTACTATTGCAATGAAATTTTCAATTTTCACCAAATATATATATTTTTTAAAATAAACCTAGTAATTTAGAAACTATATTCAATTTTCTACAGATTCTATTCTTACATATTTTTGAACAATATAGATAACTTATTCAAATTTTTATGTCAATTTGCCTAGCTCAGATTTTTCTAAATTTTATCGCCACTTAAGGGCATATTTTTTTAGTGATGATCCTGCACATACCTATAATATCGTCAACATATGAAAATATTGTAAAGATTTTGTCATTTTCTATTTTGAAATACAAATTACTGTCTTTTGTAATTTTACTGAAACCTTGCTAAATCAAATATCTATCCAACCTTGCATACTAAGCTCTGGGAGCTTTCTTTAATCCATATAAAGACTTCTTTAATCTGGAGACCATATCCGGTTGATTTGACAACTGAAATCCTTTTGGTTGTTCCATATAGACTTCTTCTTCGAGCTCACCATTCAAAAATGTAGACTTTACCCATCCGATAAAAATTAAAATCCTTGAGCAACAAATGCCAAGAACATTTTGATAGCTTCCATCCTAGCCACCGAAGCAAAATTCTAGTAAGAATATATACCTTCCACTTGTGAGTAACCCTATGCACAAGCCTTTCATTATTTCTGATTACTTCTCCATTCTCATTCAACTTGTTTTTGAATACCCATTTTGATCCAATCATGTTTTTATTTTTTGGTCTAGGAACCAGTTCCCAGGTTTGATTTTTCTCAATCTCAATATGTTCTTCTTCCATTGCTCTTATCCAAAGCTCATCTACTTTCGTCTTCTCTCCAATGATGTTCTCAATTTCAGTGGTAGTAGCTATGTTTCTTGTTAATACTCCTTTCGTCTTCTCTCCAATGATGTGATCTTCTGAATGATTCTTCTACACATATTCAAGTGTGTTTGGGGAAACCTCAAGAGCTTCTTCTTCTTAATTTTTATTTTCTTGTTCTTCCACAACTTCTTCTACTTCTCTGTAATCAGCTACATATAATACATAGCCATCAATTTCAGTTGAATTATTCAATGATTCATCAACCTTGACATTTGTGCTTTCTATAATATTTCTTAATATTTATTGTAGCATCTATAAGCTTTTCTTCAAAGGGATTATCCAAGCAAGATATGCTCATCATATCTTGCATCAAATTTTCTAAAAAAAATTCTTCTTCTCTTTTGATATAATATTTTCTTCCAAATTCCTTAAAATATTTTACATTAAGAATCTTTCCATACCACAATTTGTAGGGAGTCATAGTTCTATTGGTCTTTTCTTGGATTTTATTAAACACATAAACAATAGTGTAAATTTCTTCTCTTTGGTAAACTCTTGATAGACTTGCCTCAATAATCATTGATCTAGTAGCATCTTGAATTATTTTGTTCTTTCTTTCAACAACTCTATTATGTCGAGGAGTTTTGAGAGGATACAATTGTATTCTTATTCCATGGGATTCACAAAACATGTTAAACTCATTGGAGGTGAATTCTCCATCTCTATCAAAACTTAAGAATTTTATTTTCATATCCATTTCACTTCAACCATAGCTTTTAATGCTTTCAAATTATCTAATCCATCATATTTTTCTCTAATAAATTTAACCCATGCAAATCTAGAGTAATAACCAATCAAAACCATAAAATAACTATCCCCTTGTAGACTTATCACTCTTGTAGGACCACAAAGATTTATATGAATCGAATCTAGAAGTCAAGTAGTAGATTGTTCCTTTGACCTAAAGCTACTTTTATATTTCTTTCCAAACTGACAGTCCTTGTAGATAACATTAATAGGCTTTGTAATCCTTAGTAAGTCTCTCATAGATTCTACAACACTTATTCTCACGATTTTTTCAAAATTCATATGACACATCCTCCAGTGCCATAACCAACTATCATTAATCTAATACATAAAGAAATGTCCATCTACACCATTAATTTGATAAATATTTCCTTCAAACTTCTTTCTAGCAGCAATCACTATTCCAAATCCTTTCATTATTTCACATCTCTCATCCTTGAACACAAGATTATATCCTTTACTACACATATGTCCAACACTCAAAATATTATGCTTCAAACCCTTAATATAGTATACATCACTAGTATTATTCTTTCCATCAAAACTAACTGAACCTATCCCAAAAATCTTAGTACCTGTATCATCCCAAAACTTAACTAAACCTCCATCATATTTTTCAAGTTTAATAAACTTTATTTTATCACTAGTTATGTGATGTGAATAGTCATTTTCAAACCCCAATATCTATTTTCTTGTTTAGCATGAAGAGCAGAGACCACATTACCTTTAGCCTTCTCCTGAGCAGTTTCCTTTACATGTCTTTCAGTATTAGAAGGAGTAGATTCATCTTTTATAGCCAAGAAAAAGCATTCATTATCATTAAAATCTCCATAATTAGACTCTTCATTAAAAATTCTAGCATCTTCATTGACATAATATGCTCTATTGATCATCTTTCCTTTGTTTTCTTTGCCTTCTCATTGTTTATTCCTCTTAGCTCTTTTAGGACATATCAAATAATAATGACCAATTCCTCCACAACTAAAACATTTGAAAGGTAAATTACCTTGATACTTACTAGAGCCCTTTTTCATTCTTCTTACAAAGTTAGATTCCACTTCATTGAATTTCTCTTCATCTGGATCATCAACTAATGTAACCCTAAAAGCAATTTCTAACTCTGATCCATTTCTCAAGCTAGGCTTTCTCATTTCAAATGATGCTAGAGTACCCAACAATTGATCTTTAGTATAGGTATTATAATCTACAAATTCATCAATAGCATAGAAATTTTCACTATACGCGTCAAGGAGAGTGCTAAGGATCTTCTTCACTATTTTGGATTCATCCACTATTGCACCAAGTCCTCACATTCCACCTACCAGCTCATCCACTCTTTGTACATAGGATTTAATGTTCTTACCTTCAAGAATTTTTTCACAAGATTGTGAATTGTGCCTTCAAGTCCTACAACTTTGATTCTTTGACCTTTTCATCTCCCTCATGAATATTTTCCAATGCATCCTAGACCTCTTTAAAATAGTATTCAAATTTGAAACTTTAATTAATTCAAAATGTGAATGACTATTCTTCAGAATGATATTTTTGTTATTGTTTGCTTCATGCACCTTGAACTCATCAACTATATTTAGACCTTTAGTAGGAACAGTGTAAGCAGTCTTATAAGGTTTCTCAACATCATATCCATATTATTCCATATATCCTTTGATCTTTATCTTTCATAAGGAATAGTTAGTCCCATTGAACCTGGGACACTTGATAGTGATCTTTCTTGCCATACCAAACCTTCCTTAAGTGGTTAAACTCTTCTCCAAGGAACCAATATCTAATACCAATTGTTGAAAAAGACAACTAAAGGGGGGTGAATTAGTTGTAACAATTTTAAGCTTTAAAAATTTCACCAAATGTTAGAAAAATAACCATTCACAAATCCTTTACTCTGCTAATGTGATTGATCATTAAATTTAGAAGTAGAAACTGAAAGAAGTAAAACTATACACACAATAACACCATATTTACATGGAAAATCCAATGAGGTAAAAACCAAATTGAGGATTAGATCACAATATAAAGAATTCAAATAATCCAATACAAAGGTTCACTACCAAAATAGGACTTACTTGTCTAAAAAAAGACATGTCCAAAGTAGGACTCGCTTTCCAAAGTAGGAATGATTGTCCAAAGAGGGTTAACCACATGGAGGGCTCACTAACACACAATTACAAAGAAGATAGAAGAGATTTATTATAGAGAGAAAATGATCTCAATGATATGGATATTTCAACCATAATTTGCTCACACACTTGCAACCATGCTTGAATGTAGAGTACACCTTCAGCTCACTTCCTCTAGAAACTCGCCACTTGAATTTTGTACTAATCTCTTGAAAATTTCATAACACACACTATTCACATCTATCTTGCTCTTTCATTCATATTTCATAAGCATCTCAACTTATATTTATATTGTCTTAAACCTTGAAACTCATCCAAGGTCACACACACCATTTGCATTTACAAATTCAAATTAGGTTAGCACCAAAAAATTCTACGATAGAATTATAAAGAGGGTGACCTACACACACACTTAATAAGGACCTAAATAAGTTCCAACATTCCTCAACATGCTTCCATTAACTTCATGAGTAGTGTTTAACATAAGGTAAGCCAAACTTGTACAAAACACAAACAATTAGGCACACACAACCTTAACGCAATCCAATCTTTCAGATAACAATTTTCACTTGGGGTAAGTGCACCAATCTGTGACACAATTTTGGCTCTTAAGATGCCACTTTTTTTCTAAAATCAAGAAAATCTGATTTGCATGAGAAAATGAAGATAGTTACGCTCAAAATTTCAAGATGTAGCAAGAAAAAAAGTTGAAGTGCTCTGAGACTAGTTTCTAAGCTACTATTGTTTTTTGAAATTAGTGAAGATTAAGGGTCCTGAAAAAGGGGGACAGGTCCTATTTTTTTTTTTTAAAATAGCATAGTGCCTAAGGGCTCCCCCCTTTTTGATTAACTTTTTTTTAGAATTTCAAAAATCCCAATGGTGAGAAATTAGCTATCACCATGTAGTTTATCCTCCTTCTTTCGGATAATTTTTTTAATGAATATATAATATTTTATGAATTTTCAAAGTGGAAACACCCTAAAAAGATGAAATTTGAGGGTGCTCCCCCCCCCCATTTTTTGCAAACTAATCAAAAATTGAATTTTTTTTCATCATGTGTAGAATGGAGTCTAGTTTCAGAAAACGTAATTTGTTTCACATTCTGATGAACTTGTAAAAATCTATCCTAAACCTATCACATGTTGGTTTTTGACCAAAAACAAAGGTATTTACAATAGAAGCCATGATCAAAATCTTAACTAAATCAAAATGAAAAAAAAAAATGCATTTAGATAGCTAAGATAGAGGTTAACGCTATCATGGTTTTTTTTATAAACTTTCATTGAAAGACGTGCAAATGAGATGGGGAGAACGGTCAAAAATATGAGAAAATTTATCAAATCTTGTTATCTAACACATCTAAAGTAGGCCTTTTGGCGAGCACCAAATTTGGCACTCGCCAAATGGCCTGCTTTGCACAAAACTAGATTTTTGCTTTCTCTCTCAGGGAAACTATAAGTTGACATTTACATATGGACATTTACTTTCTTATACTTTAAGTTATATTTCATGTATATATAGGCAGGATGTTTGAGAGTGGTTTCAAATCTCTAAGAGTTGTAATGCAAATTCTAGTTTTTGGAAGATCTTAAAAATTTTAGACTTAGTAAAATTTCAGCAATCAGCATGTCAAATTTCAGTAATCAGGAGGTCAAATTTTAGTAGTCAGGAGGTCAAATTTCATCTTTATCTCTCTATCTCACTCATTTTCATCTCTTATTCTCTAGACCTCTCTCTCTCTCTCACTATCTCCATCCCTTTATCTAACAATATCTTCCTTGAGCTCAAGAACTATGTCTCTACATGTCCATCTCTCTCTCCTTCCCTCTCCAATATCTATCTCCCTCCCTCCTTCCCTCTCTACATTTTTCTATCTCTCATCCCTCTCCTTTAATCTCTATATATCTCTCTTTACTCTCTATACCTACCTATCCCTCCCTCCCTCCCTCTCCTCTCTTTCTCTCTCTCTTTGCTTCCCTCCCTCTCCTCTCTCTACTCCTCTCTCTCTCTCTCTTCCCTCTCTAGTTCTCTCTATCTCACTTCTCTCTCCTTCCCTCTCTAGTTCTCTCTATCTCACTTCTCTCTCCTTCCCTCCCTCCCTCTCTGATTTTCTCTATCTCCCTCTCTCTCTCCTTCCCTTTCTACTTCTCTTTATCTCACCTCTCTTTCTCCCACTCTCTCTCTCCCTCTCTCTTCCTTTCACCCACATTTTCTCTCTACTTCTCTCTATCTAACCTATACCTCTATACATCTCTCTCTCTCCCCTCCTTCCATCTCAATCTCTCCACCTTCCTCCTTATCTCTCTAATTTTAAGCTCCATCACACATCTCTATCCCCTATCTCACTTCTCTCTTTCTGCTTCCCTCTCTACTCTCTTTCTCTCTATCTCACCCCTCTCTCCCTACCTATTCATCCCTAATCTCTCTTATCTCTCTCACCTCTCTCTCTCCATCCCTACCTCTTCCTCCCTCTCTCCTTCCCTCTATTTTTCTCTTTATCTCCTCCTCCCTCTATCTACCTAGACCTCTCTCTCCATCCCTATCTCTCACTATATCTCTCCTTTTGTATCTACTTCTCTCTACCTAGTTGTCCCTCTATACCTATTTCTCTCTCCCTCCTTGCCTCCTCTCTCTCAATATCTCCACCTTCTTTCCCTCTGTAATTCTCTCTCTATCACCTCTCTCTATCTCTCTCCTCCCTCTCCACTCTCTCTATCTCTCCCTCCCTATCCCTCTTTCTATCTCTCCTCTCTCCCTC
>CM021100.1:278600046-278785763 GCA_007115665.2 Sequoiadendron giganteum | reverse complement strand
TCCAAACATTTGTCTACCAAGCTGCCCATATCTAGTAGTTACAGAGTACTTCCCAAATAAATCACTGCCAACCCAAGCCAAAACATCCTACCCCCCAAGGCACTACATTCACGAGAATCGAGAATCTAAGCTAGCTCACGCCTATCCACTTCAGAACCCCCTAGTGGCCAATTAGAAGAGTACTTCCATCGAGAAGTAACATTCGGTCCACAATGTTGAGAAACCTTATAATGCGCAACTATGTCCCAACTTGTAGTAGTAAAAATATCACAAAGAGATTGGAGGTGAGGATAAGTTGAAAGGATAGGACTGTGCCCATCCAACAAATCCAACCAAAAATATCCTGAGACCCTAAATGATAGATCCAAAAGAGTCCACTCTTAACCAACTGAGCACTCACTTTCAAAGTATGATAGATCATAGACCCCCTTCCCTCCAAGGGAAAGCAAGGAACATCAAAGGAATTGATGCCTTTAAGATACTTATGATTGAGAATGTGAGCCCAAAGCTGATGTTGACTAATACACCAACACCAATAAAGCTTACCAACAAGAGCTTTCCCATTCAAAATAGCAAAGCGTAAACTAAGACCACCGTCCTTCTTTGGCCTGCATATAGTTTCCAACTTAACAAGGCTCCACTTAGTAGACAAAGAGTTACCACTCCAAAGAAATTGTCATGAGAAAGCATCAAATTCCTTGAGGAAATACATGGGAGCAGCCTGAACAAATCACCTATAAATAGGAAGAGCCTAAATAGCAGACTTAAGGGTCACACGAATAGCAGTAGATAGCCATCGATGAGTCCAATGATTGACCTTCCCTCACAACTTATCAAGCAACTTTTTCCAGGAGGACCTTGGTTGCCTACCTACTGCAAGAGGAATGCCCAAGTAGACAAAAGGAAGAGACCCAATCTGAAACCTTAAAATAGTCTCAATCTGCCTTTGAATAGCCTGGGGAGTATTAAAAAATAAAATAGAAGACTTATGCTCATTAACTTTATATCTTGAAGCAGCCAGGTAAGTGTCCAAAGCTTGCCAAAAATATTCAACTTCCTGAAGATGGGCTAACCCCATAAGAGACGTATCATCCACAACTTGGAGATGCGAAAGAATTGGTAAGCCATTGCCCCACTACCACCCATGAAGCAAGCCTTGAGAAACCTAAAGCTTAAGAAATTGGCCCAACCTCTTAGCCATAATAATAAACAAATAGGGAGAAAGTGGGTCCCCTTGGCGAAGGCCTTTGGTGGTACCAAAAATCTCTGAAGGTTCTCCATTCACAATAACCGAAAAGGAAGAAGAAGTAACACAACTTATAACCCAACTCACCCAATCAGGACAAAAACCAAAGGCCAAAAGAATATTCTGAAGAAAATGCCACTTCACTCTGTCATAAGCCTTAGCCATGTCCAACTTAATGAACATAGATTTCTCCTTTGAATTTTCCATAAAATGAATGACTTTTGAGGCCACCACCACTCCATCTAGAATTTGACGGTCAGCCACAAAACCTCCAAGTTGCTCCTCAAAAATGACAAGAGGAAGACATGGTTTGAGCCTCTCAACAAACACTTTAGTAATAATCTTGTACACCACATTGCAAATAGAAATAGACCTGCAAACCCCTTGTTTGGTAATTAAACCTTAATAAGAAAGCATAAATCTAAAAATGGAAATGTGTGTGTGCCCTAATTTTAAATGTGTCTAAGACTATGCAAGCTAGAATATGAAGAAACACTATTCAAAAGTGTTAGAATAAGATCCCTAAGATGAAAATATAAATGACCTATAAAGGAGATCTCTAATCACCCTAACAAGTCACAAACATGAAGTTTACCTTCCTTAGCTAGAAAATAGAGCAATAATGGAAGATGGAATCAATCAAGAAACAAGTCCTTAGGCTTGGATAAATGGTTGGTTACATCTGCAACCTAGAATCTCTCATGGTCCATAATAGGCATCCATTACTAATCTTTGGTAATGCTAGATCTTGACTTGGAAAGACTTAAAAAACCTACAAAATCACAATAGAAGGCTGCTCCAAAACTCTGCAACTTCCTTCAACTTGATCAACTAATGTGTCTTGTCTGCTTCAAATTTCTTGCTTCTTAATTTCTTAGATGAAAATGGGCCAGGAATCTTAATTTTACAGGCATATCTAACTAATAACTCAATTATTGGATCTCAAAGGCTGAAAAACGATCAAATAAATTCAAATATTTTCATTTCCCACTTTTAATTCCTAAAAATAAAGCCCTTGGGTCTAAGATGCCCTAGGTGGCATCTTGGTCCCACTAGGTGGGACTAGGATGCCACCAATGGCATCTTGGTCCCACTAGGTGGTACGAAGATGCCACCAATGGCGTCTTGGTCCCACAAGGCTTAATTTGTTGTTTCAAAAGGTAGGTTGTCAAGGTTAATGGTTGTTTAAGGGTTTTGGTTAGTATAAAGTTGAAATATGCATGGGGTTACACAAAAAGAGGTTTTACGGGTGCATAATAAGTGACCTAAAGGGAAATTAATGCATGGGATGCTAAAATAGGTTCAAATTAATTGTGAAAATGCCAAGGTGTTCATTTTACTAACATTTATCCCCCACTTTAGTACCCATATGACACTATGTGCATATGGAAGCTTAAGTACTTCAACAAGTAACTTTATAAAATGATACTCATATGGATTCACTAGGGAGAATGAATCCCCCACTATAGTTACTTGCAAAACCACAATGTGAAGAACCACATTTTGCATCACAAATTCGTTAGTAGCATGAAAATGATCCTCTTGTCTAACTTGCCTAGCAAATCAAATTTGAGGGTAGATGAATGCCCCCCTTGATTTTGTTTGCTTTATTGAGGTATAATCAAGGTATCAAATCAACCACATCAATTTGGAAAAGTCCATCACAAGGGAATTTCCAAGTTCCATGCCACTTGATGATAGACATTTAATCATAAAAGGAGCGAAACAATTTTTACGACACAATAAACATTGTTGAAAATGAAGTTCGCTAGCTCAAAATATGTTAATTTGAATTAAAAATACCTCTTTTATTTTTTACAAAAATTACCTAAAAGTACATGCATAAAAAGATAAAAGAGAGGGTAAATAAAATTCATTTCATCTTTTTACCTTTTACAAAGTGAACTAGGAGTAGAGTGAGCCACCACGTCGAGAAGATGTACATCCACTCGTCCATGCATTGAGATTCTATGGAAGGCATTCACACGGGGCAAGCTACAACACACTATGAGTCAATTTTTCCTTCTCTCTACTTTGATTTAATTAATTTTTGAAAAAAATTAAATGAAATTATAGGATAGAGAAGGTTTTAATTTCATTTTTTAAGATTGTTGTGAAGTGTCCCACTTTGTCACAAAGTGTCCCAGTTAAGGAATAGAGTGTCTAGAACCCTTAATTAAGATGTCGTAGACCAACTTTAGCACAATTTTTGGTAATTAAAGCATAAATTTAATATTTTAAGATGTTTTACTTGACATTTTTCTTCTTTTCTTATGGCATAATACACCCCGATCACACTAGCACTTAAGTGGTTGGATGTCTAGCTGACTTTGAGAGCTTGTCAGTTAGCTACCTATGGAGGACATGTCGATCCTATAGGAGATGGATCTTTACTATGCCTATCTCGCACCAACCATGTGATACCAAGATGTTATGTTGATGGTGCTAGCAGAGAGATGGGATGTAGACACCTACACCTTCTACCATAGATAAAATGAGGAAGTGATGGTTACCTCCTATTATATCTAGGTCATTCAATTATGTTTAGAGAACCCTATTTGGTTTGACTATCAACCTCACAAGGTGAGTCAATTCTCAATTAGGAGGACCTAGGAAGGCTACAGTTTTAGATTTTAAGGGGTTCACCACCAAGCAAATGCTTGTAAAATAAAATGTTTGAAATCACAATGTGATATGCAAAATGACATTAACTAAGCTAAATGAGAGATGCAAATGATGAAATTAAGAAACACCAAGTTTGGGTATGTGTACCTCAGAAGTCTAAAGATGATGTGAGGATTTTATAAATGCAAAGAAGCTGCTAAAATATTCATTGGAGGACTAACATGCCCAAGATGGCATATTAGTCCCATTGCTATTTTTTGAGGAAAATACAAAATCTTCAGATGTTGGAACTACATCTGAAAAAATCTTCAAAATATATGCTTGGGAGGACTAAGATGCCCAAGAAGGCGTATTAGTCTCAATCTAAATATTTAAAAAAGTCTAAATGTGATCCTGAAACCTAACATCTGAACTTCAATCTTCACAAAGTTTCTAGATCTGAACATATAAAAAACCTTGCAAACAAAAGAATTTGGATTGGTTGTTTATGTGGGTTTGCCTTCATCACACCCCTTTTTTGGTAATTAAACCTTGGTGAGAAAGGATAAATCTGAAAAATGAAATTGTGTTTGTGCCCTAATCTTAAATGTGTCTAAGATTATGCAAGCTAGAATATGAAGAAACCTTATTCAAATGTGTTAGAATAAGATCCATCAAATGCAAACATAAATGACCTATAAAGGAGATCTCTAATCACCCTAACAAGTCACTACAGACATGGAAAATGTACAATTTTGTTTTGGCACACTTGATCCCGATTACTAACAACATTTCTTCCTGAATCATACTCTCAACATGTCATCATAATTCTGTCTCTTAATCTAATGAATCATTATTTATTTGATTAGGTCTATAACCTCCTTTGACTAAATTAATCAATTTAGTTTAATTAACCTTACTTTTTTGTTTAATTAAATAAATCATTTTATTTGATTAAAATCTCTAAAGTCCTCTTATGAAATTAAATAAATTAAACCTTATTTGATTTAATCTAGCATATTCCTTCTTAGTTAAATAAATCAAATCATTTATTTAATTAATCATTTCCTCTCAATTTTGATTTAAATTAATTCAACTATTTTGAGTCAAAATTGTTAAATAATCTAATTCTTCATTAAATTAATCAAAACCTTAATTAAGTTAATCCCCCTCATTAAAATCCTCTAGAGAACGTAACTTGCACAATAAATCGATTACTTTGATTTATTTAATTCTCTATTTTCCCTCACATGGCATCAAAATGGAATATTCCCTCAATTTGAATTCAAAAGGTCCAAGTGGACTTGGTCCTTCCAACAAGGCATTTAAGGCCTTTTACACGACCTTGTGCATTGAGCCAAGTGACATTAACTTCATTTCCCTTCCCTCTTCAACAAGTCATTTCACAAATTCAAATTCAAACTAATTGCATTTATTGGCACTTTTGCCAAAACTTGCACAAACATCAACTATTCACATGGTGACAAGTGGCATTCAACCATTGGATTGAAGGTTAGTCCCACATTGCTCAAATCTTGCTTTCTCTTACAAATTGAAAGCCATAAATTGGAGGTTTCTCTCCTCATTTCTCATCCACAATTTGAGTAACCTTACTATAATCAACTTCATCCTCATCCACAAATTACATGCAAAATTACTCTCTCCACATTGAGAGCTAATTTTGCCTATTATCACTCAACCATCCATCATTTTCACAACTTGTAGCAAGGTTATGCTCAAATCTCTTTGGGAGATTTGACCATTTCTTAATCACTCACAATTGCAACTTAGGAGTTGGGAAAAGGGCCAATTTCAAAATTCAATTGGCACCAATTCCCCCATGGGATCACTATTCTATTTGCTTAATTAGGATTAATTCTCACTTGTTTAAGTTTTGTTCTTCATTTCTTCCTACTTTAAGTTTAATAGATGGGTTTTATGTGGAATCTCACATGCTTGTTTGCATATTGAGCTAAAAATTTAACATGTTTGTTGTCCTTGTGCATTTGTAGGTTTAGGGGTTCATATTTTGATGCTAGAAGGAGGGCTAAACTCAAGAATTTAATCAGGTTTTTTAAAATTTCTGCGTTTTTTAACATTTTTTGTTGGTTACAGGCAAATAGTCTCGTGGCATTATATTGCGCCTCTTTCATAGGCACGGTGCCATACTACACGACTTTTAGAGGTGTGGTGTTATACTGAACTGCACAAACTTCTAAACTGCACCACTTCTTCTTTTCCCGCCTGTTAATTTCAAAATTTCTAACTACAACACGCACAGTCCCGTAGCGCTATACCGCACCGCTCCCAGCACCACAATGCCATACTGCACTACATTTTTTCAAATCGCGTCACTTTTGCTTTCTCGCCTGTAAAATTTTAAAATTGCAAACCTAGCCGCTTCACAAACAGTGCCGCTTAACCATATTGTGCCGCATATTCGGTCTCTGTTCCTACAGAGCGTCATCCACAATCAAACGTGCAGCACTATATAGTGCCACTTTTTGTCCAAACTGCGCCGCATTTTATAAATTGCACCGCGAAAAACAATCAGATTTAAAATTTGACACATACTTTTTGAATTTTGGATTTTCTAATTCTTGACCTTGTTTATTGTCTTTTTGCTCTTTGGTTTTCTATCATTTTGCAGGTTGAAGCAAAGAAAAAAGAAAAAGTAGGAGATTCATTATGACACCATGTTCATTATGCACAAAGTGTTTTTAAACAGTATATTTTTCTTCAACACTCTTTAAGTATTTTAGATTCTTGCTTAGAGAGAAATTTGTTAATGTCATTTGCCTTAGAAACAATAAACTTCTTTTGGGTTTAAAAAGAACAATCAATTTTCTTTTCAAAAATTGCAAAAAGGAACCTTAGGAACAACATACTAGATTTTGTTTAAAGGTTAAACAATTGAACAAGGCAATCTCACATTTCCTTTGGTGCTTAAAAAGAACTCATTATTGCTTTGAGGGATTTAAAATGAACATGTGTTTTTTGTGCCTTATAATCTTTTTTGCAAAGTAGTGTCATTTAAAAGGGGCGTATCCACTTCTCTCACACTTCACGGCAATCTTGAGAATCAAAATTATCTTTTGGTGACACTAAGTTGCATAAAATATTGCCTCCACATTTCATTTGTTGGAATTAAAATTGAACTAAACATGGGAGTGTGAGCACGGTATATTGCGAGTGTTCTCCTTTTTTTTTCAACAAAGGTTGATTGAACTACGAGATATGCTAGCTTGCTATTATTTATCTTAGCAGGCTTGCCTTGTGGGAAAAATTAATCACCCAAGGGAACAACCCAACCGGGAACACGCTAAAGCCAAGTGACTTCCAACCGGTATATAAATGTGGATTCTTGAGAAAAATTCAAGAATCACGAGGATTATTCTGACGAGAAGGGAAATAATGGTCTCTCGCCGTACTGGATAGTCCCCTATGAACAAAATGCTCAAATTAAAACCCTTTGTTTAGAAAATTCAAAATCCTTATCTATTTTGTTGGTGCAAAAGATCATGTCCTTTGAAGCCACCCCACGTTATACATGCAGTTTTATTGTAGAGATGGAAAGTATGCCATGGGAGATTCATGGGTACTAATGTTTGGTTGACCCGAGAAGTGTGTGTCGTGGAGGGGAGCCAGTGTGGTCAACAATTTAGCCATCCACACAAAATATGGGCAGCTGGATTCATCCAAGTGGGAAACCAACAAAATATTGTCTCATCATCCTAGGGTTGTAAAAAAGTGCTTGGAAGTGAAAAATACATTGCTTGGTCCTCAAAACATTTGAAAACAAACATACACAAAGAACTTTGAATTTCAAACCCCTTGGAGGAAACAAATACCTATTTGATGAATTTAAGTACTCTTGCTTTCCCTAGGGATCATATCCTTAGAGGTTTCTAAGTGCTTGGATTCTATCGTCATTTGTTTTCAATAAGGTTAAACATAGGAGACTTTTGCCCTATTTTTTTCTTGATTTCCACATAATGGACTTTGTGGGATGAAAAAGAAAGTGGGTCATTAGACATACAATTTGAAAGATAAGCAAACAAGTGATTTTGTTAAAAACAACTCATTAAGCCAAGATAAAAGACAAATTGAAACCTCATATGTGTTGTTCCAAATGATTTCTCGAAAGGTCAAGATTCCAAAACCAAGGTTCAAAAGGATAAGTCTAAAATCCCATGAACAATGCCTTGAAATGCTCCTTGAAGTCAGAGAAAGACTAGTGTACAACTTCTATAAGAAGGCTTCAAGGAAAAATCCAACTTTGTATGCATTATACTATCAACAAAATCTTGAACTTTTTGAAAGGTTTGCTTTACTCACATAGGAAGTCTAGCATGTTCTTCAACACAGAGGTTTTCTAAAAGGGAGTCGTGTCTAGGTCAAGGTCGAAAGTTGTCATCCTCATCCATTTCTCCATCAAATCAAATCTCATCCATCAACAAACATTTTAAGAACTTTAGAAAAATCACTCATGCTAAACTGAAAAGGCTAAACCAACATCACCCTATCTTGTCTTAACACACCTAGCCAAAATAGTCAAATCTCTTGGACGAATTCACCTCTAGGATAACACAACTTCCTGAGGTCTACTAGTTCACAATCATCTTGATTGGCTTAACACACCTAGCCAAATTCATTCGCTTGTGCAAGTTCCCCTAGGATAACACAACTTCTTAGGGACTACAACTTCACTATAATCTTGTTTGACTTAATGCACCTAGTCAAAATCATCACAAATCAATCTAAGTCCTAAACAATTTAGCATAACCCTTCAAAGTTATTCAAAAGGTTTCACTCACTCACTTCATCCATTTATCCCATCATCATTACCACCCTCTTTGATCTTTAACTTCCCTAGTTCTTCTCTTTTGAGCCTAAAAGGTTAGCATCAAACGATCCCTATTTTTTATGGTTCAAACAAGATCACAATACAAGAACATGGAAAATATTAGCGAAATATCAACTTCCATGGACATGAGTCAGGTAATCTCTAAAATAAATCTTACGAGATCAAGCAATCCCCCAAGTAACTCTCATTTACCATCACAAAATCCTCAAGAGGAGAGTTGTGAAGAGGACATCACAAATGAAGACATGGGGGTGACAATCTAAAATGATGAAAATGGTTCAAAATCTAGAGAACCACAAAATTGTTCGTGCCATGTTCAAATGCTTAAGCACACTAGCAGAAGGAGGGGTCTAGTTCCCTTCCGACCTTGACACAGGAACTAGTATGGACGTGCCTCTTACAAACACATCCCCATATCAAATTTCAATCAAGAAAAACCTCAAACCACCTTGACCATCACACCAACCTCGTCGAAAGTAAACAAGAGGAGTTCCATGTTTTGAGAGTTGCAAAAGAATCGTCTTCTGACCAACCAAAGGGTGGCTTTCAACACCGCACAAGATGATCCTGTCTCGATAAATCCATCACACCCATACGTCTCACTCATCTTCCATAAATCCACCAGTCCATCTTCATTCCATGCTACACCAGCCTGTCAATCAAACATACAAAACTCTCTACCATAGGGAGAGGGTGGTTTTTTTGGGACAACAAGAGTTGTTGATCCTTTTTATTTTCAGGGTAGCATATCATCCCTTCCCCCATTTCCATTTGCATTTGAATCACCTCTTGGATTGGGCCTCCCCCCTGCCCATCGATAGTTTCTCATATCTGGGCAATTTGAGCATCACATTGAATTCTCTCTTTTTACCCATAGTATCACAATGAATACATCAATCAGTCCTCAAATATGCCAAAGCATACCTTCTCAAGGACCGAGCATCTCGACCACACCTCCAAGAAACCAAATTCCAACCAACACCATAGCCCTCTCACCTCTCACAATAGTTGGCATCATTCTCATTCCATCACCAATCCCACCAAAAGCCAACATGACAAATTAATTCACCACTCTAATCCAAACTATCCAAAAGGCCAACCAACAAAGAGTACTCAAATAAAAGTAGAAAACTCAAGCTCAAGCTCAAGTGCAAGCGTAAGCTCAAGCTCAAGCTCAAGCATAAGCGCAAGCTCAAGCTCAAGCTCAAGCTCAAGCACAAACACAAGCTCAACCTCAAGATCAAGCAAAAGAACAAGCACAACCCCAACAACAAGTGCAAGCACAATACCAAGCGCAACTGCAAGAAATCTATCTGCAAGCATACCAACAAGCCCTACAAGAATTTCAAGCATAACAACAAGCCAAACAACAAGATTTTTTGGCACAACAAAAACTTGACCAAGAACAAGATTTGTTGGTGGAACAACAACTAGGCCAACAACAAGCTTTGTTAGCACAATGACAACTTGACCAACAATAGACTTCATGGGAACAACAATAGATGGACCAACAACAAGCGTTGTTGGAACAACAATAGCTAGATCAACACCAAGCGTTGTTGACACAAATTCAAGAATACCAACAGGCCTTGAACACACAACAAAGCTTGGAGGAAACTCCCACTAGTACCCTGCCCACCCATCAAACACCTCAAACACCTCGAAACACATTCATTCCACCTCCTGATCCGAACAAAGATGTCGCAAAACAAATAAAACTGCTCTCGCAGTAAGTGTTGGACTTACAAGAAGGAAAAATGACAAGAACACCAGGAACATTGTGCCCTTATCCTTTTGATAGAAGTGTCACCATGGTACCGTTCCCAAATGGATTCAAGATCCCCAAATTTGACAAGTATAATGGAACAGGTTACCCTGAAAACCACGTCAAGGAATTTGAGGAGCATTGCATGGAAGTTGCATACGATGACACGTATCTAATGTGACTATTCCCCCGAAGTCTAACTGGTCCAGGCATGGAATGGTTTTCTTGCCTACCCACGGGCATTAAAACATTTGAGGAAATCGTGGAAGATTTCCTTAAGAATTATGCTTTCAACATGGGTGCAAATGTTAGTTTGGAAGAACTATCAACTCTTAAACAAAGAAAAGGAGATTTGTTCGCATCCTTCTAGAAAAGATGGTGATCCAAGGCCAATCAGAGCAAGTGGGTCATGCTAGAAGAACAACAAGTTTGCAATATCATATCCAATCTCGATGAAAAATTGGTGTTCTATTTAAAAATGCAATGAATCACATCATACAATCAATTAATCCCAAAGGAGCTCAACATCGAAAGATCCCTTAGTGCGCAAGGAGGCGCATCAACATTCACTCCACCACAGGATAACTACCTGTCCAATAATTATAATGATAAACCTCGAACATGGTCGAGGAAAAAAAATATCACAAATGACGGTGTGGTTGATGCTAAAGTGGTCATCAGTGCCCCTAAGCCAAACGTTGAGACCCATCATCAACCATAGAATCATAATCGCAACAATGTGCAGACTAATGCAGTAGTAGCACAACAACAACCACCTCCCACCAACCAAATCAACAATTTGAATAACCAAGGAGGACCACCTCCTTGAGGCAAATACCTTCCGAAGCGGAATTTCACAGCTTTTGGGGAATCTATCGAGTCCATAATGAAGAAATTTGTCAAGGAAAACCTAATCAAAGTCTCTAACTCTGAGCAATATGTGGAACCCATGACCAAACTGCCATGGTATAACGAAAACCTCCTTTGTGACTTTCACAAGGTAAAAGGACATACCACTGGCAATTGCATGATGATAAAAAACATCAACCAAGACCTCATCGAGGATAAGATCATCAACGTTGAGCAACCAACTGGTAACCAAGACCTCAAAATATACACAAATTCGATGTTGAACCATCAAGGAAATAGCCAAGGAAACAACACAGGCAAACAAAAATATGCTAATGCTAACCTAGTATATGAAGAGATAGTCGGATGTGTCGATGAATTAGTCACAGTCATTAATGTCAAAGGAGCCATCATTGATTGTGGAGTCACCACACATGGCGGAAAGGTCACCATTGTAGGGGCACCGTCTAAGACCCCCACTTCAAACACAAAATCCATCTCCTATGACTATAATGTTATCGACCAACTAGAAAGAAATCCCACATAGATCTCCATCATGGAATTGTTAAAAATCTTCACCGCCCATATGCAAATTCTATATGAAGCGTTAGCAGCATCAACCATCTCTGCCACCCTTGACATAAAACAATTTCAGGCTATGGTGGGTAATATCATCACCCCAAATCTTCTTACATTCTCTGACCAAGATTTCCCTCCACAACCATCTCATAACTGCATGCCTCACCTTCAAGTGCTACTCCATAAAAATCAAGTTAAAAGGGTCCTAGTGGATGGAGGTGCAGACCTTAATATTTTCTCTTTCAAACTTATAAAGAACTTGGGATTCACTGAGGATTCCATTAATAAGAAAAAAAGCATTACAATAAGAGCATATGATGATCAAGAAAGAGTGTTGCAAGGCACTATTAAAATCCCCATCCAAGTGGGACTGACAACCATGGAGACTACCTGTCATGTCCTTGATCTCGACTTACCATATAACATCCTCCTTGGTTGTCTGTGGATCCATGGAATGAAATTAGTGGCCTCAACATATCATCAATGCATAAAATTCATGTACCAGAATGAGGAGGTCACTATACATGGGGATCCTGAACCATTTGCCTACTACAAAAACTTGGAAGCTAAGTTTTATAAAATCCTCCAAGTACCGAAAAATGATGAAGGTCCATCCACTGAATACATAAACCCAACTAACCTCACCTCCACTTCTGCGACAGAGAAACCCGCCATCCTTGACATATCACAAATCAAAAACATGATCTAGGACAACAAATGCAGAGACTACAAGGTGAAGAAAAGTGCATTTGTTGTAGGATAGCTACCATAATCTCCTAGGTTGCATGGGAAACCTCAGTCAACCGAAACACCCATCCACACCCTTAGGGTAGATCATTCTAGATTTCATCGTTTGGGAGACCTAAGTCAAGAAAATGTTGATGAGGCAGATATTTGAAGCATGATATACCATGATGAAGGACCCATGCCCACATTACCTATGGACGAAACCAAGAGAGGATTATAAATGATGTTTGATATGGGTTACAATAGAAACAAAAGCCTTGGAAGGAACAATGATGGACGGGTAGAGCCCATCATTGCAGAAAGAAGGATGCAGAACCTTGGCCTTGGATGTACTCCTCTGAGTATAACCGTACATGGTAGATGTACCCCTAGTAGAGCAGTCAGATCCTCTTCTAAAGTCGAGGAAGCCACCCTTAGACTACACGTATCCATAGGCCTACCCCTTGACAACTACACATTTTACATAACCGAGGTTTGTAGTAGTAGTGATGATGAGGATGCCACAGCAAACCTTCCTAGGATTTTTGAGGATTCTTCTTTACTCATGATTAGTGCCTCACCCATTGATTCAAACCAATGAACTCACCAAATCACCTTAGTATACCCTCAACTCATCGATCACGACCAACGAGGACCGCTAATTCTAGATTCATTTGAAAACAATGAAGCACTCTCAGAATTCACGGGACTAAGGGATATAGTTCGATATGGAGATCACAAGGCAGGCTTCAATATCACATTAGACACCCAGGTATATTACAGGGAGACGATTGAGTCCTTAAGTCGCAAAAGAAAAATATCGAGAATAAGCTCTAAGTTATTGAGTGAAAACCACATTGTGGAACTCTCTAACCACAAAACAGTAAAAATAAAGGATGCATCCAATGGTGAAAACCTCTCTGAGGCACCGGAGGATGAAGGATTCAATCTCCCCCATACAACATTACATAAAGAAAAATCAGCAGTCCTGGCAGAACAGTGTAATCTTGTTAACTTGGGAATGAAAGCATAACCACAAATCACTTTCTATGTTGAGTCTCTCCTAACAGAGGAACAAGAATTACTAGCGAAATTCCTAAAAGAAAGGAAGGTAAAATTTGCATGGACCTATGTTGACATGCCAGGTCTAGATCCTGAAGTGGTGGTTCACAATTTAGCTGTTTACCCTAGAGCAAAGCCGATTAGACAAAATTTGAGAAAAATGCATCCCCAAATAGCCTTGCTAGTCAAGATTGAGTTACAAAAGCTCTTGGATGTTGGCTTCATACACACGATTGACTATCCAAAATGGGTATCTAACCTTGTACCAGTCTCAAAACCAAATGGGGGCATCCGCATCTGCACGGACTTTAGAGACCTCAACAAAGCATGTCCCAAGGATGATTTTCCACTACCTAACATCAATATGATAGTGGATATGACAGCCGAACATGAGATGCTATCACTGATGGATGGCTTCTCAAGGTACCATCAGATAATGATCGCAAAAGAAGACTAGCACAAGACAACCTTTACATATCCTTGGGGAACGTATTGCTGGAATGTGATGCCATTCGGGTTAAAAAATGTAGGAGCTACATACCAAAGAGCCATGACACTAATATTTCATGACATGATCCACAAAACTGTCGAAGACTATGCGGATGAAATATTGGCTAAATCAAGGAAAAGACAGGATCGCATAGCGACTCTAAGTACAATTTTTGATAGGCTGGAAAAATACAAGGTCAGGCTCAACCCAAAGAAATGTGTCTTTGGGGTACAATCAGGAAAGCTGTCGGGGTACATAGTTTCAATGAGAGGGATAGAGGTGGATTCTTTAAAGGTATAAGAAATCCTTGATATGGGAGTGCCAAGAACACTAAAGCAACTCAGAGGATTACAAGGTAGACTCCAGTCCATCCAAAGATTCATAGCACAAATAGCAGATAAGTAGATTGCTTATTCACACCTACTCCACAAGGCAGTAGAATTTAGGTGGGATGACAAGTGTGAACAAGCCTTTAAAAAAATCAAAGAATATCTGCTTACACCACCTGTGTTGATGCCACCCATTATAGGAAAACCATTGATATTATACATCTCAGCAACAACAGTAGCCCTAGGTGCTCCATTGGTTCAGCACAACGAGAATGGAACTTAAAGGGCTATCTATTACATCTACAGGACAATGGTTGGCCATGAGTTAAATTACACATTTATTGAAAAATCCTTCCTAGCAGTAGTGTTCACTTCACAAAAATTCTGACACTACATGCTAGCACACAATATCAAGCTCATTGCCAAAATAGATCCCTTAAAGTATCTACTATCAAAGGCTATGCTCATTGGAAGGATGGCTAAATGGGTAATGATATTGTCTGAGTATAACATTGAGTATATGGAGAAAAAGGCCATAAAGGGACAAGCAATTGTGGATCAAATAGCAGAAGCTCCCCTCTACATAGATAACCCACTCATATCCGAGTTTCTAGATGAGTCCCTTTTTAATCTCAGCATAGCAGATCACTGGAAACTATACTTTGATGGCTCCCACACATAGCACAGATCAAGAGCTAGTGTGTTCTTCATCACCCCACAAGGGGATTGCATACCAAAATCTTACAAGTTGGCATTCCCCTGTACAAATAACATTGCAAAGTATTAGGCTTTCACCATAGGTCTCAAGATTGCAGCACAGTGGAAAATTATAGCACTAAAGGTCTATGGAGACTCACAACTTGTCATCAACCAAGTCAACGGTGAATACAAAACTAAGGATGATAAGCTCACACCATACAAAAAGATAGTGGAAATCCTCAAGGAATCATTTATCGATATCACCTTTGAGAAAATACCGAGGGAAAACAACATAGTAGTTGATGCAATGGCAATAATCGGATCCTTGCTAGATATCCCTTGCAATGTCTCGAAATACGAATTCCTCGTACAACACCCTCTCGTACCCACTTTTGAGGTACCAAAGTCAGATTACACATGTGAACTCGTTGGTCCTGGTTATCTTTGTTACCATGACATTTACACCTACCTAAGATTAGGAATCCTCCTAGCCAACATTACCCTGAACCTCAAGGGAACCTTTGACAAGAGAGCCTTAGGTTTTGTTATCGTAGGGGAAACTCTCTTCTGTAGAAGCATTGATGGAACCCTATTACATTGCTTAAAACTTGAGGAAGCCTTGAATTCTTTGACTAAGGTACACAATGACACGTGTGGTTCACATTCGAGTGGTATGACCTTGGTCAAGAAGTTACTAAGAACCGAATACTACTGGTCGACAGTGGAAAGAGAGGCACATGACTTTGTCAAAAGGTGTCTACAATGCCAACACCATGGAGACCTCATTCATGCACCAAATCAAGAATTATGGGCCTACTGCACTAGCATCCACACACCAATAGGCACCACCCCATTTTCCCTAGTCTATGAATCAAAAGCTATACTCCCAATTGAGATCGAGCTCCCGTCCTTGAGAATATCTTTGCAAAACCTCATCACAGATGAGGAATACAGGGTTACAAGACTAAATGAGCTGGAATTACTGGATGAATGACACATGGATTCCCTAAAACATCTACAGGTCTACCATAATCGCTCGAAATGAAGCTACAACAAGAAGATCAGGCAATGCACCTTCCAATTCGGTGACCTTGTGCTAAAAGAGAACCAAAAAAATGTACCAAAATCGGATAGCAAAGGAAAATTTGAACCCAATTGGATGGGACCTTTCATCATTATCACAAGCTATAAATTAGGGGCATATCAGTTGTCAACACCAGAGGGAGAGCCTCTACAAGAGCCCATGAACAGTTGTCATCTCAAAAAGTTTTATGCCTAAGAACTTGCAAGGTATAAACCAGAAAATACAAAAATAAAATAAAATGAGAAAATATCCTGAAAAAAATGGTTACCTTGATGAAAACCTAGCAAACAGGCGTCTTGGTGATAACAAAAAAATTAAAAAATACAAAAAAAAACAAAAAATAGAAAAAGGATTGAAAAAAATAAAAATAAAAAAAATCGTCCTCTAGTGAAAACCACTTCGGTGGCGCTTTGAATAAGTACCTTGGTTAAAAGCTGGCAAACAAGAGTCAACTATAAATAAAGCACTCCTCATCCACCAGGACCTGTGTGACTCACTAATCCTCCATCCACCCATTCGCTCGCATCCATGCCATAGCCTAAGTTGATGCCCATATCATATTCCACCATGGTACTACTTGGCATATTCCTAAGATCAGTTTGTCCTGCCTATATGAAGTAGTCTATCGCTTAGCGCTGGGGGCATGTCCTTAAAACTGGAGCTAGATCGAATTTTTGTATATTTTGGTGCTCTTCCCAAATCATCAAAAAATCAAAACATCCAAAAAAATTCAAAAAAATCGTCATTCAAAATCCAAAAACATGTCAAAATATAAAAAAATCTTCAAAAAAATCATTATTAAGTCTTGTCAGTCTTTCACCTTGTCGAACTACATTGTCTCTGAGCTTGAACATAGGCAAGGTTGATCTTTGATCATCCCCCGAGATAGTAGGGTTAGTCCTTTAGGCGTCCATCGCATTGGCAATCCGTTTTCCCATCTGGTCTACATTTAGGTCAGTTCTTTAGGCATCCATCACAATAAAATGGCAACCCATTTTCCCATCCATCTTATCATCATCAAGTTTGTCTTCAGTCGAACTACATGGTCTCTACATGTATAACGTAGGCAAGGCTAATCTATGGATCAGCTCCCGAGACCCCTAAGAGAGGTTTTTATGTTAGTCCTTTCATCGTAAATCCTAAAAATACCAAAAACAACCTCAAAATATTTGGAAAATCCAAAATGGTGAATCCATCTCATCTCGCTTTCACTCACAATAAACATCACTCATAATAAAATTAATCGTCATCATCACCCTTTGGTGAGTCAGTCAAAAGCAAGTCTAGCAGGTTCAAATGTGAACACTTAATCGTCAAAGTCTTGAAAGTCTAAGCCAACAAACAAGCAAGTTGATCAACTCAGAGTATCAATAGCTCATCATCCAAATCAGTCCCATCAAAACCCTGATCACAACATGTCCTAGGATGAAGCTTTCCTACGATGGACATAAGCATTAGGTACCTCACAGTAGTTAGTCTTGGCTAGTGGTATGAAGAACATCAACTTGTTTGGTTTGCTTTATTTGGTCTTTTATCGGCTTATCTTATTTTGTGCTCATTCCTAGGACCTCTCGATGATCCCTAAACAAAAACAGGTTTAGAGATTGGAATGGGGTAAAGATTGTTGTGTCTTTTATTTACTATGCTTGTGGGATACACTTGTAAAATAACTTAGTCATATGCACTTCGTTTAGTATGTGGGGACGATGTTTTCGATATCTTGTTGATCAGATAGGAAGGCTTGCTTTCCTATGTTTTGGCCCAAGATGTTTAGAATGTCTGAACTATATCCTGAATGAAGTACATATACTAAGTGTGAATAAGAAAACTCCTATCTGATTTGTCAAGTCAAATTCCATCACACTAGGTACCATGCCATCATGGTCGTTATACCTTGATGCATCATACCTATGTGCATTATCAAACATAATGTAATTGACCCTTTGAAAATCCCAACTCCTAGCAATGTGAATCACCATCATCCTAACTAACTCTTTGATTCTTAGTTCTTCTATCTTACTTCCACACTAACATGGTATCATAACAGTAATCAAAACATCGCCAACGCATACACTCTGCATCTACACAATCGTTAGCACATTGCATCATATCATTATCTTAAGTGATGAGAAATAATATAATTTTTTTATTCTAAACATCTTAAGAAAGCATTACTTCATACATAATCATTTGTATCCATTACCATTTTTCATATCATTACACCATCATAAACATATAGTACATCCATAAGATCATCATTAAAAGCATGAAAAATATACCAAAATAAATTCATTGATTAGAAACATACATCATATTGCATAAACATAAGAAATAGCAACATCCCATAGCATTACATCAAATTAAAATGCATCCACACATAACATAAAAGGTGAATCGTCTCATATATATCATCAAAAAATATATATACACTGTTATGATACAAATCGGATCAAATGTACATCGAAATACATGGTACAATAGGGGCAACAATCTGGCCCATAGATAAAAAATGCAAATTTGTTCGTGATCGAAAAGGGATAGCCCTGCTGCCTACTCCCCTCTCCCACCTACCTGTCACCCTGATCCTCTGGCGGCTGCCTCCTTGTCTACTGGGAGAAGTCTGACACTGCCTATCGGTAATGTTGCTGATAGTACTTGGCCTCCCTGACGGCCTCTCTATACTCTTGAATATCAATTGATTGACTCCGGGATGTGGAGGTTGTGCTATCTAGCTGTCTCCACCGACGAATCTCCTGATCCCTCTTAGATCATGCTTGATCTCTCTCAGCTGTAGCTGCAGCAACCTGTTGTCGGGCCTCATCTTGCTCTGCTATCAAAACCTGTACCGAACCCTGCAACTGCTAAATCAATGCATCTCAAGGATCTGGTTGTCCTGCTAGCTGTGCCGCTGGATGTGCTACTGGTTGTACTACTGGCTGCTACTGTGGGACCACCTAGGGCTGCCCATCTTGTCCTGCTAGCTATTGTGCACCTCCTCCTTCCTAACCTCTGCCTGCTGCCCTCCCCCTGGTCCTCCGACGTGGGATCGCTACCTCGAGAACTATCAATCTTAATGGAGGTCATAACCATGCCCTATATGATAGAGTGACCCCTACATCTACTGGCCCCTGATCATATGGCCATGGCCGAGCCACTAACTATCTGAACGAGGACATTGCCTCGACTATTGGAATAGGTGGCCCCCATGCTATCTCCCTCACGCTATGAGTGAAGATCGCCATGTACTAATCATCGAGTCTATGCTACACCTCACCAAACTATTTGGCTACCCTGTCAGGAAGATACCTCTCTACCATAGTATTCTCTCGGCCCTGCATGTACCTTTCCTAATGAACAAAGAAAAGTTGTTGTGCATCATCATACCACAGGCCTATACCCATCCATGACCTCCATATAAACTCTATCATCTCATCAAGAACTTGCTGCTAGTGTGCAAGACCACCTCTACCAGTATGAGTAAAGTGGATCTATGCCCCGCCCTACCGCCACACAACGGGATCATCAATATCTATAATAACTGGTGTCACAACTAGGCAAAGCACTGGGATCCACTCCCATGCCCAAATGTGTATAAGGGTAACTCTGAGCCCAAGGGCCCAACTATCGAGATAAGAGAACTCATGCAAATCTTTGTACAAAGAGGCCAACAATACTGGTCCCCAGGAAAAGCACTCTCGGCGAATGCACATCTGCTGCCATGTCAATCCCCAACCTAGACTAAAATATCGGCCACACCGATCAGGAGCTACAAGACCAGAAATAATAGCGGCCACAATCAGTCTATAAGTAGGAGCGTACCTCAGTACGAGTCCAGGTCTATGTAACCATCACAAAGGATAAGTTCGTCAATACCCATAACATCAAAGCAGGCATTCCTACCCTCCTCTAGATCGTAGATCACTTGGGCTCCATGGATGGGTAATCGAAGGATATGCCAGACATCCTCAAGAGTAATGGTGGCTGCACTAGGTGGAAGATGGAAGGATGACGTCTCGCTGTGCCACTGCTCGGTTAGGGCAATCATCATACCCAAATGTGCTCAAACGACAGGGACATATGCAATGTGTCATAGCCCGAGAATCCCAAGCTACTCCTGGAGATATATGTGCATACCCTATAATCTCTCAAGTACTGGCCACTAGTGCTGCCTCGAATGAAGTACCTTACAACTCTCTTGTGTAAGGGAAGGTACTGCATCAGTTTACCTAAAGAAAATCTGCTACCCATGTCGTATTTCACTTTTAGAACAACAAAAATGGTGTTGTCCTCAAAAGAGGCGCAATTTGTAATGTTCCAAATTGCACCGCGTGGTTGGCTTTGGTGCACCCTTTGGACAAACTATGTCACGTGACGCTACTTGTGCGTGCGACCGAGTTTGGGGGCCGAAACCCTAATTTCCTAAACTACACCACGTGGTGCTCTAGGCATAAGCGGTTCTATATAGGACCGCACGGCCCTGACTTAGCAGTTTCCACGGTGCTATATAGCATTGTGCCACTTCAACCTAACATAAACCCTATTTAATGCATGAATAACGAGAAAATTAAAAGTCAGATAGGCGTACATACCATGGGCCCTGTGGTGACTGGTCGATGATGCACTAGTACCCGCTCTGACATGTGCGTGGGAAGCTGTCGTTGTGCCATTTTTTCCAAGACTCAGGGCTCAAGGTGTCAAATTTTGAGGGGATTAAGAGTGCGAATGCATTGAAACTGACCCCTCGAGGTCTAATTAAGCCTGAGAATTAGGGTTTTTTGACCTAATTTGACCTTCGAACTAGGCTTTTGGTCCTCTGATCCCATATTCATCCAACCAAGAACCATTCTGCATCCTTTTTGGCATTTTAAGGCATTTTTTGGTATTCTGGGGTATTTCTGGCCTATTCGACACTTTATCCACTTTTTTTGCGAGATCATCCAAAAAATCAAAGTTTTCATCCGATCTCTCGAGGGGGCAATATCCAGCAATATACTTCCACTGGGACAATAGTGGGGCATCTGAAAAATTCGAGAAAATTGTGAACTTTTGATCATAGCAGTTTATTCTTTGAATCAATGCAATAAGTACATTGCTTCAAAGAGGGGCAAAATGTAGACATGGAAAATGTACAATTTTGTCTTGGCACACTTGATCCTGATTACTAACAACATTTCTTCTTGAATCATACTCTCAACATCTCATCATAATTATGTCTCTTAATCTAATGAATCATTATTCATTTGATTAGGTCTATCACCTCCTTTGATTAAATTAATCAATTTAATTTAATTAACCTTACTTTTTTTTTTAATTAAATAAATCATTTTATTTGATTAAAATCTCTAAATTCCTCTTATTAAATTAAATAAATTGAACCTTATTTGATTTAATCTTACATATTCCTCCTTAGTTAAATAAATCAAATGATTTATTTAATTAATCATTTCCTCTCAATTTTGATTTACATTTATTCATCTATTTTGAGTCAAAATTATCAAATAATCTAATTCTTCATTAAATTAATCAAAACCTTGATTAAGTTAACCCCTCTCACTAAAATCCTCTAGAGAATGCAACTTGCACAATAAATCAATTACTTTAATTTATTTAATTCTCTATTTTCCCTCACATGGCATCAAAAGAGAATATTCCCTCGATTTGAATTTAAAAGGTCCAAGTGGACTTGCTCCTTCCAACAAGACATTTAAGGCCTCTTACACGTCCTTGTGCATTGAGCCAAGTGACATTAACTTCATTTCCCTTCCCTCTTCAACAAGTCATTTCACTAATTCAAATTCAAACTAATTGCATTTATTGGCACTTTGGCCAAAACTTGCACAAACATCAACCATTCACATGGTGATAAGTGACATTCAACCATTGGATTGAAGGTTAGTCCCACATTGCTCAAATCTTTCTTTCTCTTCCAAATTGAAAGCTATAAATTGGAGGTTTCTCTCCTCATTTCTAATCCACAATTTGAGTAACCTTACTATACTCAACTTCATCCTCATCCATAAATTACATGCAAAGTTACTCTCTCCACATTGACAGCTAATTTTTCCCATTATCACTCAACCATCCATCATTTTAATAACTTGTAGCAAGGTTATGCTCAAATGTCTATAGGAGATTTGACCATTTCTCAATCATTCACAATTGCAACTTAGGAGTTGGGAAAGGCCCAATTTCTCCATGGGATCACTATTCTATTTGCTTAATTAGGATTAATTCTCACTTGTTTAAGTTTTTTTCTTCATTTATTCCTAGTTTAACTTTAATAGATGGATTTTATGGGGAATCTCTCATGCTTTTTTTCATATTGAGCTAACAATTTAACACGTTTTTTGTTCTTATGCATTTGTAGGTTTAGTGGTTCACAGTCACAAACATGAAGTACACCTTTATTAGGAAAAAAGATAATGGAAGATAGAATCAATCAAGAAACAAGTACTTAGGCTTGGATAAATGGCTACTTGAATCTCCAATTTAGAATCTCTCATGATTCACAATAGCCATCCATTAATAATCTTTGGCAATGCTAGATCTTGAGTTGTAAATACTTGAAAAAACTACAAAAACACAATGGAAGGATCCTCCAAAACTATGAGACGTCCTTCAATTTTCTCATTTTATGTCTCTTGTATGCTTCAAATTTATTTCTTCTTACTTTATTAGGAAAAAATGGGGTGGGAATCTTGCTTTTATAGGCACCTCTACCTAATAACTTGATTATTGGATCTCAAAGTTTGATAAAAGGTCAAATAAATTCAAATATTTTCATTCCTGGTTTTAATTCCCAAAAATAAAGCCCTCGAGACTAAGATGCCCTAGGTGGCATCTTGGTCCTATTAGGTGGGACTAATATTCCACCAATGGTTTCTTGGTCCTACAAGGCTTAATTTTCCATTTCCAAAGTTGGGTTGCCAAGATTGATGGTTGTTTAAGGGTTTTGGTAAGGTTTAAAGTTGAAATATGCACGAGGTTGCATAAAAAGGGGTCTTAGGGGCCCATAATAAGTGACCTAAAATGAAATTATTGCATGACATGCTAATATAGGTCCAAATTAAGTATGAAAATGCTAAGGTATACTTTAACTGCACTACACTTTTTATGAAATATGAGAATGAGGATGGATTTATCAACACATAGATCTGAGGTAGTTTGTAACACAACTCTTAAGCATTTGGTGCTAGATTACAATTTCCATGTATTAAAAATTATATATTTCATAAGTTAATGACTAAATAAACCATTGTAAATATTATTTAGGTTAGAAATCCTAATTTTAAAATGATCTATTATTTTTTACTTCTTTTACTCTTTACTATTCATTCACATGCTTTTCTCTATTTCTAATTGTCTTTGATGCTTCATTATTATAGTCTAAGCATATATCATGAAATATAGAGTTTACAACATCAATAGAAATAACCAATGATGAAATTTAATAGTTTTGTCACCAAAAAATGTATATGTTTGAAGAAAAGGCCAATTTTCTGCCCATTTTATTCTTACTTTAGGTCCCCTTTCATCAATAATTACCCTAAAACAATACTCGTCGGCCCCTAAGGTTCATTATTTTTGACTTTGAGGCCTATTTTACCTAAGGAATTGTGGAAGTACCGACAAACAACATAAAAAATATTCAAATATCACTAATCCCACTTCAAAATCCCTTGGTGGGACTAGGTCGCTCAAGTTGGCGACCTAGTCCTTTTTAAGGAATTTTGCATTTTTAAGTGGGAAAATGTCTTGCCAAAAATTATAGATGGTTGTTAGCCTCTTAGGTAAAAACTACCCAAAATTAGGTATTGTTTCTTATAAATACATGTTCTTAGGTTATTTTTCTCTCTCTCTTGATCATTTTTCACAAGCAACTTCAAGAATCAAGTGCAAAACATCTTCCTTAAGAAGTTTCATATCTCTTTCACATCAAATTTGAAGCTTTTGGACAGTTTAATAAGGCTTTTTCAAGTATTCAAGCTCACTTCCCATCCAAGATATGATATTTCGAAAGGTTGAACATTGATTCCTATGGAGAATCATGGAGAAATCTAGGTTAAGGAGGTGCAACTAGCCACCAAATCACACCTAAAGACAATTTTCAAAGTCACTCCATCTTCCATTTTGAGCACATCTTTAGATTTGAGGTTTTCATCCTATTTGCATTCCTTTCACATTCATTTGTAATGTTTTAGGGTTGCTTGAATTGAATTCTTGCATCATACAAATCTCTTGTATGCATCTTATTCTAGCACAATAGAATAGGGTTTTGAGTTATTTTAGGTTTTCCTAGTTCTAGACACACTTAGGGCTAGGGTTTATGCAGATTTTTTTTATCTCTTTACAAGTTTAAATACAAAATAGGGGTTTGACCAAGGAAAACCCCACATTAGAAACCAAAATATACTCTATTTTGTAGATGATTTTTCAGATCCGAGCTTGGATTTCAGTGGAGAAGTAGAATGCAAACCATAGGCCTCTATGTCCACTTTTAGTTTTCCTAAAAAGTTGAAAGAGACTAGGTCACTGATAGTGGTGACCTAGTCCCACTGGAGGTTTCTGTGAAATATTTTTTCAGCTTTGAGCACCTAGTTGGTTAGGATGGAGTCCATAATAGTTTTCCACAAAAGGGACTAGGTCGCCCAACTTGGCATAGGTGTCCCAGTGGGATTAAAACTCATATTCTTCATATTTCGCATGGTTCCTACAACTCCCTCTTCAGTCTACAGTAGTTTCTAGGTACACTCATATGATTTATTAGGTTATATTGCTTTGCATAGTCCTTATTTTGTCTTTGTTGCATTACACCATGTGTTTTCTAGCAATATAGATTTCATTATTTTGCATGTAATAGTTAGCTTCACTCACAAGACTACAACACTTAACATAATTAATCATAAACACATCTTAACCCTATTCAATTCCATACAATTGAATGAATCACAAGATTTAAGCTACATACAAGGGGACATCCTCTTCCTTCTAGGTGAAAACCATAGAAATTTATAGGGGATCCATCCCCTTATCATGTCAAAAGCATAAATTTTGCGGTTCAATAGGTAATAAGATTTAAATTCTTTAAAACAAGAATATCCAATATTGAAACTTAGCTAGTAATAGTATCACACACTTCCACAAATAGGGAAAAATAGTGTTGTATTCAAAACTGTTATTCTCTTTTTTTTTAAATCTCTTAGGGCTTAAAAAATTATGGCAAGTACAACATGTTCCTTAATATATGGAAAATATATTGATATTTGACTTCTTGGAGGGTAAATATTGTTGGACTAACTGCCAACATCTCTCTTCAGGTTCATGACATGGTTTAATCGCCTCCCGTGGATCTTAACTAACGTTTGTATCGGGCATTGACAGGTCAATCTTTTGGTGCAACGATAAGGCCAACAATTGGTATTAGATTCGGTCATGGGTTTGAACCCCTCGGATGATGCTGAGGGAGGGATTTTTGGACTAGCTACCAACATCTCCCTTTGGTTTCACGACATGGTTTAACCACCTGCCATGGATCTTAACTGACGCTTGTATAGGGAATTGATAGGTTGATCTTTTGGTGCAACAACAAGGCCGACAAAGACATGTTTTATTCTTTACATAATTTATTTTGTTTCCAATCTTGGCTTTCTACTTAAGCCATTTGATTCAATAAAAAATATATTGTTGATAGAAAACCATTTTATGCTATTTGATTGAATTTAAATTTTGATATTTTTTATGTATAAGTTGAATTTTGGTCTATTTTAGGCTTAATCTAATAATTTTTCTATGTTCATTATTTAATTATTCATTTGAAAATATTGTAGTGGGATGTTGATTTTTACTATGCTTTATTGAAAGGGATACATCATAGATGAACTATTTGATTTTCACAAATAGGTCTCTCCTAGGCTATCTTGTTGAATTATTGTTACCTACTCTTGCAACCTAAGAGATCATAACAATCTCAAAATGGGGAAAGTTTGTGACACGAGACATCAATGGATTTACTCAAAAACAATATCAAATGTTGTGGAGGATTTAATCGAAGCATATTTAATTGGAGATGGTACAATTGTAGCCTTTGATTTTAAGAATTGGATGAACATGGAGGTTGAAATTGAAGACGAGTAAGTAGAGAATGCATTCAATTGCACTTTTTCATACCCTAGTGTCTTGAACACAAATTTGTAAAAAAAATGATTGCTTCTAAAATACCACTTTAAGAACCCATCCCTCTTAGTGGAATCAATCACACATGCTTCAATTGATGAACTTGGAGGATGTTCCTAAAAGGTAATTTTTATTTCACCTTAGATTTCACAATCCAAATAGTACTTTGATAGTACATGACAGAGGAAATTCCTCTAGAATATAAGATTGATGTTAATATTATGTCTATTTTATAGCAATTAGAATTCCTACATGACTCAGTGATGGATGTTCTTATTAGTGTGCATTATCTTTTAACATATCAAGATTTGTCCAAAGGAACTCTATCAAATTTCTAGAAAACAATAGCTAACAATGAGAGATTTGCTCAAGTAACGATGATATATAATATTCACAACCATCTTCATCATCATGTAGATGATTTAGGAAATAAAATAGAAAAAGTTTGCTAAATATTTTGAATAGCATAAAGGTGCCAATTGTTAGTTTATGGGTCTAGGAAAATTTTACTAGTACCAATAGTTCACCACCTAACAATTCATTGAAAAATTAATCTCATGGAAAATTCACTACCAACAATTCATCTTTGTTGATAATTCATCACATATACAATAAAACAAATTGATTTATGATAATAAAAATGAAAAAAAAATTCAATATATTTTATATTATTCTAGTAAACCAATTATACAACAATATCAGTCATCTTTATTATTAGTGGGGTGAGAATTATTCTTTTGAAAAAAAACTCAAGGTCTTAGAAATATATATTAAAAAATATTAATGCAACCAAAACAAATCTCAAGGTCTTGGAGATATATATTAAAAAATATTAATGCAACCATGGTGGTGAATCACTAGTGGTACATTTTCCATGAGTTGAATTTGTCATGGTAGTTAATGTTTTAATATTGAACTAATTCACCCCCTTCATAGTTTTCCCATGTATCTAAAAATGTACCCAAGATGAGTGTGGATTTCCTCAATGTGGTCTCAATGCACCTAATATGGTATTTATCAACAAAGTCAGTATAACATGAGATAACCATTAAGAATCATTATTGCAATAAAAATAAATTATAACCTATAAAAACCAAGTATATAAATATATATAATTTAATGCTATATTTTTAATGAATTGAGTCAACGATCATCCCCAAGTACTTAGTCTACCATTTTACTTAGCCAACCTCACAATAAAATATCAATGTTCATTGCGTATTAGTGAGAAGCATGGTCATCTCATGAAGTAACAATTGGTTTAAATCTTGTCAAATTTTATGCATCCTCATACTCAACAATTATTATGTTTAAACATATAATTCACATAGGACCCACTAACCAAAATTAACTAGACTGAAAAATTTAGTTTTGGAGCATTGCAATTAGTCTATAATATTCAACATTAATTTTTCTTCAACTGTGTATGTGCAGGATCATCATGGAATAAACAAGCCCTTAAGTGGCAATAAAATTCAAAAAATCAGAGTTAGGCAACTTGACGTGAAAATTTGAATAAGTTATCTATATTATTTAAAAAATATGTAAGAATAGAATTTTTAGCAAATTGAATGTAGTTTCTAAAATACTAGTTTTTTTTTCTTTTTTAAATCTATTTGGTGAAAATTTGAAATTTCAATGCAATAGTACTTAAATTTTAGGGAAAAAATAAGAAGTAGGTCTTGACCACCCTAACCACAATAAAATGATAATATTTTTTTATAATATTTTAGATATAAGTAGGGGACTCATGTCCTGATGTGATGCATATCTTTTTGTAATTTGTTTCCAAGTAAATAATTAATTATGATTTTTTTATTGCAAATTTCAAAAAATATAAAAACTCGTATGTCTACCTACCTTAACTTGGTCAAAACTTCATGAAATTTAATTTTAATTTTTTTAATCCTATATTATGCGAAGCATAGAATGTAACGCATGTTTCAGATTCAAAAAATGTGATACCGTTTGAAAGTTATACATGTTTTTCAATCAACCTATCAATCAGGACTTCAGTCGTAATTCAAATAGAAAATGAATAATAATTATTTATTAAATTCAAAGTAAAGCATAATTTTTATTGCTGGAAATTTGAGAATCTCCTTTAAAAACCCTTTTCGTTTCATCAATTTATGGTAAGAAAAAAATTGCCAGCCACATGGGTCATCATATAACTTAGATATCGCCACTTTTTGGCCCATCATGATCCTGCATATACCCAACTACCTCCTTATTCTTTTAAGAATGTTTCCATTATCCACCAAAACTAAGTAGACCACTTGGCCTACAACTTCCATGGAGCTTTATTCCCTCTTTCATTTTAAATACAATTAGTCCTCCAAGCAAATTTATCTTAATTCATAGAGTATCATTGTCATTAACATTTAATTTCATTATAAATCCATATGATTACTTTAAAAAATTACATTGACATGTTAAGGATCACTAGGCTCAACTTGCACATATAACTTGTGGATCTCCCTTCAACTTTTTGTTTTCGCAATGAACACTTGATGTTCAAAATTTTAGAAAGTTGATATTACTGCCTATATTATAATTTATAATCCATTATTGAACTCTTTTCTCACATATTTCATCGGCTAATCCAGCTCATACATTAACTCCTATAATATCTATTCAAGATTTCTTATGTATTGTTAGAATCATAATGTCTCTTAGTTTTTCCATAATATGTACGATAATTCTTCTAATTGCCTATCCATCTAGTAGTGCATATATGTTTTTTTTTTATCTCCTCCATGCACCATTGTTTTGATTAATTTATTTGATGATCTACTTTAATTTTATTTCTGTAACTCATAGTATGATGCCCCTAGGTTTGATCTATGTAGATTTTATTAAGCAATTTTATTTCCCTTGCATTACTTCACATTAGTGTCTAGCCTCCTAGTTTCTCTAGTGCTAGCCAACATGCACTACAACCACACACCAAAAGAATCTCATGAAATAGAATACACCTCATTGTACTTATTTTGACCTTAACTATATGTCAACATTTTTATACACACATAGACTAATTAATCAAAAAATCGCATTCCACAACGTAATTTAAAATTGAAATTATATATAAATATGAACTTAAATATACAAAAAAAAAATTATTAATTTCAAAACACTATTCTAAATAAAATATAACTAAATACTAATATAACATAATTAATTTAAAAATATTACTTTACATTATAATTTGATTTAAATATTTCTTAAAATAATATACACAATAATCATTAATTTATCAATAAAATATATAATATAATTGACAAATCATTAATAAATAGACTCTTATATAACAACGAATATTTTTTAAAAATAGAACCCTCAAGAAAAATTCCTTAATATTTATGCCTAACGCAAGTCCTAATAAAAACAGAAAAGCAACTTTCATTAACATGAAAATCAACATGAATATCAAACAATGTTTTACGTTAAACGAGATATACTACAAATATAATCACATACGATAGCTCCCGTATTTATATTTTTTTTCAAAATTTATTTAATATAAATAATTTTGATCAGTTAATTTGAGTTATACTGAAAAGACAATGCGATATATTAGTTTATGGATATTCTATGTTAATAAATTGTTATTAGCATGAAATCAATTGAAGAGATGTTTTTATGTCTTTATGTGGGCGTAACTCAGTTGACAACTCAATGATGTTAAACCATTATGATGTTGAATGGTGGCAAATTGATTTAAGCGTGGCACAAGAATTTTGTAACTTGTTTTCATCCTTCTGAAAATCTGTACAAAGCAGCACCATATGTGTCTCTATACATCTTGGTTTACTGTTTTATAAAAAGCTGTGATACTGTAAGAACTTGAGCGAGTTGTAAGAAATTTTAATGGAGCTTAATGCCATTGGAATGTTTTCTCTTCTTTTTCCCTTCGTCTGATGGTCTAATTAAGAAAAGAAGGTAAGCTTTCATTAGTATTTATGGATTAAGTTTATAAATATTCCATCGTGAAATATGTATTCTCTCATTGGCCAGTTTTTATGAGAAATGTCTCATTCGTGAAATTGAACATTGGTTGTGCAGACAATCAGGTTACAGATGCAGTTGGTCTTCGAAGATTTGAGGATGATATTTGGTAACGAGCTTGACTTTGTGTGAATATTGTTAAGGAATTGGGATCTGAACCTTTGGTCTCCAATCAACCTTGTGGCATCCCAAACAATCTAAGAACTAAAATGGTGAGGTGATGCAGTTGGCACATGAACTCTGAATCCAGCCTTCTTAATGCATTACATCTATGAACTTGAGTAGAACAATGCAATAGGGAATTGCTATTGTCATTTCTATTGCTACTACCATAGCCATCACCATCTTCACCATTCTAAATGAACCTATCATCACATATTTTGTATCGTACCATTACTTTAGAAAAAATCTCCAATGTGTTTTATGTGTTATGTGTGATTTGAGTTCCAACTTAGTGCATTTGTTTAAATTATTGAAACAGGTTGATCAACTTACTTAACAACCCTAAATTATTGAGCTCTTCCTCTCCCATTTATATAATATATATTTAAATGAAAAAGTCAGTATGTGTTATGTGTGATTTGAATTCCAACTGAGTGCATTTGTTTAAATTATTGAAACATGTTTATCAACTTACCTAACAACCCTAAATTATTGAGTTCTTCCTCTCCCATTTATATATTATATATTTCGATGAAAAAATGAGTAAAAGTATAGTATTCGCTAACTTGGTTGTAGAAAGAAATGGTCACAAATTAAAATTAAATTAACTAAACATTGTTTTGAATAAAACGTCTAACAATAACCTAATTTGTATCACTCATTTCTTTTGTATAAACTTGAAGAATTAAAAAACAGAAAAATACAAATAAATTACATAAATCAGTTGATAGTACTAAAGCATGAAGTATACTTCCTACTTGATTTCACAATGTCTAAGATCTCTATAATAACAAGTATTAATGTCATATATTTTCTATACTCTTTCACTATATAGAGATTAGTAATTAGAAAGAAGACTTTTAAATTGAATAGAAAATAAAAAATAATTTTAGAGTTTTATTTTCTTTCCTTGTAAATAAATTTTATTCACAAATACACAAAATATCGTTTGTATATCATGAAATCCAAGCTCATATATAAAACAATAAACTCCAACACATTGAATCTTTATGAAAGTAATTTTGTTCCCACCTCTACGATTTTGTAGGCTTCTCAATAATCACTGAAGTGTAGAATTAAACATGGTATGCGTATTAGTAAAAAAACTGAGCATTAAAAAGTACATACTATTTAATAAAAATAAATAAATATTGTTGTTAGTCAAGCCAAATGAATGCAATTAACTTAAATTTTGTGACCTATACCATTTTATTGGCCAAACTGGTTAACTTAAATGCATTATATTTCTCCCAACTCATACTACACATTGTGTTTGTTTTTATTTGGGCGGGTTCCTTTTCACTACTAGAAATTCTGAAAAACATGGATTTTTTCTGTAGGGAAAAGGTATCACCATTTTCAAGAATTTATTTGTAGGGAAATGGACTATCACCATATGTTTTACAATAATTTGCAAGCCATTCATCATGTTACAAGCACAAACAATTTTATTTGAAGTAAAGGAAAAAAATGAGTAATTTATTTGCAATATTATAAAAATATTTAATTATTAAATCAAAATTTTTATCTATAATTCACAAAGTATTTCTTGTCATTCTCTATTAATTGTTCTAGTTATTTTAATGAGAGTAGTGGAGTAGGTATGATCATCATGTTGGAAATTTAATGCTCCTAAGCATTCTGATCATCGCCAGACCCCTTGCAGCCCTCACCTACTCGTCATGAGCCTTTTTATTTTGGGAATCCTCCTTGCAACTCCTTGAATTTGGAATTTACTATGGTAGGTACTTTCAAATTTTGAGATGGAATTTTGTTGAAGACAAAAGGGATGAAGGAAGAAAGTTCTGTTAGTTGGAAGAAGTCAGAAGAAGAAGTTTTTGCAGCAACAAACTGTGTGAAGAAGATTTTATGTGTGAGCTCCCAGTAGCTCGTGAACAATAGCAATTGTTTGTTATTTGTAATTGTCATGATTGTTCTAGGTCAGGCTCTGTGTAGCTCTTTATAGTGAACTCCCAGGAGCTCCTGAAGTTTGTAGTCTAGTTGAGCAGCACTCCCAACAAGTTTCTAATTCACAGATTTAGTTTATTTTCTGGTTTTTAAGCTTTATGGTTTTTTGTATTTGTCATTTCCAATTATTGAATGAAAAATAAAGCTTGCATATCTCCTTGTGCTTCTATGTTTTGATTTTGTGCTTTCCCAGTTGATTGGGAAATAAAACAATAGTTTTGTGTTTGCATTTTGTTGTCTCATTTAAATTTTATGACATGGTATCAAAGCCATAGACCCCATTTTTGTGTGAGTTAGGGCATTTATTTTTCTAGGTATTCAATTTTTTCTATAGGATACATGGTTGGAGATGAAGCAAAGAGTTGGAAGCAACCACTTCTCTTTAATGGATATAACTATGATGTATGCGAAAAGAAGATGAAGACAATAATGGTTGCAAATGATTTGTGGGATTTTCTCATAGATGGGTGTGTGGATGTCACTGACCCATGTGCATTTGGAGCTCTCACAAACAACTAGAAGACCCAGTTGAAGGAGACGAGAAAGAAATATGCTAAGACATTGAGCTTGATTGAAGCAGCCTTGACAGAGGCCATTTTTCCCAGAATAGCGACAACTGAATATGCAAGGGAAGCTTGTGAAATCCTCCAAACTAGCTATAGAGGGACTAATAAAGTCAGAGGTGTGAAGCTCCAGGTACTTCAAAGAGAGTTCGAAGTTATTTAAATGAAGGAAAGTGAGTCTGTTGCAAATTTTCAAACAAGGTTCTTAGGTAGGTTAAACTAGTTGAGAATGAATGGAGATATGATAGAGGAGTAGAAGTTAGTTGAAAAAATCCTTAGATGTCTACCCACGAGGTATGATCCACTCATCATTGCTATTGAAGAGGTAAATGACCTCTCTACTTTGACGTTGGATGAGTTAATGGGTTCTCTTCATACCCATGAGCAACACCTAAAGAGGTCTGCTACTTCTTCCCAAGAGCAATCTTTTAAAACTCAATCAAATGCAAGAGGTAGTGGGAGAGGTAGAAACAACTCCCAAAGAGGTAGAGGTAGATCCAGACAAGGAAATGTTGGAGGAGAAATCTCAGGATGAGAAAATGGCCAAGAGGGAGCAAGCAACTTGCAGAACAACTTTTGAAGAGGCATGAAGAATAGTAGTTCAAGTGAGAGAAATGACAAGAGAAATATGGAGTGCTACTATTGTCATAAGTTTGGGCACTATGCTAGTGAGTGTTGGAGAAATCATGGTAATCAACAAAAATAGAATGTTGAAGAAGGCAACTTCGAAGTCTAGTATTAGGACAGTGGTTGCAGCAACCACATGAGTCCAGTAATAAAAGTTTGTTTTCTTTCAAATATAAAAATGTAAAATCAAAAATAGGAATGAGGAACAATGGAGTAGTTCTTGTAAAGGGAAAAGGATCTATTATTATCCACACCAAGCAAGGTGAGAAGAAGGAGGTCCAAAATGTATTTTTTGCACTAGGGTTAAAGCATAACCTCATGAGTGTTGAACAACTAATCCAAAATAGATACAAAGTGTTGATGGAGAAAGGTCAATGCATCATTTATGACAAGAATGGGAGGATGAACGTGTTTGTAGTAGTACAAATGACAAAGAACCTGATGTTTCCATTGAATATTGAGACATTGTTCTCATCTCAATCCGTTGTTGCACCTCTCATGAATGAAAATGTACAACAACACATTCAATAGCCCTCAGGAGCTCTGTTATAGACCTCTCCGAGCTATGGCATCTTAGGTATGGACACTTAGGCTTTACTGGTCTGAGTATTTTGTCCAAGAATAATATGGTTGATGGTTTTCCAAGGATATAAGAGCCTAATGTTAGGTCTGATGCTTGCATTTTGGGCAAGCAACATAGGCAACCCTTTCAATCGAGCAACTCTACAAGGGAAAGAGAACCATTGGAGTTGGTGCATACATATTTGGTGGGCCCTATGCAAATCATGTCTATTAGTAATAGAAAAAAATTTATGACCTTCATTGATGATTTAAGTTGTAAGATATGGGTCTATTTTTTGCAGCATAAATCTAAAGCTTTTGATAAGTTTTTGTTGTTTAAGGCCTAGGTTGTAAAAGAGAGTGGACACTTCATCAAGGTTCGAAGTTTAGATTGAGGAGGAGAGTATGCCTCCAATTGTTTTGTTAATTTTTGTAGGAAAAATGGCATTAAGAAGGAGATTATAACCAGTTATATTCTATAGCAAAGTGGAGTGGCTGAGAGGAAGAATCGGACCATCGTGGAGATGACAAGGAGCATGAGGAAAGAAAAGGGACTCCCGACTAAATATTGTGGAGAGGCTATAGCAATAGCTCGATATTTGATAAATAAAAGTCGAATAAAGGCGGTTTGTGACAAGATACCACAATAGGCATGGACAAAATGCAAGTGCACAGTTGAGAAATTGAGAGTGTTCGGATGTGTGGCATATGCACTTGAGCCAAAAGAGAAGAGGAAGAAGCTGGATGAGAAGGGTGAAAATGTATTTTCACAGGCTATAGTGAAGAGTCTAAAGCCTATAGGTTGTATAACATGGTCACCAAAAAAACCATCATTAGTAGAGACATGGAGTTCTTAGAGGATGAATCCTGGGATGGACTGACAACTCCTGAAAACTCCCAATATATCTCAAGAGTTTAGGAAGATGAAGAAGATGAACAAGAAGATCAGTAAGATGCTACAACAGCAAAAATAGTCAGCTCGCGAGAGAATCTGAGAGCTCCTAAAGCAAACAGACAATTAAATAGATTGTCATAGAATTCTCTCAGAGGGAGCTCTCAAAAGCTCCTAATAGCTCATAAAGCTAGAAGATAGGCATGAAGATAGTCAGATTCATGAAGATAGACACGACCAAGAAGACACTCATAGTCTTCCAGAGACTTGGTCGTAGAGAGCTCTTGAGGGCTCCTGAACTGAGTAGACAGAAAGGCAAGCAACCAAAGACACCTAGAAGATCGGCTCCTGAGAGTTCTTCAGAGCTCCTGAACCTGCCAGTTCAGTAGAATAGCAACAATAGTGAAAGTTAAGACCCCACATTCACCTCCCTAATGCCAAAGAAGACCGAGATTCTAAGGGAGATCTACCAAGATGAAAGGTATGATGAAGAGTTTAATGAGAAAATGAATTTTTCATTGTTTTATGATAGTGATCCGATTTATTTTGAGGATGTTATGATAGAGGAGAAATAGTGTGAGGCCATGGATGAGGAGATAGATACAATAGAGAGGAAAAACACATGGAATTTAACAGATTTTCCTCCCAACAAGCAAGTTATTTGGGTGAAATGGGTCTATAAGACCAAGTGCAATGTCGAAGGAAGGATTGAGAGGCACAAAGCATGTTTGGTGGTCAAGGGGTACGAACAAAAGTTTGGGAGAGACTATGATGAGACCTATGCCCCTATTGCAAGGATGGCGACTATGCAGGTACTCATAACAATTGTAGCCCAACACAAGTGGAAGGTGTTTCAAATGGATCTGAAGTTCACCTTCCTTAATAGAGTGTTGAAAGAGGAAGTTTATGTGGAGAAGTTGTTTGGATATGAAGTTCCAAACAGAGAACACAATGCATATAGGCTCCTGAGATCTCTTTATGGACTGAAAGAAGCTCCAATGGTATGGTACAATAGGATTGACTCATATTTGATGACCAATGGCTTTAGCAAAAGCAATGGTGAGCCCACTCTTTACATCAAGGTAGAAAATGGTAATATTTTGATTGTTGTCTTGTATGTTGATAATTTAGTTTCTACTGGGGATGGTGATTTCCTCATTGTTGATTTTAAAGAGGCCATGAAAAGAGAGTTTGAAATGACAAATTGAGGTCTCTTGAGATATTTTCTAGGTATAGAAGTAAAACAAATGCATGATAATATATTTATCTCTCAAGAAAAGTATACAAATGAGATCTTGAAGAGATTCGGAATGTTTGAGAGAAAGCTTGCACCAACACCAACAACCATAGGTCTAAAGTTGAGCAAGGAAGATTGCAGTAGCAATGTGGATCTGACCATGTACAAGAGTTTGGTTGGAAGTTTGATGTACGAGATTGCAACTAGACCGGATATAATGCATGGAGTGAGTCTTATTTCCAAATTTATGGAGACACCAAGAGACACCCATTGGAAAGAGGGTAAGAGGATCCTAAGGTATGTGAATGGCACCAAAGGATATGGTGTGTTGTACACAGTAGCAAAAGAGTTTGGGCTGGTTTGATATATAGACGATGATTGGGTAGGAATTTTGGATGATAGGAAGAGCACATCGAGCTATGTGTTTCATTTGGGTTCGAGAGCCATCTCATGGGCTTCAAAGAAGCAACCTATTGTTTTTGTATCAACAAAAAAGGCTAAGTATATACCAAAAAATGCAACAACATGTTAGGCTATTTGGATGAGAAGAATCTTGGAAGATTTGAAAGAAGAACAAGAGGATGGAACAAAAATCTTTTGTGAAAATGTTTCATTGATAGCCTTGAAAACAAATCTTGTGTTTCATGGAAGAAGAAAGCACATTGAAATTAGGTATCATTTCATTCATGAATTGGTTAAAAATTGTGAGATTAAAATGAAGTTTTGAAGGTCTGAGTAGTAGCTAGTAGACATATTCACCAATCCATTAAGCAAAGATAGTTTTGAGTGCTTAAGGAGTAGATTGGGCATTGTTGATTTGGATCAGGATTGATTTCATTATTTTGTCAGCTTAGGATCAAGGGGGATAGTTGGAAATTTAATGCTCCTAAGCCTCCTTCTCATTTGTCAGACCCCCTACAGCCCTCACCTACTCGTCAGGAGCCTTTCTATTTTGGGGATCCTCCCTACAGCTCTTGACAACTCCATAAGTAAATGAGGTAGCCAATTTTGAATTTGGAATTTACTATGGTAGGTAATTTAGAATTTTGAGAGGGAATGTTTTTGAAGACAAAAAGAATGAAGGGAAAAGTTCTGTTAGTTGGAAGAAGTCAAAAAAATAAGATTTTGTAGCAACATACTGTGTGAAGAAGATTTTATATGTGAGCTCCTAGTAGCTCCTGAACAACAATAGTTGTTTGTTATTTGTAAGAGAAATGATTGATTCACGTCGAGCTCTACATAGCTCTTGATAGTGAGCTCCCAAGAGCTCCGAAAGTTTCTAGTCTAGTTGAGCAACACTCCCAACAAGTTTGTAATCTATAGATTTAGTTTGTTTTCTTAGTTTCAAGCTTTATGTTTTTATGTATTTGTCATTTCTAGTTATTGAATGAAAAAGAAAGCTTGCATGTCTCCTTGTGCTTCCACATTTTGATTTTGTGCATTCCTAGTTGATTGGGAAACAAAACGTGCATTTTTTTGGCTCATTTAAATTTTCCGACACATCATTCTAGGGGTTGCAATTAAATTTGTTCAAAATGTGTAAATTTGAACTAAAAGTATATAAGATATGTAAAACATTGGAAAAGACATAAGATTTTATACCTCAAAAATATTTATTTTTTACATAAGAAGCATTTATAGAAACAGTAGAATAAGACATATAAAAAACATATAAAATTAATTTTGATAAAAGAAAAACAATATTATGAATAAAATTATAATAATTTAATACTATATATTATATTTATAAAATTTTAATTTATATATCAAATTAATTTTGACTTGAAATTGTGGGTACATGAAGACATGATCCCCTAATAAGCAAGAATGCCAAGATGCAAGTGATGATAATGCAAATGCCTAAGATTGTAGATCAAATTGTCTAGGATTAATACAATAGAGGAGACCTCTATTTATAACCAAGAAGGATGGAAGAATGAAAAATACGGAAGATGTGGGACAAAACATGAGCCAATATTAAGATGCCACTTATTAAGATGTGAGAGGATGAAGGTTGTGCATATTTTGATCAATGTGCCAAAGAGGGAGAGATTTAAAATTCAAAAAAGGCTTGTTGGAGGGAGAAGCAAGAGTATTAAATGCCAAGTGGGAGACATGTAAGAGATAATGTAAGAGGAGTTAATGCCATGTTGGAGGACAAGCCATTTGGGAGAGAAAATTCAAATTTGATGCCCTTTTCGAATGAAATTAGATGAAATAATAAATCAAATAAATTGTTTTTTTGTGTAAGTTGCAAAAGCTAAGGATTAGTGTTAGAAGTTAATCATGAATTAATTAAATTTAGATAGAGATTAGTTGACATGACATTTTATTTAGATTTTATATCAAATGGGAGGAAATTGATGCAAATTTATTTAATTAAATGAAGAACATTTGAAGATAATTAAATAAAATTGATTTATTTAATTTAAGGAGGATGACTTAAGATTTAATCAAACAAAATATGGTTTTAATTAATTAAAGAGGGAAAATGATGAATTTTCATCAGATGAAGATGATTAAAATAGTTAGTGAAATAAAATTAGTGAATCCTGATTAAAGATGCACGTGTCTACATAAATGTTATAAATAAAATTAATATTAATTATAGCATTATATATATATATATTATTTATTTCAAGTATATAATTTTAGTTTCAATTCAAAATTATTTTTTGACAAATTTCATTATACTATCAAAAGCATTACATTGAGAGAAAGAATAGTATTTTGAGAGATGTGTCATTTATAAACTCGACAATAATAAACTATAGGTGTACAATGATTTTTAGTAGGATTTATCATCTTATGAAACAAATTCATAGGTCTTACATGATCATATTGATTATAAGGATAAAAAATTTAAGTTTGATCTACACCCTGAAGCATTGAATGTATTTTGTTTCTCCCAACTCATACTAGATTGCATTTTTTTTTATATTGGCAGCTTCCTTTTCACTACTATAAATCATGGGCAAAAGCAAATTGTTTTTATGAAAAAAGGAATATCACCATGTTTTACAAGCATGTGCAAGCCATTCATCAAGTTGCAAGCACCAACAACATCTACAATATGAATAGATCTCAAATTTGACCATCCTTTTGAAACAACTTTGTTTTGAAGTAAAAACTTGTAATTGACTTGCTGAGTTTCTAAAAAGAGAAAAAACAAGTAATTTTATTTGTAACATTATGAAAATATTTTAAAATTATTATCTAAAATTCACCACATGTACTTGTTGTCATTCTCTAATAATTCTTGAAGTGATTCTAATGAGAGTGATGGCTTTGGTATGATCATTGTCCTAGGGGTTGCAATTCAAAATTTTAAAAATATCTAAATTCAAACTGAATTACCACATATTTCATAAGACAAATATTTATGACTTTAAAATACCACAAGAGTTTATAATATATGTAAAACATTGGAAAGGGCATAAATTTTTTATGTTCTAACTATATTAGTATAATGTTAATTCATAAATAAAATTAATTTTTACTACAAATATTATGAATAAGATTAATATTATATATAGCACTATATTTATATAGAAGAGAGATATATTGTTTCTTACATGTATATAAAATTAGTTTTTAATTGGCATTTATTTTCTTACAACTTTCATTATGCTCTCACAAGAATTATATGGAGTGAAAGAACCTTATCTCAAGACATGTCACGTTTGTAAACTCTACAATAATAATCTATAATAAAAATAATATTTTACTATTAGGTGTACAATGATTTGTAGTAGGTTTTATCACCTTATGGAACAAAATCATGGGTCTCGCATGATCATATTGATTATAAGGATAAAACTTGGGTAGTGTATAAGTCAAAGAGATGAACTAACACAAGATGTACTTTCTCAAAATATAACTTTTTGTTTCAATGTTTAAATTCATATTCCCTTTTTATCTTTCTTATTCATAATGGAGGTACGATCTATCCACTATCATGTATTCTAAAATTTTCTATTAAAAAAATGTAGCATCTCCAATGGAATTCTCTTAATGTTAATAAGTTGTTATAGTAGTGAAGTTGCATCACCTTTCTCTTTGAACTTGTTGATTAATGCTTTTTCTAATTGATCCCAATCATCTATTGTAAAATCTACCAAGGATTAATATCAATCAAGAGATTTACCTTTCAATGGAGGAATAAATAAGGAAAGTATATTACTTTCTTTTCACAAATTGTTAGTTGTACAATAATTTACAATACCATGCATTTTCATTGCAGGCGTGGTTAATTATTTTATTGTAATTGGGAAAGATTTGGTAATGCACCATTTTTTATAGCTCCCCACATAGTATGAGGTGTAAGTGGAATAATTAGAACTCTAGTATTACATGCTAGAAAGAATATGTGTGACTGTTGGGTAGCCATAATAAATTTGGATTGTTGAGATTGAGATTATGTGTAATGTGTTGTTTGAAGTCTTCTAGTTGGGATCACAAATATGAGAAATATTTAGCTCTAGTTGAATACATGTGTTGTGTTAGCCCCACACAACAATAACATTGTGGGTTATTCTCAATGAAGTAAACATGGATAAAGTTCTTAGGCTACAATACAAAATTAATGTCCAAGAATGCACCAAAATTTAGCTATGTGTGATAGTGAGCTTTATAATGGTGTTAGACCGTTTAAATGGTTTAACTCCCACTAGACATGCCAAAATCATATTTGATATAGTTTTTGGTAATGTTTGAGATCAATATATAACAAATTATTGACAATACTTGGAATAACCATTTTGTACATGGGATGTGACTATAAAGTCAATTTTGAAGATACGAAGGATAGATTCTTATCTATCCTAAAATCCTAGAGCAATGTCATAAAATGGGAAAAATGTTGTAGAAAGTAAAAAATAAAAATGAATGAATGATGTCAATTAGATGTTTCCTCATGACTAGAATAAATATTAATAAATTACAGTATAATAATCAATAAATTTTGATACACATATAATTACAAACAATGTTTTGCATGGGTGATATAGAAGTCCACTAGCCTTAAATGTTCGATCATATCTTATAGATATTTTCAAGTTCTAAGTGACTAGTCTCACCAAAAGTGTTCAAGAGTGATGAGATGGCTTGTGGATGCCATATAGGATTTATGAATCTATAATCTATGCAGCCAAAGATAATTTATATGGAGAAATATAATATAATGGCCATATATCTGATATGATGTTGGATCAACATTATACAAAACTAAATGGTCTATGCTAATCAAGAGTGAGGTTGTTGCTTTACCATTCTTTCTTGAAATTCAATGTGTATTGAAAACATAATTCGTTTGTGTAAGAAGAATTTTGTTTTATAATTTTTATATAATTTAAAAACCTGACCAAAGCCTTTGAGAAATTAAATTATCATATGCCATCTATAGATGATATAAGTTATAAATAGTTATCAATTTTTTTTCTCTCTGTGAGGGTTACACGGGTTACAACCTTACATTTGTGGACCATCACAATAGACATAATACTACCTTTGCAACCTAATAGGGAACCATCACTTGTTTGCAAATTTCATTTGTAAAGTTTTATTTAAAGAATTGATTGGAAAATACATTATCATCCACCTTTATGATCTTTTGATCTATTCAAAGAATGTAATATTCACATAGAACGAAGAGTATTAATACAAACATTTTAGAGAGAATAGGATATTTTTAAACCCATGAAAATGTAAATCTAGAGTGCTAAAGTAAAAATAATTTCAGATATCATCTCTGAAAGAGGAATTGCTATAGATTTAGAAAGCTAAGAGGAAATTCAAAAAATTCGATTGCCTAAAAGCAAAAAGGAGCCCAAGTCATCCTTGAGAAAAATTAATTTCATGCATTAGGTCTTTTATAGATTCATTAAAATTGTCATACCGTGTAATACTATCCTTGTTAGAATAGATTTGTTTTATTTCATTGTTTAGTTAAGGTGGTTGCAGTACGCAGTTAGCAGTTCCACTTGCTGATAATTTTATCTCCACGTTTCTCCACAGTTTCTCCATTTTATATAAATGCCTCTACACTTTGAATAAATACAATCAATCGAGAACATTTCTCCCATATTTGGTATCAAAGATGCAAGAGAGAATGGAGTGATGTTTTGGCGATCAATATTTGAGTCATGGGGTGAAAGATCTGCGGAGTCTGTGGTGCATGAAAAGTGATAACAACTATCAGCTCATGCCTGTGATACATGATAGACAGAATGGGGGTTTAATAAAGTCTTACAACAACTCTGGAATGAACCTATGCCTTACACATTTGGAGATTTCTTAGAATGTATGCTAGAAAAGAGGTATTCAGCCATAATCATAGGCGATGCATTCCTTTTGGTAGAAATTCCAAGACACTGCTGTGTTGTGCTGGATGATTTAATATTATGCTTATAGTTTGCATGGAATGGAGATATGTAGAAGGTAGTTTTACAGAAGAATAGGTGAGCAGAGCCATCACTGAAACGTCAATATTGTAATTGTTTCTGAAAAATTAAAATATGGAAAGAGTTAATACATAGAAGGAGTTAATATAAGCGGATCTGTCCAAAGACAATCCCAAATGTTTGGGGTAATTTAATTATGGTGTGCCCTTAATGGTGCTAGTTTGAGTATTTGTATTTTACCTTTTGATTTTTCCTACTGCTTTTGGAAAATTTTCACAATGGGTGACTAAGTCGGTGCAACATTGATTGTATTGATTGATATTTTTTTAAAATTATATTAGACAAGTGTTCTAGATTGAATTTTCATATTATGTGAATAAAAATTGAATATAAATATATGAGGAGTAGTAAGGGAGAAAGAAAAACCATCTACATATGAAAATAAGTTATTGGAGTGGAATAATAGAGTTGATAAAGTGAAGATTATTATTGATCTTTCTCTTTTTGACTTTGAATTACATCACATAACTAGATTCATCATGACATTTCTTATCTAGTGTGTTACCTATTCTATATTTGTCCATTCCACTTTTCCAATTAGCAATATCTCCTTCATGAAGTAGAAAAGTAAGAAAACTATTAAAGAATCATATTTGAATGTCTTCTTTTTGTTATTTTTTATTTCTTTCAAATTCTTCGTTAGGTGTTGTTAAAGTTGTAGAAGTTGTCAAAACCAACTTTAGAGTCCAAGAAAACCTGCATGAAAAGGGATACCTATCATAGGGAAGATAATAGAGAAAAAAGCAAGAGAGGGTTTGAAGCTCTGAAATATGAGAAATTATATTATCAGAACAATAAAATGAAAAATATACAATGGATCAATCCTTAAGAAAGGAGATCATGCAAACCTAAAAGTAACCCTAATAGGAAGACATTTAATAATTATATTAATTATTGAATGTCACATTATGCAAACTAAAGTGAAATCTTAAGAGAGGAATAAAGGTAACTTAATCAAGATAATTAAGTTAAAACCTTTACTCTAACACCCCCCTTAAGATGAGCAAGAGTGCAACTACAATACATGAAAGCAAACAAGGGTCCCAACAACTAGGTCTGATCAAGTACTTGAATTTAACTAAATCTCTATAAAGTGGAGAAATAGAGAAAACCTCATGGGAAAAACTCTACTCCAAAAAGAGATGTAAAAAGAAAGTACAAATGGAATGTCTCAAGATACTCTCTCAAGAACATATGCCGATATACAATTAGATACCCCCCCAATGAGAGAGAGTGGAGACTCCAAACCCCCCCCAGAATGAAAGAACCCTTGTGCCAATGATCAAACCCTAGATCTGAGGTGAAAATGGAAGTACTATATGACACTCACTGAAGAACTGAACTGTAGCATGAGTTCTTAAATAATAGAATGGTGAATCAAATAACTCACGATGATCCTAAAATGGAATCTCCAATGAAGGGATAATAGGTGTGTTGAATCTATCATATGTGAGGAAAGGAATATCCTCTGATATGGCCTCAACAATTGCACTTGATGGCTTGATGAGTGTAGCAATAATGTCACTCACAACTAAAAAGGAATCTTGTCGAACATATGTGATATCAACAGGAGGAAGAGGTTTAAAAGTCTCAATACTAGTCTCATGAACAGATGGAAGAACACATAAGTTCTTGAAAGTGACCAAAATTCTCCCTAGATATTGCATGCTCTCTTGTAGAAAGAGAGGGAGGTGATGGAACAAAGTATGTAAATGCATACAATCCGGAAGAATGATCAATTGTCCATGTTGCAAAAATGTTGACAGTCTGAACGTCTCTGATGTGCATTGAATCGGGTGTGAACTCAATTGTGTTCCCCGTTCCACTATGAGCAATATGATAGATGGAGAGAAGGTTAGTGGACAAAGATGGTACACATAGTACATCATTGAATGTATTGTCATCAATGTCGATATAACCTTTCCAACATACACACATATAAGTGTTATTACCCATCAATATGTCTAGTGGGGACACAACCTCGAAAGATGATAACATATCTTGAGAAGATGCCATATGGTGTGAAGAACTTGAATCTACTAGCTATCTAGATGAATGTGAACTTGTGGTTGCACATAATGCATGACCCTTATGTGGGGCTTGTCCATCTGTGTGGAATGATGGTGAAGAAGAAGACCCGCCTGATGTATATGAAGAAGAGTGATGAATATGGCTTCTATCAAGAAGAGTTGTCAAATATGAAACTTGTTTTGCATATCCATCTATCTTCTTCTCGTAACACTTGGACTCATCATGTCCTAACTTAGTACAATAAGCACACTTAGGTCTATATTTCTTCGATGATTCCTCCTTAGGATAAGGTGAATCAAAAGTGTTTTGTGAACTAGAATCCTTCTAATGCTTCATGGTCTTTGGTTTCTATTTCTACTTCTGGTTTTGCTTCCCCTGAGATGACTGTGCTACCAATGCTTGGTGTGGTGATCCTGTGAGAGCATCCAACTGTGATATTTTGGCTTATTGTCATGTCAAATGATCACAAAAAACCTCAAAAGTAGGCATGGTAAAATGTGCACCCAAGGCATCCATAGTAGAATGGAAGGTAGATGAGAATATCCGAGAGTTCTCATGAAGCTTTGACAAAATCAAGTAAATACACTCTGTATCAATTTTAACCTTACCACAACCTTGTAGAAGAGATCTTTGTTGTTTGAATTTCATCAAAAAGTCCTCAATGGAGGGAAAAGAATCAGGTACAAGTGAAGTCAACTCTGCCTCAATCTATAGTGCACGAAACTAATTGATGGTACCAAATAAATCATTGAACTTGGTCCACATTTCAAGAGGACTGTTACATGCATCAAGATGAAACAACAAGTTTTTTGAAACATGTAAGGAAATCAAACCCATAGCCTCATCCATCTTATTTCTATGTTGCATAACCTCAAATTCCCTGGTCAAATTTGGCTTAATTGTATCTAAAAAGGACCACAACCCCTTTGATCTGAGAAGATGTGTCATGAATTCCTTCTAGGTATGATAGTTATGAGGTGTGAGAAGTTCAAAAAAAGAAGAGTTTTCAGCCATTTTTAGAGAGGCTTAATGAATTTTTACTGTGAATAATTTTTGGTTTTCTGAAGTAAATGATAGAAAGAAAGAAAAAAACTCCTCCCACAATGCAAGAAATGAAACCCCAGTAATGATTTTGCAATGAAAAAGTAGGAAAAAAAAAAAGGCTTCAGACTTCGTCTTGTGTACATAATAACTTTTTGGAAAAAATAATAGAAGATCTGAACAGAGCACGTTCATAGCTTTCTGACACCTATTCATTTTTTAAAATTGGAGCAAAATTGACAAAGTTATGCCTTAAAGAGTGCACAAAAATAATATGACTTTGACTGCAAAAAATGACAACCAAACTACAAAATTTTGAAAAATGTCTTCCACCATCAGAACGGGCTCAAAACCAGATTTTGGACGCCTATTTTCATTCGAAAATCCGAGCTAAAACATGCATTTTACACCCAATTTCGTGCAAGTTTCTCAAAAGGGTAAAAAAAAACTTCATAGCCCTCAGGCACTAAAGTCTTCAACCACTAGTCATGTGTACAACTAAGGGGCTGATAGACTAGCTCTTGGGCACGATGACTGATCATATGAAGAGTCATCAAGGGCTGGTGGTGTGGGAGACCCGTAGGCCCCAGTCGCTAAAGGGACCACAAGCTAGGTGCTGGGGGCTAGCCCCTGCTGGCTGCTAAACTCCCTAAGCAGTTGGCTGGTGGCCATCCGGTGGTCACCTAGTGGTTGCTCGATGGTCATTGGGTAGCAGCTAGGTTTTGAACTGGCATCACTTTTTTAAATGCTTTATTTGTTTTTGTTTTTTTCAAATTTTTGCTAATTTTTTGCCTTGAACTGCATGTTGGGGAGGTCGTACAACTTCCCTGACAAATTTTTTTTGCCTTTTTTTTCAACAGCTCCAAAATCGACAAAATGAAAGGCATTTCTAGGGGTTTTGGGCGCTCTGAACATTATGGTAATGTGTGTTTTTCCCAAAAATGCACAAAAAAAATTTCTACCCTTGGATACACAAAAAATCAAACTAAAAACCTATGAAAGCCAAATCAAACTCTCATAGCTCCAAATTCTTCAAACAAGAACAATCATGCAATAGGTCCACACTCTGATACCATGTAGAAGTTGTCCAAACCAACTTTAGAGTCCAAGAAAACCTGCATGCAAAGGCATACCTATCATAGGGAAGAGAATAGAGAAAAAAACAAGAGAGGGTTTGAAGCTCTGAAATATGAGAGATTATATTATCAGAACAATAGAATGAAAATATAAAATGGATCAATACTTAAGAAAGAAGATTGTGCAAACCTAAAATTAACCCTAATAGGAAGACATTTAATAATTAATATAATTATTAAATGTCACGTTATAAAAACTAAAGTTAAATCTTAATAGAGGAATAAAGGTAACTTAATTAACATAATTAAGTTAAAACCTTTACTCTAATAGAAGTAACTTCCAAATATCATAGTCTACACCATTCTCAACCATGTCAAATGCAATATGTGTAGTAGTTGTAAATATTGTGTAGCTATCATTAGGTAAGAAAAATTTATGTTCAATAAGCATTGCAACATAAGCTAGATTTTTTATTATACTCAACATATGTTATTTTCCTTCAAGATTTGGACCAGTCTTTTCTATTAGTTCTTGGTAATCAATAGACTTCCATCTTGAAAAGAATTAGGAGGACTACAAACTAGTCAAATCCCTTGTTGCTTCTCTAGTTATCGAGTGTGCACCATCAATCAAATAAACTCATCATGAATCTTTCTCAATGTAATTTTAATATACTTCTCAAATTAAAATAGTGGAAATTTTTGTCATACGTCCAATTTATTTTCCACTAGCATTTTCTACACTAGTTTGATAGTATTATAACTTTATTCCATTTCACTTCTTTGTGTGGATGGTAGATATGCAAATGAGACTTAAACAATTTCATGTTGTTAGCACAAAATATAGTTTAAATCAGAAAACTTAAACATCCCTATGAAATATTTAACCATGTTAAACAATGCAACTAATAAAAATAATGCAAGCTAAACAAAAGCATATGCAAACATGATTAACAACTATCTCATAGTGGATTGGTGCCACTTTGTCATGTAGGATGCAACCCTTTCCCAATCCATGATAAGCAAGATGATGCCAAGATGATAGTGATGTTGTGATGAAAATCAAGATTAGTTCTCACATGTAGAGAGTAACCTTGCATAAAAATGTGTTGTTGTTTGAAGGAGAGAAGCCTTCAACTTATAGTTGAACTTGAAGAGAGGAGAGACCAATTTGATGAATGTGGGATCATTCATGGACCAATGAAAAGATGCCACTTGTCAAGGTGTGAGAGGGTGAGGAATGTGCAAGTCTTGGCCAATGTGCCAATTTCAAATTTGAATTTGCAATAAATGAATGTGGTTGAGGGTTTTTGGGGGGAATTGTGTTTGTCCAAAAAAAGTCAAACATGAGAGTTAATGAGGGAAAATATGGGTTTAATAAATCAAATAAAGTGATTTATTGGTGCAAGTGGATGAATCTAGAAGATTCATGTAGTTAGGATTAAACTAATCATGATTTGATTAATCTAATAGATGATTTAAGTGATATGACATTTGATTTTAGATTTTTGTATTTCTTTTAAAATCAAATGAGAGGAAATGAGCATTGATCACTTAATTTAATATTGGTGATTAAATTAATAGACCTTAGGAGATTTATGATTTAATTAAATAAAACTTGATTTATCTAATCAAAAGATGAACATTGACGATGATGTCAAATCTGCATGTCTACACTTTGCAACATACTTATCGACTTGCAAAAATAACATCATGCATTAATCATATTCGCCTATCAAATAAATCAAGTTTATTGGATCATTTTCTCCTTAATTAAATAAATCAAATTGTTTGATTAATCTCTAAAGTCCCTCATTTAAATTAAATAAATTCATCATTAATACTAACATCATCCCCTTTAGCTAAATAAATCAAAATATTTATTTAACTATGTCTAAATCATTTTCCATCTCCTTTTGATTTATTTGAACTCATAAATCTAAATTAAATAGGTCAAATCACCTAATCCTCTCTTAAATTAACTAAATCATGATTAATGTTAATCTAAACTCATGTCACATCCTCTAGCTTTTCCCACTTGCATAATAAATTAAGTTATTTGATTGATTATTTCTCCCAATTACTTTCAAAAAGGCATCAAGATGGAATATTCCTCTAATTTGAATCTCCCTCTCAAAAGACTTGTCTTCCAACTTGCAATTTATGAGCTCTTACATGTCTCTTACACAAGTCAACTTTGCATTAACTCTCTTCTTTCATTCCCCTTAAACATGTCATTTCATCAAAATTCAAAAATTCAAATTGGCACATTGACCAAAATGTGCACAACCCTCATCCTCTCACATCTTGACAAGTGGCATCTTGTCATTGGTTTATGAATGATCCCACATTCATCCAAATCCCTCAATCTTCCAACCTTGAATATATAAATGCAAAACATTTCAACAACAACCTTACACACAACTTGATGCACAATCTTAGTAAATGCATTATCATCTTGACATTCTTGCTTATCAAGGGGTGAGAAAGGGGTTTCTTTCCACATCATTAGGAGCACCACTCCCACTATGGAATAGAGTTGGGTTCATGTTTTCATATGCTTTCACTTAGCTTCCTTATTTTATGTTATCTTGTGTGCATATCTAACATGGTCAAATATTTCATAGGAATGTTGTGGTTTTCTTTGTTTAAATTGGCTAAAAATGTTAATAGGTTTAAGCATTTGCAGATTTTAACATCTTACAAATGGCACTACAAGGAGGGCAGTGTTCTCTATCTATGCTTCCACATTTTGAATACATTTCTTCACGATGTGCTTAAAATACTTCCTAAGTCAGGCTTTAAATCGTTCAATGTATTTGTGTAAGCCTTCTTCTCTTCTTTGAAAGGATTTACATTAAGGATATCTCCATTGTGCTGCTTTTTAAACTCCTTTTCACACATTTAAGTTGTGCATAATTAATGCAAAAAATCATAAGGTAAGAATGTGCAAGAACTTTTGCATTCTCATCTTCTTCTTTTAGAGATTTATGTTGTAGAATTTGGCTTGCAAATTTAAGAAGGAATCGATGCATGAAGACAACACGTTAATGTCTAACACAGGAAGACATGCTATCTTTTGGGTAAGCACTTATTGCGTAAGAAGTCTTTTTATACCATAGAGGGAACAAATTCATTGTCTTTTATATATTGTTTTATGCTTTTAGATTGTATTTCCACTGGTTTCAGATCTCCTTACATTGATTAGATCTTAATTTCATACCTTACTAGGAACATAGGGAAAGATTGCTAATTAGATATCATTTTTATTGTCGGTTGACTACACATGTTGAAATGGAGGTGTCATGTCAAAAAATCTAAGTGCATTCGATTTGTTGATTACTCGTGACTCATGAGAATTCATTATCTCATTACATGGACATATATTCATATATTCATATGGTTTTCTTCACTACATTGAAAAGTTAAGATTTGGCTTCTAAATTGCGCTTCTCTCATCACTCTTACTCGTTGTCCACATGATGGTGGATGTGCTAATGATTATGTAGGTGCAATGCAGATTTATCTTACTGACTTGTGAATGGAAAAACGAGTCTAATACTCATCATATTACACTAATATTTTATAGTAGAATCGGACTTTGCATCCAGTCAGCATATCTCTAATCCTCTATATCAAGGGAAGAGTGACTCGGAAGACTGCTCGAGGTAGTACATGACGAATGAGGGGAGAGATCAGACTTGGTTGTACAACGCTAACCTAATGCTACTACTACAAGCTCTTCTCCAAATCCACAACCAGTTATCATGCTGGATTGGGCAGAAAACTAACAGAAATTGGTATCAATAACGACTGTTTTCTCGATATATTTTATTGCAGTCTAGAAGTGTAGTAGCTTATATCAAAGCATTGTTGCATCAAGAATTTCACATGCCTTATCTATACTTTTCATTTTGCGTACATAATTGTAGAATTTGACTTTACACCTGCCCATTGCATTAGATCAAAAGGTTTGAAGTAGTTGTCGGTATTTTGCACCTGTCGATTTCAGTAACATTTATTAGTGTCAAATAGTTGACATGCCTTTTCTATGCCATTTTGAGTGATTTTGTCAAACTATTCGCATGCCTTTTCTGCGCTTCAGCCCTTGCGAGAAAGGATGCATCTCGTCTTCTCTGCTATCTCTACATAGTCTTTGTTCATGGCTGCTATGTTTTTATTTCCCCTTGGATTTTTGGTCTTGCCGAGTCTCAAACCAGTGATATTTAGTTTTTTATTTGTGTGCTAATAGTACTAGAAATTTGGTTGCGTTGTATGTTTTTCTGTGATTTTTCTGTGATTTTTCTCTAAATAATAGTCCATCAAGAGCATTAAGCATTGTGGAGAATTTGAACTTATTATTCCCATTGGTGAACTTAAAAGTAAGCACATAGAATGCTTATCAAAAGCTTTAACACTGTCAAAAGAACTATGACTTCTTTTCCAAATCAAGAAAAGAGGATGACATAGATATAATCAATGCTAGTAAAATCACTACATTATATATATCGATTGAAAATTTAATATAGACTGAGACATTAATTTGAATCACTGCTTGATCTTCTTTTTGCAGCTCGTGAGAGGGAAGGTCACCCTTCGAATTTCCTATGTATGCCACACTTTTATCTGTAGGTTTATTCCAGCAAAAGGAATCAGTTTATTCCAGCAAAGGCGACATCTAAACTTCATCATAGGCCATGCATTTTGCCTCAAGCCCATCTTAGTTGCAATTTTTATCCTTCCACCATGTTTTCTAGACTTGTCCAAGATTTCCACATGATTTTGATAGCCCTCTAGTCATTTGAAGAATTGAAAAAGGCAGGGAAGAGGGGAAAAGTCACAACTTGCAAAGGCACAACGAGTCTTGGGTGCTGTTTTGATATATAGGAGGAGATCTTGTCTTTCACAAGCTGTAATTTATTTATCGTCATCTAAGTTGACTTTTTGTTGTTTGGAGCTCACATTAATACTCTGTTTTGATCATTTAGTTTCAATGGTTAATAAATTACGTCTGGAGGATAACAAATGGCTGGGTGAAATACAGTGTTATCTGACATATTTATTTCTTGCAGGAAAAAGAGTTAATTGCAGAAAAGGAGTAAATTATGCTGACATCCTTTTTCTCACCATTCTGGCACATTAGTCTTTAATTTTATTGGGCCTTTAAAAAATCATTTAAATCTCTTTGCTTTGAATAGACATTGCAATCCTATCTTTGCATTGATTAGTGATTATGATGGTGTTAGTTTTTGTTCTATCAGTTGATTTGATTCGGCACATTATTAATGGTAGATACATCCATTGCTTCTCTACACTAGAAAATTCACTTTAAATTTTTTGATTCAGACTATACATACATTACATAATTTACTTTAATGAATTTGATTGACATTGTACGTCATTAATGATAAAGAGGAAGTACTAAACAATTGCAATATTTTTACGGTGGTATTCATTTCTGGGTTCACTGTGGTTTGAAGGCCTCATTTTATACTACTATTAAATGCTATCTCTTACTCCTTGAAGCGGTAGGGTAGGTAGCAGTAATTACTATGGAGACCATACAACTAGGCCAAGATTAATTGATGTCCTTCACAAAAATAAGGCTACTCATACCATTGGAGACCGCAAATCTTGCTTGAGATCTTTTGAATTCTTTTTTTCTTGGAAAACACTTAATCACTTCTTCCAGGTTGATTCCTCAAAATATTTGTCAAGTGGTGTTCTATTGGGCAGGTTGAATTAAAGTAATTCAACTCGGAGTGGGGGTGATATTTTCTCACTAATATCGCATAAAAGTCCAATTTCTAATTGTTGAGTGAGTTTGAAAATCTTTCATTGACTATTAATGCAATGATGATGGGTTAAACATAACTTGATTTGATGGAATAGTGTTGTCATACTATAATTTGGTGGAGCGGCCTTCAAAGCATTTTCTACATAGCCAATTATTTGGTTTGCTAACTTGGGGTTCCATAGAATTTGATTAAAAAATAAACATTATAACCATTATTTTTGTGACAATGTTGTATGCTTCATTAGTCCCTTGAAACAAATTTTATTTCTGATTAATTTGCATTGTTTATAGGTTGGTGTTGGAGGAAAGAATAGAAATTGAACAAAGATGAACTAATTGAAGTTGGAAAAATTGAGATTACTTGACTTGAAAAAAGCATTTTTTAATGCTTGTTGTTCTAATCTGAGGCTCCAATTCCTACTTTCGTTTTGTGTTTTAAACCGACCCACTTTATATCTTTGGGTTTAAAATTAACCATCAATTCAAGATTTTTCAAATTGGTTAAAATTGAACCTTAGACACTTACTAGATTTTGATTTGGGCTAAAATTGAACAAACTCATACTTCAAAGTTTGGTGCTTAAAAATAACTCATTTTTTGCTTTGAAGATTAAAATGAACATGTGCTTTTGTGTCTTGTAATATTTTTTGCAAAGTAATTTCATTTAAAAAGGCATATGCACTTCTCTCACACTTCATGATGATCTTGAGAATCAAAAGTCATTTTGGTGAAATTAAGTTGCATAAAAGATTGCCTCTACATTTCAATTTGGGTACCTTAAAAATTGAAGAAAATATCTTGTGAGTGTGAGTGGAACATGTTGTGTGTGTACTCCCTTTGTTTCTAAATGAAGGTTGATCAAACTATGAATATGTTTTTTTTCTTTTTTATATCTTAGAGGGCCTGCCTTGTGCGAAAAATTACTCTCCCAAGGGAATGACCCAACCGGTAACACTCTAAAGCCAAGAGTATTTCTAGCTGGGATGTAAAAGTGGGTACTGGAACAAAGGCCAGTATCACGCAGTTGGCTCTGATGAGAAGGGCAACAATGTTCTATTGCTGCATGGGTCAATCTCCATGAATGGAAAGTCTAAATTAAAACCCCTTGTTTAGTAAAGGCCGAAATCCTTTTTATTTGTTGGTGCAAATGGTCATGTCCTTTAAAGTTGCCCCATGTATACATGCGATTCCATTGTAGAGATGAAAAGTATGCCATGAGAGATTCATGGGTACTGATGCTTGGCTAACCTGAGAAGTGTGTACTATGAAGGGGAGCCAGTGTGGTCAAGCATCTAATCATCCACACTAAATACACATAGTTGGATTTATCCAAGTGGGAACCCAACAAATACTATCTTTTTATTCTAGGATTGTGCATGTTATTGGAATAGAAATTACTTTTCTTGGATCCAAAATAGTGGAAAACAAACATTCAACGAATCATCAAAATTTCAAACTCTTTAGATGAACAAATACCTTGGAGGTGTCCGCATGTTATTGCTTGTCTCTAGGGGTTCTTATCTCTAGAAGGCTTCTAAACATTTAGACATCTCAATTTTTTCCTCCCAAAGTCAACACTAGGAAACCTTTGCATTGATTTCCTTGATTTCCACATAATGAACTTTGTGGGATGAAAAGAAAATAGGACATTAGACATTCAATTTGAAACATAATCAAGAAAATGTTTGTGGTAAAAAAAATTGAACCTAAACAATATAACAAACAATTGAACCACACATGTGCTTGGTCTCTTTTGGGTCATATGGTTTTCATGTAAACATTGGTCTTTTGGTTTGAATTACTCCTAAGGAAAAGCATGTTCTTCAAAAGCTTGTTCTTGTAAACAAATCCTCTTAGGTTCATCTAGGATCAAGTCAAACACTTCACCCATTTCAAAAATCAATCAAATTCCATCTCACCAACAAACTCTTGGGAACTTTGAAAACATCAATTATGTTAGATGTTTAGGAAAAATCAACATTACCTTGTTTGACTTAATACACTTAGTCAAATTATCAATCCTCTTGAGTGAATTTATCTCTAGGATAACACAGCTTCCTAAGGTTTACAAAATCAAAATCATCTTGGTTGACTTAACACACTTCGTCAAATTATCCTATTGTGCATGAATTTACTCTAGGAGAACACAACTTCCTAGGGTTTACAAGTTCATCATCTTGTTTGACTTAACACACTTAGTCAAATTATCCAATCCATTATCACCTTGTTTTACTTAACACACTTACTCAAATTATCCTCTTGTGTATGAGTTTACTCTAGGATAAGACAACTTCCTAGAATCTACAAGTGCATTATCACCTTGTTTGACTTAACACACTTAGTCAAACTATCATCAATCAAAATCAAATCAAATCAAGTCCTAAAGTCTAGCATTGATCCAAAGTTCCTAAAAGTTTAAAAAATCATATCATTCACCCCTTTTATCCTTCATCTTATCATTGGTCCTAAACCCCTCAGAGGTCAACAAGGTCAAAACACAATAAATACAGGGAGTTTAAATTCAACTCATACATCATGAGTAATCAGAGTCAAGAAAACTATCCAAGTCTTGCAATGCCAATTGATTACTGAAACTCACATTTATGCATGGCATCATTATCTCCTCCAAACCTCAACGATACAAATATGAGTTTTCCCAATCTAAATGTTGGACCACCTTTCCCTATGGTAGATTTAAATCAAAGCCAAAACTTACAAATCTATCAACCAAACACTCAATGCATGATTTTTCCAAACAATCCCACCAAATCCATACGCACTAAATACAAGTTTACCAAACATGAACATTTCAAATCCATGCTTGATAGATATGTTTGCAAATCATACAAATATTGTTCAAAGTCTAAGAAATATGTTAATGACTCTAGGTATTGATCCAAGCCAAGGTAATACCATGCAAAATAAAAGTTACCTAAATCAAGGCAATATGATTCTCAACCACAACAATGTTCAAAGTCAACCTATAATGCCGAATCAAAACATCGCACTGAATCAGAGAATTATCCAAAATCAACTTGTACATGATCCCAGGAAAACACCACAAGGATGCATTCCAAATATTCTCGCTAAACAACCAATTCAACCATATCAAGAATGCCAAGGTCAAATCTTGTGAAACAAAATTTCTACACTAAAAAAACTTATCGATTCATATCACCAAGTGACATCTCCACCCCAAAATAAATACACTCTTCCATTGGTTGAACCATGTCATCAAAGCATTGAGCTATCTCCACAACCACATCAGGGAAAATATCTCCAATGTCAAGAAATTGGATATCAAGATCAACGACATCAACAACAAACTCAATCACCAAATCTCAAAGATCAATCACTACATCTCAAAAATCAATCACCATAAGGTCAATTTAAAGTGAAAATCCCACAAGGTAACAAACAAAAATACACACCACTGGGGGGAACCAATCAAATTGGTCATGAAACGGTTGATACAAGTAAATCTCATTAAAATCCCCATTTATGTGAATTATCAAGAGCCGATGGTGAAACTACCGAGGTATAATGAGAAGAAATTTTGTTATTTTCACAAAGTAAAGAGACACACAACATTAGATTGTATTTGACTCAAAAATCTCATCCAAGACCTAATTGATCAAAATCTAATAGCTATTGGGGACAATAACAAGAATTTAACCACTAGTGATAGCATTAACAATCTCTCTACCTCAATTGTTGAAAAAAATGTTCAAGATCACACCATTAATGAGCACATTGAAGATGTTTCTACCCCATCTGATCACCAAATCAACATACATCAAGAGCCATTTTTTAGTCATGATCAATACCCCTCCTACAAAGATCTATATCAAGGAGTGTTGACATTATTTGATCCTATTGACATAATCAACAATCCATCGACCAATGATCATATTGAAAATGTCTCTACATCACCTTATGAGTTAGAGGACACATCTCAAAAATTCATTCCAAAGCATGATCAATATCTTCCATCAAGGTCTAGCAATGGTCCTTCCCAAAAATCCTTTGACCTCATGGTTATAGATATTGAAGGAATCCCTATCTCAACATTTGATGCAAATCCACTCAAAGCTCAAGAGAATATTGAGCCACTTCCCAATGACGATGTCCAAGAACCCTTTGTAAGCAATCCATCCTTTGAAATTGACCCAAGTCAAGAACTTGATCCAAAGCATGTTGAAAGAAATTTTGAAATCATTGAAGATAAAGATGTATATCCAAGATACTACAATGATCTAATGGAAACTCTTCTATCTATACAAGATGTCACAAATGATGATCATATCCATACAAAACATATTCCTCTATCTACCTGAGATGCTTTCTTTGGATGGACACGCAGATGATGTTCATTCAAAATAAGAGTCTCATACTCTTGACATCATTACGAAGGAACAAGAGTCTCCTACTATTAAAATTTATGCACAAGACCAAGATGTAGAAGAATCTAGAGACATAGAAAAAAAAAATCATGAAGAAGGCTTCTACAAAAGTTGTGAATCAGAAACATCTTGTGGACACCTAGCAGAAATAGATCATGGAGAAGGCATCTACAGAAGTTGTGAATTAGAAACATCTTGTGGAAACCTAGTAGAAATAAATCATGAAGAAGGCCTCTATAGAGGTTGTGAATCAGAAACATAATATGAAATCATATCACGAATGAATCATGAGGAATACTTTTACAGTGAATCTTTAACATCGCTTGAAGAAGCATTAAAGTCTAATATTTCACAAGATCAAGCTAAAGATATCAATCAGGAAGTCATCCCATAAATGGAGGATCCTATCAGTTATAAAATTGGATCACTTACCTTTCTTAGGGAAAGCTACCTCATCAATAAGGAGGTTGTCACTTTTGAAGATCCACCATAGATCAGAGAAGGATTAACACCTTGTTTCCAAGGTAAATCATATCCTATTGTAGATAAAAATTTTGAGCAAATGAATTGTCAAGGAAAAGGATAAGTTTTGCATGAACAAGGTATTCTAGAACCAGTGTAGATTATTGGCAATCCTAAGCATCAAGGTCTTGGTTATTTGACAATCAAGGGATATAAAAAAGTTAGTGATACCTCTATAAAATTGGGGGAAACTTTGTCACGAGAAAACACCAACATAGGGAGCACGAAGAATCCTTAAGATGAAACCAATGCCAATACTACAACCCACCATGTCATGAATCTTCATCCACCCATCACCCCATCCATGAATTGGGACCAACATTAAAATAAATATTTGAATCAAAAGAATGCCATTAAAGAAATAGAAGTAGCAAATAATGAAGGACAATCAAATACACATGGATACCAAAGAATACAAAGAATGATTATCCCTATCAAACTCCAGTTGTCAAAGAAACTATGGGGTAAAATAAAAAAGGGAAAAGTATCCATAAAAGATGTCCACAAAGGAAAAATTAGGCTTCTCAAGCAACATACAAAGTATATCAAGTTGTTGGCCCTAATTTCATGCACACTTCCATATCCATCCATCATTGCTTATCTTACCAAGTTTGGAGAGTCAAAGGGTCCAAAATATCAACCAATCCATATTTTATTCGTAAACACACTCCATCCATGCCTCCACACATGATATCCAATTCTCACATTAACCATATCTTAGCAATGACCCTTCATCACAAGGATTCAGAAGGCACTCTATCACGATATGTGCACAAAGACAAAGTTAACTCTGATATCAACAAAGTAGATCAAAAATGTTGAAATTTGCTTTCAAGTGCACGCATCTTGGCAAAGTAGCTTCTTCAAGAAGAATATCAGTGGCACATTATGATAGAAACATCAATTTCAGAAGTACTAGGAGATTCACAATGAGCTTAATATCTTTCAACAAAAAGTCCAAAAAATAAAAAAATAAAAAAATCCAAAAAAATCAGAAAAAGGATTGAAAATAGTAAAGATAAAAATTGTCCTCTAGTGAAACCCACTTAAGTGGCAGTTTGGAAAGGTACCACGATGAAAACCTGGAAAATAGGCAGCCTATGTAGAATCGAGCATCTACGTGTGCTAGTTCAGGAGAAAGAATCTTATCACATCGATATAATCCATTCATCCAAGAACCATTTATCCCATCTATCTGCACCCATCTTCCAAATTATCTTGATCTTGAAATTTTTTGGTGTAGTATTCACACTTGCTTCTGGTGAACATCTTGACATGGGTCATTTTCATTGATCATATCCTACCCAACATTATCTGAGCCTTGAAGATTTATCCAAATGATCATCCTCTATTTGAACAACTTATCTTCTCACAAGATAATCATTGGCATACTTTGCATGCTTACCATATCCATCCATCCACACACCTATCCCAACATCCACCCATGGAATTTCATACATTTCTAGACACTGGTGGCAGATATTTTCATCTTTCTTAAGGAATAAATCTTGATATATATTCTCCAACTTATGTGGTAATCTGAACATTGGAAAATGTGAAATCGAATTCCTTAAAGCATTTGTGAACCAAAAAAATCCAAATCAATAGCCCATGGCATATTTTGACAAGAAGATGCTCCTTGTTAAGCTTTATCTATCATCAAACATCAATCCAAACAATCCAAATTAGTGGCATCTAATGTGTACATCAAGGTCACATCAAATCATTTAAACAACTTTTGTTCCAAATCAAGCTTCAAAATCATGATCAACCAAATCCAGTCAATCCATCATCATCTTGGGATATCCTTCCCAGTCTTTGATCATTCCCTGAGATATTTAGGTCAGTCCTTTAGGCATCCGTCACATTTGAAATCCATTTTCCCATCTATTTCACATTTTAGGTCAGTCCTTTAGGCATCCGTCACAATGGCAATTTATTTTCCCATCTATTTCACATTTTAGGTTAGTGCTTTAAGCATCCTTCACAATGGCAATCCATTTGACCATTTATCTCATCAATAAATTTTGTGTCATCTAAACTATGTCATCTTTGAGCTTAAACGTAGGAAAGGCTAATCCTTGATCGGCCCCCGAGACACAAAATCCAAAAACATTCATAAATCTTGAAAATACCAAAAACATTGAAAAATCTAAAAAATCAAAATAGCCTCAAAACATTTTAGAAACATGAAAAAAATCCAAATATTTGAAAAAACCCAAAATGGTGCACCTGTCTCATCTCGCTTTCACTTGCAATAAATGCCACTCATAATAAATCATCATCACCTTCTCTGGTAAGGCAATCAAAAGCAAGTCTAATAGGTTCAAAAGTGAATGACTAATCACGAAAAGTCTCAAGTCTAGGTTAGTAAGCAAGCAAGTTGATCAATTCAGAGTATCAATAGTTTATCATCCAAATCAAATCACATCAACACCTGATCACAACATGTCCTAGGAATGTGACCTTCTCATGATGGACATTAGCACTAGGTATCACTGTAGTGTAGTCTTGGCTAGCAATATGAAGAAAATTAGCTTGTTTGTTTACTTTATTTGGTCTTTTTGACTTATCTTATTTTTCACTCATTCCAAGGACCTTTCAATGATGCCTAAATAAAATAGGTTTAGAGAGAAAGGAATGCGGAAATGATCATTATCTTTTTGTCTACTTTTCTTGTAATATAACTTGGAAAATACATGCTTTGTGTTGAGAATCTATGTCTCTACTTCCAGCTTGCAACCCTTTGATTCACTGGCTTGGCATTATTTTTTTTTGTTTTGGTCATTACCGCGTTACTGCAACCAGCCAAAAGGCTAACCACGATGGCCACAGTAAGCCGCCTACAGCTGGCCTAGCAGTTACCGCCTTACCGTGACCAGCCAAAGGGCTGACCGCGGTAAGCCACCTGTGATTGGCCTGACGGTTACCGCCTTACCGTGGCTAGCCAAAGGGCTAACCGCGGTGGCCGTGGTAAGTAGCCTGCGGCTGGCCTGGCGGTTACCACCTTACCACGGCTAGCCAAAGGGCTAACCGCGATGGCCGTAGTAAGCCACCAACGACTGGCCTGGTAGTTACCGCCTTACCATCGCCAGCCAAAGGGTTGGCCACGGTGGCCGCGGTAAAACCGCCAGCGGTCAAGCTAACAGTTACCGCCCTACTGTGGGGTGGCCTATCAGCCCCCGCGGTAGCACAGTAAGACCATCAGCGGTCCCTTTGACCGCCTACTTCCATACCACAAGGTGATCTCGAGAAGGTCACGGTAGCGCGGTAAAGGTTGTGGAAGAGCTCGGTGAGCTCGGTGACCTATTTTGACTGAGTTGGACTCGGGTTAGAGCTCAGCAGAGAATATGGTGTGGACACGTGGCTCATTGTCATGTGATTATTGACTAGAGGCCAAAATTATTAGCAGCAGTTATTGCAGGTCGATTCAGGGTGGCAGATAGGACCTGATTTGAGTAATGGCTTTAATGCCTGGGTGGCTCGATGCTATGAAATCAGTATGGATAGATTTGTGGTGCGAATTGAATCTGACATGATTTTGTACTTGAGATCGGTGGTTGACTGAGATAGTTCGATCTGTATGTTTTTTAGAGAAGAACATTTGTAACAGGAAGAAAAAAAAAATGGCAAGAGAGGTAATATCATAATTTTGTATTGCTATTGTGAGCTGAAAAGAGAGGTATGTGATTTGTATGTAACTGGTTTTGTTACTGTAATACGAAATAGACGAGACTTTGTGTGGTGGGTTTTTTACTTGAAAAGGTTTTCCCACATATATCTTGTGTCAATCTATGAAAGCTCTCCTTTGTGTAATATTTATCTTACTTGCATGTATTCATCTTAAGTAGTTTTAGAAGCTATTGGAACTGGTTTATGCTTTACTCCTCTATTGTATTAGTGTTAAGGGAATGTATTCCACACTGTTGGGTCTGTAGATCCATGCCTATTTTTCCCTTCAAGTGGTATCAGAGCTTGGCCAGTTGTGTTATCCTTGTAGGAAAGATTTTTTTTTTGTGCTAATACTATTTCAGTGGGATTCTTGCATTGTTAAAACTTGTTTATGTTTGAGATGGCGGGTACATTTGGTAGAATTGATATTGAAAAATTTAATGGCAGTAACTTTGAGTTATGGAAACTCAAGATAGAAGACTTGCTAGTGGATAGAGACCTCTAGATTGCAGTGTCTAGAACTAAGCCACAATTACAACACAAGATGCATGGGATCTTGCTAATAGAAATGCAAGAGGTTGATAAGACTAAGTCTAGCTGATTGTGTGCTCCTGAATGTTCATGAGGAGAAATCTACAGCTTCTTTGTGGACAAAGCTTGGTGATATTTATTAGGGAAAGTCTCTAGTAAATAAGTTATTCCTAAGGAAGAAGTTTTACTCCTTGAAGATGGACGAAGGTGCATCTATTGTAGACCATCTGAACTCGTTTAACATGAGTGTTACTTAGCTGGCATCTATAGGTGTAAAGATAGAGGAGGAGGATCATTGCATGCTCTTGTTGTGTTCGTTACCTGACAGTTGGGATCATCTTGTGATGGCCATTGGAAGCACTACTGCTGCTTTCAAAATGGAAGACGTTGTTGCCTCATTGCTATCTGAAGAGATGCGGAGGAAGTCTTCAGAGATGGCCAAAGAGGATCTTGTTGTTCAAGGAAGACCGAAGGAGAAAGGAAAGAAGAAGGACAAGAAGTCAAAATCCAAATCTATAGGGAGATCAAAGTCTCCTAGTAAAAATTTCAAGGTGAGGTACTGGAACTATGGGCAACCTGGTCATATCAGGAAGGATTGCAAGGAGAAGAAGAAGAAGAATGCTTCTGACAACGAATCTTCTCAAAGTGATGCAAATGCCTTCATTGTAGCAGCCTTAACAACCCAGGCATTTGATGATGTCTGGTTGGTTGAATCAGGTGCATCTTTTCACATGACGTCCAATAGAGAATGGTTCTCTAAATATGAAGAGTATGATGGTGGAAAGGTATACTTGGCAAGTGATTCAACGTTGGAGATAGTTGGCAGAGGGAAAGTCAGAATTTAGTTTCTTGACGGGAGAGTCAAAGGTATTGGTGGCATACTTCACATACCAGGTCTGGCTCGAAATCTTCTTTCTGTCAGTAAGTTAAATGATGCTGGTGTAGAAGTTTCTTTTTCTAGTAAGGGGTGTAAAATGGCTAGAGGTGCAATGGTGCTGGCTAAGGGTGTTCGTACTGGCACTCTGTACAAACTAGATGCACATCTTGTTCTTTGTAACAATGCCTCTGTAAAGACATGTAACATTGCAGCTATAAAGAAAGATGAAGTCTCTTCACAAGCTGCAAATGCTATGGAGGTAAAACTCCCAGCTGGGAAGACTATGTTGTGGCATCACAAACTTGGTCACATTGGTGAGAAAGGTTTAAAAACCTTGAAGAATAAAGATCTTGTAGAAGGGCTTGATGATTGTAATCTTGAGTTTGATTTCTGCGAACATTGTATCTATGGAAAACAACACCGTGTTTCTTTTTATTCTAGTCCTCACAAATCTTCTAGTATACTAAATTATGTTTATTCTGATGTGTTTGGTCCAGTTAATGTTCCTTCATTATCGAAGTCTAGATATTATGTTTCTTTTATTGATGACTATTCAAGAAGGGCATTTGTATACTTCATTAAAATTAAATCACAAGTGTTTATTTAGTTTAAAGAATTTAAATCTTTGGTTGAGAAACAGACTAGAAGGAAAATTAAGTGTTTGAGGACAGACAATGGTGGCGAATTCTGTTTTGCAGATTTTGAAAGGTATTGTACTGATCATGGAATTAAAAGACACAAGACAATGCCCTAAACTCCACAAAAAAATGGAGTAGCTAAAAGGTTAAACATGACACTGATGGAAAAGGCAAGGAGTATGCTGAGTGGTGCTGGTCTAGAGCAGAAGTTCTAGGTTGAGGCTGTGGCTACAACATGTTATTTGATAAATAGATCTCCTTGTTCAGCTCTTGTTGACAAGAAACCTTTGGAAGCATGGTCTGGTAAGAAGCCCTCTCTGAGGAATGTCTGTGTGTTTGGCTATGAGCCATATGTTTATGTGCCAAATGAAAAGATATCTAAATTGGATAACAAGGCTATCAAATGTATTCTCATCGGCTATGGAGTTGGTGTGAAAGGATACAAGCTTTGGAATCCTGATACTGAGAAGGTTTTGTATAGCAGAAGCGTGATATTTTGTGAGCTAAAACCTCCAGTTAGTGATCAGCAGCTTGGGACAAATCAGAGTGACAAGAGGAAGGATGCAATTGAGATTCCCCAAACTCCAGAAAGGGAAGAGTTGCATGGTATTCTTGAGATTGAGGAAAGCTCAAGCAGCTCTGGAAGTTCAGATGATGAAGATCAACCTCAGCCTATAAGAAGATCTACATGAGAAAGAAGGCAACTTAATAGGTATGGTTTCTCTATGTTAGATTCAAACCGTGTCTCTTCTTTAATTACTAGCAATGATGAGCCTAGGACTATAAAAGAAGTAATCAACATGCTTGATTCTAAGTCTTGGCTGGAAGCCATGAATGAAGAGATGGATTCTTTGAAAAAGAATGATACCTGGAATTTGGTGCCACTACCTAAGGGGTGAAAGCCTATTGGCTGTAAGTGGATATTCATAAAGAAGATAGGTCTTGATGGAAGTGTTGAGAAGTATAAGGATAGACTGGTTGCAAAGGGTTTTTCTCAAATTGAGGGAATTGATTATGGAGAGATTTTTTCCCCTATAGCAAAGCTGACATCCATCAGATTTGTTTTGTCTTTAGCAGCTGTCTATGATTTTGAAATTAAGCAAATGGATGTGAAGACAACGTTTCTCCATTGTGAGCTGGAAGAAGAAATCTACATGTCCCAGCCTGAGCATTTTATTGAAAGAGGTAATCAAAATCTGGTCTGTAAGTTAAACAAATCTCTCTATGGTTTAAAGCAATCTCCTAGAATGTGGTACCAAAAATTTGAGACATTTGTGTTGTCAATTGGATTTGTGAGATCAAAATCGGATCATTGTATTTATTACAAATCTGAGAATGATCATGTGCTTGTTATCACCCTGTATGTGGATGATATGTTATTTATTGGAAATAGCAAGACTATGATTTCTTATCTTAAATCTCAATTGTCTACAAAGTTCGAGATGAAAGATCTTGGTGCAACAAGGTACATTCTTGGAATGGAGATTACCAGGGACAAAACAAGCAGAAAGCTTTGGGTTAGTCAAAGTAAGTATGTGAAGACAGTTCTGGAGAGGTTTAGCATGGATGACTACAAACAACTTGTTGTTCCTATTATGCATGGAACTAAGCTATCAGTTGAAGACTATCCAAAGTCTGCCACAGAGATGGAGGACATGACCAGTGTGCCTTATGCAAGTGTTATTGGTAGTTTGATGTATGCTATGGTCTGTACCAGACCAGACATTGCCCAAGTAGTGGGAGTTCTAAGCCGATTTATGGCAAATCCAGGAAGATCACATTGGGATGCTGTGAAGAGAGTTTTCAGGTATTTGAAGGGGACTTCAGATTATGCATTGTGTTACCGTGGCAATATGGTTGCTTCATAGAGATCTCTCAGCATCCAAGGTTATGTTGATTCAGATTGGGCAAGGGACATTGACAACAAGTGATCCACCACACCACATTCATGCTTAATGGTGGAGCCATCAGTTGCATGAGCAAGCGACAGGTTGTAGTTTCTTTATCCACGACAGAGGCAGAGTACATGGCTGAAACTCATGCCTGTAAGGAAGCTATTTGGCTGAGGCGTTTGTGTTTAGATATTGGATTTAATGCTGGATAGATTTCAATCTGCTGTGATAGTCAAAGTGCCATTTGTTTGGCAAAGAATCTGACTTTTCATAACAGGACCAAGCACATTGATGTGCAGTATCACTTCGTGAGGGATATGGTTGAAGATGGAAGAGTCAGTCTGGAAAAGGTGGATACCTTGAAGAATGTTGCAGACACTTTGACAAAGCCTATGAGTACAGACAAGTTTAGATGGTGCACCGAATCGATGGGCCTTGGGGCCTATGACAGACAGTGATTTTTTTGTTGTCATGGGGTTAGCTGGAAGTGTTTGTCAAGTGGGAGCTTGTTGAGAATCTATGTCTCTACTTCCAGCTTGTAGCCCTTTGATTCACTGGCTTGGTGTTATTTTTTTTTGGTTTTGGCGGTTACCACATTACTGTGGCTAGCTGAAGGGCTGACCACGGTGGCCGCGGTAAGCCTCCTGCGGCTGGCCTAGTGGTTACCGCCTTACCACGGTCAGCCAAAGGGCTGACTGCGATGGCCATGGTAAAACCACCAGCGGTCAGGCTGATGGTTGCCACCCTACCGCGGTGTGGCCTATCGGCCCCCGTAGTAGCACAGTAAGACCATCAACGGTCCCTTTGACCACCTACCGCCATACCGCAGGGTGATCTCGAGAAGGCCGCAGTAGCGCGATAAAGGCTGTGGAAGAGCTCGGTGAGCTCGACGACCTAGTTTTACCGAGTTGGACTTGAGTAAGAGCTTGACAACACATAAGGTGTGGAAATGTGGCTCAATGTTGTGCGATTATTGGCTAGAGGCCAAAAGTCTTAGCAACATTTATTGTAGGTTGATTCAGGGTGGTGGACATGACCCGATTTGGGTAATGGATTTAATGCCTAGGTGGCTTGATGTAATGAAATCAGTATGGATAGATTTGTGGTGCGAATTGAATTTGACATGATTCTATACCTGAGATCGGTGGTTGACTAAGATAGTTCGATCTATATGTTTTTGAGAGAAGAACATTTGTAATAGGAAGAAAAATAAATGGCAAGAGAGATAATATCATAATTTTGTATTGTTGTTGTGAACTGAAAAGAGAGGTCTGTGATTTGTATGTAACTGGTTTTGTTACTGTAATATGAAATAGACAAGACTTTGTGTGGTGGGTTTTTTACCTGAAAAGGTTTTCCCACGTATATCTTGTGTCAATCTGTGAAAGCTCTCCTTTGTGTAATATTTATCTTACTTGCATGTATTCATCTCAACTAGTTTTAGAAGCTATTGGAACTAGTTTATGCTTTACTCCTCTGCTGTATTAGTGTTAAGGGAATGTATTCCGCACTGTTGGGTTTGTAGATCCATGCCTGTTTTTCCCTTCACTTTGTTAGGTCCATCCTATTGGTGTTTAAAATAACAACCCAGCTAGATTTTGAAATTCTCTAAGAGGTAGCCAACCTCTATATTAAAGAACCACAAAGGCTAGTGGCCAACTAACAGGAAAGGGAATTCACATACATTTCCCCTACACTTCAGGCTCTATAAGACCTAGGGGGTGACCCTTTAGCAACATCTAACAATTTGGACACATAAGTAACAGGATATTGCTTAACAAATTATGCTCTCACAGAATTGTTGAGAAACCTAAAATATCATTTAACATTGGCAAGATAGTGAATGAAATTTATCAACCAACATGGAGAACATGACAAACACAACTCAGCAAAATAGATTTGAACTATTTTTTTTATTTAAAGAGTTGGGACCAAACTGAAAACAATAGAAACATGATAATGGACCAGTGTCATAAAGATGGGCTATGGAGTCATATAACTAGAATTCATCTATCAGTATTGAACATGGTCTGAAGGTCTTGCAAATGTTGTCACATTATGAAAACTAGACCACTAAAGCTTTCTCTGATAATTCTTCTTATAAATCCACCTGAAACATAACACTCCTGTTACATTTGTCAAAGCAATTATACTATTCCTGAACAATAGGTAGTAATACAAGAAACTTGTGCTTTATTAAAGAAAATACACCATTCATAGAACATAAGGAAACAACAAATATAGCTCAAATGCAGCAAATGTGCATGAACAGACTCAAATAATCTTATTATTGAATCCAAAACAGCATTACAATTTAGCCATGGAGATAATTATGAGCTAAAATAAAAATAACAAAACAATTCAGAACATACACTTTCATATTAAAAATGAATGAGAGTCATATTTCCCTCTAGCTTTACAATCTACCCATAGCTTCTGCCTGCCTTGCAGAGCTTTCAGAAATTGGAACCCTTACAATTGAGAAGAGAAAAGAAGATATAGAAAATGGAAGGAAATAGGAGCAGCCCTAGAACTGATCAGCAATTGCCATCTGGAATCTCCATTTAACGTCAATCAATTTGAAAATAATATCTTCTCCTCTTCCTCTACACCAACAAGCGTATTCCCTCCAACTGCTCACTATTGCTCAACAACAAAAAATCAGCCCATGTGGAGAATCAATTATTTCATCCAACTGCAAAATATCCTCTTTCCCGTGCAAAATTTTGTTTTCACTCACTTTACTTGCTACACATTATACTTTGAAATATTTTCCCACTTTATAATCTTGTAGCTTTATTCTTCTCTCATATATTAAAGTTTAATGACTTTAATATTTCTGCTCTTTAATACTACTGCATATAAAAACTCATCACATATACTTGTTTAGAAAATGAATAAATTCACTTTATAAAATACCACCAGTGAATATTTAATTCACTCTTCATTTACTTGGGAAAAACAAAAATTTACCCCTGGGAATGCTTTACCATTTAAATCTTTTGCACTGGGCCCACCCCAATTTAATCACAAACATTAACCTTTTGAAAAATTTAAAACGGGCTCCTTCGTGCATTCTTGCCGCGAGGTCAACAAGGTTGCATTCTCGCCAACCTCGCACTTTTTTATGACATCATCCATAATCTCGCGAGGTCAGCGAGGTCGGCCCCAATTTCATTTTTTGCAAGCTCTCGTGCTCTGCACTTGTTCTAACTCCTCCCTGCTTGGTACGGGCTTTTCTGTCCTTCTTTGGTGTGCACCTATTCTTCACCTGTCACTTACATTTGTTTTAAAGTTTCTTAGGACTTTTCAATGAATGCATTTTGTGCATTTGCTACAACATGGTATTCGAGGAATCCACATTCATATGGAGAATTTTGAACAAATTCATCTGCTCTCTTCCATGAATTCATGTGAAGTTGTGAGTGTTGCCACTTCCTCTTTTTAGCCAATCAGAAGCAAGAATTAAACTTGCTTGGATTAAAAACATTTGAAGGTGCACTTCTGAAAGTGCAGAAGATTTTTTTTGAAATGGGAATCTCAAATTTGTAAAATTTGAGTGTCATCACATCCTAGCAAGGTTTATGTATTTCAAGTGTGAACAAGAGCACTCATATCTAATTTTCACGTCAAATTCCATCACATTACATGCAATTCCATCCTATTTTTTTATACCTTAATGCATTGTAACTATGTGTGTTATCAAACATAAGGAAATTTATGCTCTTTATCTATCCCATCCTTGGATAAGCAATACATAATCATCATTCATAATCATATCTAATAAAGTCTCGATGACTAATGGATGTGTTGGACTTGTGCATCTTCTTGGATTTAAGGGTTGATCCCTCTTATTCTTCTATCCTTTTTTCACGCTAACATAAGTATCATTTCATCAATGCATCCATCCTGCATCCGCACTCTCATCTTGCATAATCATGTCATATCATCATAGGAAAACATCATGCATCTCATCCATCTGACATGCATTGCATAATCATTTAATATTTTTAAAATAATATAGATTTGTTATTCTAAGAATCTTACAAACATCTCATTTGCATCATCATTTAAGTTGTTTAAAATAATATTTATTTTTTATTCTAAGCATCTTAAGAACATTTCATCATCATTATCATATAGATCATATAGTCTAACCATCCATACATCCATTTTGAATCTCTTTGTCTCAAGATCAACCTCAAATTGAGCTTCTCTCTCAATCTTTTGAGGGGCAATGTACCAACGTACTTCTTTTCATTGGGGCAATTGAAAAAATTAGAAGATTTTTTTATTTCGATGTCGGCATCATCATTCTTTGAACCAATGCAACAAGTTCATTGCTTCAAATGGGGGAATAATGTAGACATGCAAAACTAACATCATGCATTAATCATATTCACCTATCAAATAAATTAGGTTTATTTGATCATTTTCTCCTTAATTAAATAGATCAAATTATTTGATTAATCTCTAAAGTCCTCCATTTAAATTAAATAAATTCATCATTAATACTAACATCATCCCCTTTAGCTAAATAAATCAAAGTATTTATTTAACTATGTCTAAATTATTTTCCATCTCCTTTTGATTTATTTCAACTCATAAATCTAAATCAAATAGGTCCAATCACCTAATCCTCTCTTAAGTTAACTAAATCATGATCAATGTTAATCTAAACTCATGTCACATCGTCTAGATTTTCCTACTTGCACAATAAATCAATTTATTTGATTTATTATTTCTTCCAATTACTTTCAAAAGGGCATCAAGATGGAATATTCCTCAAATTTGAATCTCCCTCTCAAAAGACTTGTCCTCCAACATGAAATTAATAAGCTCTTACATGTCTCTTATATGTCTCTTACAGAAGTCAACTTGGCATTAACTCTCTTCTTTCATCCCCCCCTAAACATGTCATTTCATCAAAATTCAAATTTCAAATTGGCACACTGACCAAAATGTGCACAACCCTCATCCTCTCACATCTTGACAAGTGGCATCTTCTCATTGGCTCATGAATGATCCCACATTCATCCAAATCCATCAATCTTCCAACCTTGAATCTATAAATGCAAAGCCTTTCAAGAACAACACTACACACAACTTGATGCACAATCTCAGTATTGGCATTATCATCTTGGCATTCTTGCTTATTAGGGGGTGAGAAAGGGGTTTCTTTCCTCATCATGAGGAGCACCACTTCCACTATGGAATAGAGTTTGGTTCATGTTTTCATATTCTCTCACTTATCTTCCTTGTTTTATGTTATGTTGTTTGCATATCTAACATCCTACAATATTCAATATAACTGGGGACATTTCTTCTATTTTTTCATAAATCTATGCATAAATATATCTTTAGTAGGTAAAGCTCTAACGGGTGTGCCAAAAATTGCACCTGTCAAATCTTCTAGTAGATTTTTTCAAGAATACATCTTCAATTTAATTTGTGGTCTATCTAAAACATTCACTACCTTCAAACCATACATTGCATTAGAGATAAAAATTTTAAAATTTAATTTTGTAAGCAAAATAGGTCTTGAATTTTGTCCAACGAAGAATAGGGTTTTGATGTTTTTCTTCTAGAACATGTTGTAAATACACTTCCTATTCTTCCATTTTCATTTTATTTGCATCAAATGAATTTTTCCTCTCAAATATGCTTTTAACTCAATGATTTGACCTGTATCATTGAATTTCTAGTAATAAATGTTGTAGAAAAAGTTGTCAAACTTTGAAACCTTGTATCTATAGATGCTCCACAAACTTCCGCATTGCAATATTTTCTTCTGCAACTTTCTTCTATAGCTTCAATTTTTTCCTTTCCAAGAAATATCTAAGTGTCATGAATTGACACATTTAATTTCAGGGGGATTTTAGAATTTTATGTTATTTCTCCCCCTAACCCTTGCAAGGGCTTAGTTTCTAGAAGAATTATTTGTATTAGAGGTAGGTATAAATGCATTTGTAATTCCTAAATCATCTCTATATTTAGACCCATCTTCCTTTCTCCATATGTTTTCTATTTCCTTCTCAACCTTGGTTGGATCAAATATCTTGACAGATTCATTCTTCTTTATCAGATTAGACTGCCTTCTATTTTGGCTTTTAAAAACTTTTGAAATATATCTAATTTTGTTGAAAAAGTAGTATACAGTTTTTTTCTATCCAAACTAACTTCTATTCATCCTTGATCTGTACTAGTTAGCCTTATGTATGAATACATTACATGTATAATAGTAGCCATTAAAATATTGAAACATTATCCCTATATTATATCTATTCATTATCTGAATTTTGCACTGAATACTTCCTGCCCAAATTTCTTTCATGCAAAACATTTTCTAGAGAAGAATCAGGAATTCTAATTCATTATATTTCTACATTCTATTTCTTTATGTTCATAATTTTTACCTAAAAAACAAATACCATTTAAATATGGGTACCTTTGTGCATTTGGTTGTCTAATAGGAGGTCTTCCAACATTGCTTCTTTGATTTATGAATTGTCTCCTATTGCCTTGAATCTTATTTTTATTGTCAACCTTGGTAGGTGTAACAAAGATTTTGGTACCCACTGAGGGTCTCTAACACTTCAAAGGTTTTTCACCTAAGAGGGTAGAGAGGGATACCAAAATGCATTAGGTTACATTGAAAGATTATGGGGTTAATACGTTTATTGGGGATGTGTTTGGGATACCCTAAATACTAGAAATGGAAAATGAAAGGTAACTATTGAATGTAAAACCTAAGAAAAGTAAAGTGTTGGAAAACACACTATGATATGCAAATGACCTAAAACATGTAAACAAACTATAATAGAAATGAATGGAAAGGAAGATGTGCACCTAAAGGCTAAAGAGAGACGAGATGAGGGTTTGGAATCTTGGATAATCTAATGCAAAAGATGAGAAGGACACTTACACCATTCTCGGTGACCTAGTCCTCTTCATATAAAAATCTGTCGAATCCCGTTTCTGCCAAAACGATACTCAAATCTACAGAAAACTCCAAAATGTATGTATGGTGGGACTATATCACCACTAGTGGTGACCTAGTCCCTTTCAGCCTTTCGAGAAGTCTTAAAGTTTAATCTGGAGGTCTCAACCAACACTTTCTCCTTCTTGAGGTACCTTAATCTAAAACTTTGATTCTTCACCTATAGATGCCTTTTTGTGTAGATTCTTAACCTAACCAACAAATAGATGCCTGAAAAAATTCTTCAACCTATATTTGAGTGATCTCCAAGCTTCTAAGATACTTAAATTTGCAAACATAGAAAAAGGGAAGAAGAAATATTGATTGTTAGAGTGTGGGGGCTTGCATTGGTCAAGCCCCTTTGTAGATAATTAAATCAAATGAAGAGACAATTAAATAAAGCATGAAATATGGAATGATCAATTCAATACCTTGTCATGATGAGATATCTTGAGTTGCAACAATGGAGGATTCAACCATTTAGTGCTTGAACAAAGATTTCCTTTTGACCTAGGATGAAAACACTATCTTGCTTGAGAAAATTGAGAGAGAGGAATGAGGTAGGAGAAGTGAAAAATGAGGGTAAAAACCCTTTTTAATAGAATTTGTGCCCTAATTTCCCTGAAATAATACCATGCAGGCCAACCTTAGGATTTTAGAGGCAAAACCCGGAAGAATTTTTTTATTTTAAATTTAATGCCACATGGGACTAGGTTGTCCAAGGTGGTGACCTAGTCCAAATGGGCATTTTTTATTATTTGTTAGGAATTAAAGTATTATTATTTTTGTTTTCTGAGATTGTCTCATGAAAACACACTAAGATAGGACATGTATGTTTATTAAGGGGTCATTAAAGAGCATAATAAAAGGGTTAATTTGGTGATGACAAGCCTAGGAGAGTGTGGAAATGTTTTGCAACAATTTACAATACTTTGGCACAAGTCTTGAAAAAGTGGATAAAACGGGTCGAAAATCCATAGGCAAGGGCCCAAATGAGAAAAAAGTGTCAACGGCTACACTTTTCAGGGACATAGTTGGTATCTAATTTTCCTTTCAACTTTGTCCTTCTTCAAGTCCCAAACTACCTTTGTCTTTAGAGGGTTTCTATACTGCACGTAATTCATTAAGCATTGTAGTACTCATTTTGAATTTCTCCTCATGTGGGTCCTTGCATTTTTTAGATCAAATCTAATACATACTAGTTCTTGTTCCAGGTTAGAGAATTCTTCAGTCTTATTTTATACCACTATATTCAAACATTCCTCAATCCTCTTCTTTTCTTCCACTTAAACTTCCAATCTGAGGATTTCTTCATTTGGTTGCTTCAATTATATATTGAATTCCCTATGCATTTCTCTAAACTTCTTGACTTGTTCTCTCGATTTCTTGATGCATTCATTTACTTCTCATTGAATTTCATTCATGATTTTGTCCTTTGTTTCGACACTGTCAAGATCTTCATGATCAGCCTTAAGTTCTTCTTTATCAAACATGAAATCATGTTCTACACATTCAATTGTAGAGATTTCTTCAGGAGGAACATGACACTTCTTGTCTTCCAAATCCTCAAGTTGTTAATATTTTCTCAAAGGAAGTAAAAGCTCTGATATCAATTGTTGAAGATTCAAAATACTAGGAGGTGGGGGGGTGAATCAATATTATTTGAAACAAGAAATGAAAGCATGAGTCATCTACAAAAAAACAAAGCACATGAACACCAAGATTTTTATGTGGAAAACCAAAAATGGGAAAAACCGTGGTGAGGATTAGCTCATAATATATTTGGAGAAATGGAAAAAGTATCCCTTCTACTTTTCCTTGATTATTTGGGCCCTCCTTGTGAACTAGGTTGAATGGTGCCTTCATTTTGTGTTGTAATGTGGTTGACACATCTACTTTAGGTCTTGGGCCTTTGTGAACTAATGAATTTAAATGGTACCTTCCGAAAGTATTGTAACACACTTTCACACTTTTCTAAGGTTTTAGTGATTAACTGAAACCTAATAAACCTCCCTAAAATCAAAATAAACAATAATATTTCCTTGTTTAAAGTGTTGTAAAGTGTTGTAACACATTTTCACACTTTCTTTGTCTTTTTAGTAATAATTGGAATTTATTATGCTTTAATTGGACCTATTTTGCATCCACAAGCCCCATTTAATGCATCTTTTTAAGGATAATATTGACACCAATCATTAACCAATCATAATTTAGGTGTTTCAAGATTGAGTGGCCCAAATTTAGTGATCTTGAACTCATTCGTTACCTTGGGAAAATGAGTCCCACCTAGATATTTGTGCCCTAAACCCGATTTCACACATTTCTAACCATTTTTAAAAATGGTCCCAAAAATTTATCCTACTGGGACTCATTCACAAAATTGGGTGAATGAGTCTAAGGTTGACCCAAAATCAAAATTAATTCAAATTTACGGCAAGATTTTATCCTCCTAAATTTGATGTCAACTTGTAGTGTTGTAATATTTGCAATTCATTTATAATTTGAGTATAAATACAAATTTATTTCACTTGTTTTTCCCACAAGCATTCAAGTACTCATCCTTATATAAAGTTTGTGTTCCGAAGCATTCACAAGAGAATTAAAGAAAATTCAAGGGAAGATTATGGTGTAGGAGCACCTTAAGTTCTTTTGGAAGATCTTGGCAATTTTGGCTTGTGGGTGGTTCTATCCAACCACCAAGTTAATAAGGACTCAATTATAAAGTACCAAGGTTGAATTGAAGTGTGTGTGAAAGAAAGTTAGGTTAGTTTAGAGCCTTGAAGTTTGGGAAAACTTTAAAGAGAAGATTAGGCAAATTTGGCCAATGTTTGCATTGGAAATTTGTCCTAAAAATTGAAAAATAGCATTAATGTTTTTCTAAGTCCAACCCAAGGGTCCTACCACATGGGAGAAAGGTATATAAGTTCATCCAAACCCTAATACCAGGGTTGGAAGTTAATTTTCATGAAGTGAGACTTGGAGAGCATATTGTGTGATTGGAATTCACTAACTTTTGGGTGAACTTTTGTGTTTGAGCCTTCATCCAGTCAAGAATGGATTGAAAGGACTGATGTGATGCTTTGAGTGTTTCATTTGTGTCATTTAATTACTGTATCCAGCATTAGATTAGTCATTTAGACCGACTGGTCATAATTTTGCAAGGTTTTGGGTTCTTGGTCTCACTACAGGTTTGGGCTAGTTTTGTGAATAATGAGGCCCACTTAAATTCTTGTGGATTTCCTATCATGGAAACTTGGAATAAAGTTTGGGACTATGTAAGTAGTGTACATAGTGAATTAGGAGCTTTTTTTTGTAGGGAAAGTGATGAAACCATCAAGCACTAGGCGAGTGCAAGTGCATTCTGGCTAGTTGGTTGGAGAGGACATCAATAAATAAAGCTGCTAAATGGATTGGTTCATGCCAATAAAGAGCATGGGAGTGTGAGAACATGTATTCCAGACATGTGTGTGAAAGGAGGAGAGTTGAGGAGGTCATTGAAGCCCTCAAAGTTGGAAAAAGGAGCCAAAACCCTAGAAACCCTTGAATTTAGGGGGTATGAGGACAGTCATATGTAAGGCCACTTGGGAGACCTTAAACCTAGTAAATATTGAATCCTAGGGTACCACTAGAAATAATATCCAAAAATATTTGGGGGTTGTTAAGACCATTTTTGAAAAACTCCATGAAAATGGGTTCTAGGAGGCCTAATTGGGCAAAAGGCTACAAGGCCTAAAATTGGGTTTTTCAAGAAAGCGATGGGTAAAAAGTGAAAGAAACCTATGAGGTGGATCAATGATGAGTCAAATAAACAAGGGGATAGTGATAATACCCTTTCTTAGCCCTGGAGTGGTTAGGACACTTTGGGTCAGTGTGGAGCCCAGGGAAGCTTAGTGGTGAATTTAGAGCAATGGTGAAGAATTTGAAATTGGTGGAGAGTATTATGAGGTGAGAGGAGTTTATGATAGATCCCTGAGTAGGGTAGAGAGGAATACCCTAGGAAGACAAGAGAATAGGTCTTGGGAAGAGCAATATTTCTCTTGAAAGATAAGACTCCCCATCAAATTGGTATCAGAGCCAATAAAGGCTTGGGAATTGAAATTAGTGAATGTCAAAGAGAAGTGAATCCATAGGAGAGAACACCATGGTGACCAATGCAGAGCTATCTAGAGACTTGATAGAGAAGCAAGAAAAGAATAGACGACTTGAAGAAGCTATGAAAGAGATGGAGCAAAAACTAGAAGAGGTGACAGAGACTGCAAGCAAGATGAAGGTACAGTTAGCAATGGTTAGAGGCAAGGGTAAGGATCATGTTGAGGAAGATATTGAACTAGAACTTGACCCTCCATTAAAAGAGGAACCCTTCCTCAAATCATTGAAGGAGTTGAGTGGGAAGGCATTAGAAGGCATTCCTAATTTCACAGGAAGAATGGATGCAGAGTTAGTTATGGAATGGATTGAGGGAATGGAGAATCACTTTGAATGTGATGGTGTTACAGAGGCACAAAAGGTGAAGATAGCCAAATCAAGGCTAAGAGGACAAGCACTAACTTGGTGGAAGTTCTTGCAAGAAGAAAGAGAGAAGGAAGGTAAGAAGCCCATAGGAATTTGGACAACTATGGTGGCTAAAGTAAAGGAGAACTATCTACTCGAGGAATATGAGATCCAATTGCACAAGAAGAGGAAAAATATCAGACAAAGGGAGTTAGATGTAGCTTCCTATATAAAGGAGTTCCAAAAACTAAGCCTTAGGTCTAGAGTGTAAGAAATTGAAAGCATTAAGGTTTCTAGGTATTTGAACGGCCTTAGATGGAGCATACAAGAGGAGTTGAGTCTCTTTACACTTACTAACCTCCATAGCTGTTATTAAATGGATATTAAAGTGGAAGCGAAACTAAAAAAGAAACAAGATTCCAATACTAGAGGTAAGGGAAGAGGTAGAGACTCTAGAGGTGGACATAGAGGAGGTTATGGTGGAAGGAGCAATGAGAGAAGAAGCCAAGGTGATTCCAAGGTTGGAGAACCATCCCATGAGTCAAATAATAGAGGGGGATATAGAGGTAGAAGCTGTAACAGTGGTGGAAGAGGTAGATCAGGAGGCTTTGGAAGAAGTTCTCATTTTTTTTCCATGAAGTGTTACAATTGTGGACAGTTGGGTCATCCGGCTTATAGGTGTCCTAACAAGCCAACATCTTCACAAGGTGAGATGAAGATTAACTATGTTCAAGAAGAGGACTGCTCCAAACATTTAGAGGCAAGTTTAGATTCAGAGAAAGGAGATAAGCTCATGTTGAGAATGATTTTGATCAAAGTACCTACCGAGGATGAACACAAAAGAAGGAGAGCTCTTTTTAGAATCAAGTGCAAAATACTAGGTAAGGTTTGCAAGGTCATTATTGATTTAGGGTCTACTGATAATGTCATCTCAGAGGAGGCAGTACAAAATTTGAAACTCATCAAGATACCCCATGTGTGTCCTTACAAGGTTACTTGGTTGAACAAAGGGCATAATATATTGGTCAATGAACAAGTTTGGGTTGAGTTTTCCATAGGAAAGTATCAAGACAAGATACTATGTGATGTGTTACCAATGGATGCATGCCATTTTCTGCTTGGAAGACCATGGCAATATGATAGGGAGGAAATACACCATGGCAAGGAGAATAAGTACTCATTCAAGAAGGATGAAGTGACTTACAAAATTCAGTCTTTGATAAAAGAAACCACAGTGGAAAAGGCATAATCTAGTTCACTTTTGATGAGTTGAAAGGAGTTTCTAAAGGACATAAAATAAGAAGAAGGAGATGCCTATGCAATCATGTTGAAGCCAAAGGAAGAGTGGTCACCTAATCAACTACCTATGACAACAGAAGTGAGGCGACTATTGGATCAGTTTAGGGACATTATTTGTGAAGGTACACCAGCTACACTACCACCTAAGAGAGCAATTAGTCATCACATAGACTTTATACTAGGGGCAACACTACCTAACAAGGCTGCATACAAGATGACACCAGAGCAGAACAAAGAGATAGCAAGGAAAGTTCAAGAAATTTTGGACCAAAGGCTGATCAGAAAGACAATAAGTCAATGTGCTGTTCCAATGGTATTAGCACCTAAAAAGGGAGGTAAGTGGAGAATGTGTACTAATTCTAGGGCCATAAATAGGATAACCATTAGATATAGGTTTCCTATTCCTAGGATAGAAGATCTAATGGATTGTTTATGGGGTGCTAAGTAGTATTCCAAAATTGATTTGAAAAGTGGCTATTACTAGATTAGGATGAAAGAGGGAGATGAATGGAAGTCAACATTTAAAACCACATAAGGGTTGTATGAATGGTTAGTAATTCCATTCAGGCTTACAAATGCACCTAGCACTTTTATGAGGGTGATGAATGAGGTCTTGAAGGACTTTATAGGAGTATTTGTGGTTGTCTACCTAGATGATACTCTCATCTTTAGCAAAACAAAAGAAGAACATATGAAGCACCTAGAAATTTTGTTGAGGAAACTTCAAGAGGAGAAGCTCACCATAAATCTTGAGAAGAGTGAGTTCATGAAGCAAGAATTGGTCTATCTAGGATTTTTAGTATCCCAAGGGAGCTTGAAGATGGAATAAGGTAAGGTGGAAGCCATTCTCAATTGGACTATTCCCAAGACAGGGACAAAAGTTAGGAGTTTCCATGGATTAGCTCAGTTCTATAGGAAATTTTTGAGAAGGTTTAGTGAAATTTGTGCACCGGTTCTTGACACGATCAAAGGAGGACTGAAAACAAAGTTTGTGTGGACCAAAGAAGCCAATGAACGATTTGAAAGATTGAAGAGGGAGATAGCTACCCAACCTATCCTAGTTTTACCAAGCTTTGACAAACTATTCATAGTAGAATGTGATGCAAGTAACATAGCAGTAGGAGTTGTCCTAAGTCAAGAAGGCAAGCCAGTGGCATTCTTTAGTGAAAGTTTGAATGAAGCAAAGTCTAGGTACTCATCCTATGACTTAGAGTTATATGCTTTAGTGTAGGCTCTTAAGAGGTGTTGGCACTACCTATTGCCAAAAGAATTTGTGGTATACATCAAAAATCAGGCCTTAAGTTACATCAACACTCAAGAGAAGCTCAGTTTGAGGCATATCAAGTGGATGGAGTTTTTGCAGTCATACACCTTTACCATCAAGCATCAAAAGGCGGTTAACAACAAGGTTGTTGATGCTCTTAGTAGGAGGTTTCTTATTTTCCAAGAGATACAACTACAAAGTAAAGGGGTTGAAGGATTCAAAGATCTATATGAAGGAGATTCTGATTTTTCAGTGATCCACAATGTATGTTCTGATTTTGAGAATCATTTTCATAGTGAATATGTAAATTACACTTTGCAAAATGGCCTATTGTTTAAGGGGAAGCAATTATGTGTTCCTAGAGGTTCCATGAGGGAGAATCTAATCCAAGAAAAGCATAATGGCAGTTTTGAGTGGTCACTTTGGTTTGAACAAGACACTAGACTTAGTGGAGAGGTTCTATTGGTGGCCTAAGATGCGAAGAGATGTGAAAAGGTATGTGGAGCAATGTGGAGTATGTCGAAAGGAAAAGGAAACATCAACAAATGTAGGTCTTTATCAGCCATTTTCCATCCCAAATAGACCATGGGAATGCATAAGCATGGACTTCACAGTAGGTCTACCTACGACACCAACTGGTTTGGACAATGTGTTTGTTGTAGTGGATAGATTCAACAAGATGAGCCATTTCATACCATGCAAAACAACATATGATGCAAGTCATATTGCACACCTATTCTTCAAGGAGATAGTGAGGATACATGGGTTGCCAAAGAGCATAGTTGCAGACAGAGATATGAAGATTATGGGACACTCTTGGAAAACACTTTGGAGGATGTTAGGAACCAACTTGTCTCATAGCTCAGCATATCATCCTCAAACGGATGGACAGACAGAGGTGATCAATAGGGTACTTAGGAACTTGTTGAGATTATTAACTAAGGAGTATGGACAAGGATGGGAACAAGTGATTCCACAAGTAGAATTTGCTAACAATGATAGCACAAATAGGACTACGGGTAAGATTCCATTTGAGATAGTATATGGCTTTCATCCAGGGGGTGTACTTGAGCTTAAAGATCTAAAAGGATATGAAGTAATCAGTGGTCATGTTGATGATTTTTCTTAGTCAATGAGAGAGGTTCATGAGCAAGTAGAGAAGACATTTATAGAGACTAACCAAAAGTTGAAAGCTAAAAGAGATGAAGGGAAGAGAGATCTACAATTTGCAATAGGTGATTTGGTGATGGTATACTTGAACAAAGAAAGGTTATAGAAAGGCATACCAAGCAAGCTGCAGATGAAAAGGATAGGTCAATGTAAGGTGTTGGCTAAGTATGGTTCAAATGCATACAAGGTGGAGTTACCCAAGGAGATGTCTATTTCACCTATCTTCAATGTGAAGGACTTGGTGACGTATAAAGGAACATAAATGGATGAGGAACAGTATAGTGGTTAGGTCAGTAAGGATATGGAAGACCTCAAGGTACCTAATCAGATCAGACCACAAGTGGACAAGATTCTAGACTCAAGGGTGAAGAAGACTAGGCACATGATATACAAGGAGCACCTAGTGAAGTGGAGACATCAGCCAGAGTCAGAAGATACTTGGATAGAAGAGAGTGACTTTAAGAAGCATGGAATTAGTGAGGAGCTCTTGACACCATAGGCTCCTTAACTTATTTGTTGCAAGGGGAGAATGGTGCAGGAGCACCTTAAGGTCTTTTGGAAGATCTTGGCAATTTTGGCTTGTGGGTGGTTCTAACCAACCACCAAGGTAATAAGGACTCAAGTATAAAGTCCCAAGGTTGAATTGAAGTGTGTGTGATAGCAAGTTAGGTTATTTTAGAGCCTTGAAGTTTGGGAAAACATTAAAGAGAGGATTATGCAAATTTTGACAATGTTTGCTTTGGAAATTTGTCCTAAAATTTGGAAAATAGCATTAATGTTGTTCTAAGTCCGACCCAAGGGTCCTAGCACGTGGGAGAAAGGTATATAAGGTCATCCAAAGCCTAATACCAGGGTTGGAAGTTCATTTTCATCAATTGAGACTTGGAGAGCATATTGTGTGATTGGAATTCAACAACTTTTGGGTGAATTTTTATGTTTGAGCCTTCATCCAGTCAAGAATGGATTGAAAGGACTGATCTGATGCTTTGAGTGTTTCATTTGTGTCATTTAATTACTGTATCTAGCATTATATTAGTCATTTAGACCGATTGGTCATAATTTTGCAAGTTTTTGGGTTCTTGGTCTCATTGCCGGTTTGGGCCAATTTTGTGAATAATGAGTCCCACTTGAATTCCCATGGCTTTCCTCTCATGGAAACTTGGAATCAAGTTGGGGACTATGTAAATAGTGTACATAGTGAATTAGAAGATTTTTTTTTTAGGGAAAGTGATGAAACCATCAAGCACTAGACGAGTGCAAGTGCATTCTGGCTATTGGCTTAGAGAAGACAACAGTAAAAAAAGCTGCTAAATGGATTGGTTCATGCCAATAAAGAGCATGGGAGTGTGGGAACATGTATTCCAGACATGTGTGTGGAAGGAGAGTTGAGGAGGTCATTGAAGCCCTCAAAGTTCGAAAAAGGAGCCAAAACCCTAGAAACCCTTGAATTTAGGGGGTATGAGGACAGTCATGAGTATGGCCACTTGGGAGACCTTACACCTAGTAAATATTGAATTCTAGGGTACCAATAGAAATAATATCCAAAAATATTTGGGGGTTGTTAAGACCGTTTTTGAGAAACTCCAGGAAAACAGGTTCTAGGAGGCCTAATTGGGCAAAAGGCTACAAGGCCTAAAATTGGGCTTTTCAAGAAAGCGATGAGTACAAGGTGAAATAAACCTATGAGGTGGACTAGTGTGGATTAAAATCAACAAGGCGATAGTGAGAACACCCTTTCCTAGCCCTGGAGTTGTAAGGACACTTTGGGTCAGTGTGGAACCCAGGGAAGCTTAGTGGTGAATTGAGAGCAATGGTGAAGAATTTGAAATTGGCGGAGAGTCTTATGAGGTGAGAGGGGTTTAGGAGAGATACCTGAGTAGGGTAGAGAGTAATACCCTAGGAAGACCAGAGAATAGGTCTTGGGAAGAGCAAGATTTCTCTTGAAAGATAAGACTCCCCATCAAATTATCAAGCATTTTAGAGGATTATTCAAGCATCAATCATCATGTGAAGGATTTCATGCGTCGTGTTTTTTATTGTGCTAAAATTTTTGATGTAGAGTTTTATGAGTAAAGCAAGCATTACATTCAAGATATAACAGCTTCAAGAAAGAATCAGGATCTACATCCATTACAACCATCAGAAGCATATTTGTATCACTTTATTGCAAGGGTTTTGTGAGTTGCAACATTTTCATTCATCATTCTTCATTCATATTTTATTTCAATATTTCAAGGATTGATTTCCAAAATGGGGTTTGACTAAGGAAAACCCCTATCCAATAACCCTATTAATTTTTTACCTCACCTTTGTGTGTGATCTGTAGGTCTACGTTGTAGCTTTCCTAAGGAGCAAGATTGGAGAAAAGTTGTTAAGTCACCCAAAGTTTTCAAAGTTGTCATCAAGCCTTGGAGAAGACCTATAGATTCAAACTAGAGATTCAGATCCATAAAACAATCAAAAAAGATGAATTGGATTGATTCACCACTTTTGGCGAATGAGTCCTAGTTCTAGTCAATTTTCAAGATTTTGCATATGCAGATACCCATTTGGTAGATTCTTGTTCCTACATAGTTTTCCAGATTCTATACCAATTCACCCAACTTGGAAAATGAGTCCTAGTTAGCATTAAGTTCAGATTTTCCAGTGTTTGAAATCTCCATCCATCCATTTGCATATGTGCAAGATCATCATGAAAAAAATAGGCCCTTAAGTGGAGATAAAAATTTAGAAAATCGGAGTTAGGCAACTTGGCATAAAAATTTGAATAAGTTACTTATATTATTTCAAAAATTTGTAAGAATAAAATCTATAGAAAATTGAATGTAGTTTCTAAACTTCTAGGTTTTTTTTTTTTTAAATCTATGGGGTGAAAATTTAAAATTTTAATGCAGTAGTACTTCAATTTTAGGGAAAAATTAAGTAGGTGTCTTTTTGACCACCGTAACCACAATAAAATGATAATATTTTTTTATAATATTTTTGATGTAAGTAGAGGACTTATGTCCTGATGTGATGCATATTTTTTTGTAATTTTTTCCAAGTAAATAATTAATTATGATTTTTTTATTACAAATTTTCAAAAATATAAAATCTTGTATGTCTGACCACCTTGACTTGGTCAAAACTTCATGAAATTCAATTTTTCTTTTTATAATCCTATATTATGTGAAGCATACAATGTGATGCATATTTTGGTTTCAAAAAATGTGATACCATTTGAAATCTATAGATTTTTTTCAATTAGCCTATCAATCAAGACATTATTCATAATTCAAATAAAAAATGAATAATAATTCTTTATTAAATTCAAAGTAAAGCATAATTTATATTGGTGGAAAGCTGAGAATCTCCTTTAAAAACCCTTTTTATTTCATCAATTTTGTGTAAAAAAAAGTTGTTAGCCACATGGGAGATTATATCACTTACATATCGCCATGTTTTGGCCCATCATGATCCTATACATACCCATTTCTATATTTTCAAGTGCACACAATCTATTTTGCAATTTTTTGTGGAATCTAGAGGTACCGAAATCTGAAACTTTGATTCTCGACCTGTAGATGCCTTTTTGTGTAGATTCTTAACCAAACCAACAAGGAGATGACCTGAACAAGTCTTCAAACTATTCTTGAGTGATCTCCAAGCTTCTAAGATACCTAAATCCGCAAACACACAAAGAAGGAAGAAGAAATGTTGATTGTTAGAGCATGGGGGCTTGCCTAGGTAAAACTCCTTTGTAGATAACTAAATGGAATGAAGAGAAAACGAAATAAAGCATGAAATATAGAATAATGGATTCAGTACCTTGCCATGATGAGAGATCTTGAGTTGCAAAAATGTAGGATTCATCCCTCGAGTGCTTCAACAAAGATATCTTGTTGACCTAGGATGGAAACCCTAGCTTGGTTGAGAAGATAGAGAGAGAGGAATGATAGTAGAAAAATGAGCTAGAAGAAATGCAAAATGAGGGGAAAAACCCTAATTTATAGAAGTTGTGCCCTAATTTCCCCAAAATAACACTATACAGGCCGACCTTAGGGTTTTAGAGGCAAAATCCAGAAATAAATTTTTATTTTAAATTTTATGCCACATGGGACTAGGTCGCCCAAGGTGGTGACCTAGTCGAGCTGGTCATTTTCATCATTTTTCTGGAATTAAAGTATTATTATTGTTGTTTGTCGGTATTGTCTCATGAAAAAACACTAAGATACGACATGTATGTGTATTAAGGGGCCACTAAATAGCATAATAAAGGGTTAATTTGGTGATGACAAGCCTAGGAGAGTGTGGAAATGTTTTGTAACACCTTACAATAATTTGGCACAATTCTTTAATAAAAAGCTAAAAAGGGTCCAAACTCCATAGGCAAGGGTCGAAATGAGCGAAAAGTGTCAAAGGCTACACTTTTTGGTGACACATTTAGCCCTCACTTTAGTGAGATGATGAAATTTCTTCAAAGTCACACTAAAGTAGCCCTATGGAGATGACAAAGGATGGTGAAGAAGAAGGATAGGAAAGGTGAAGGAGGTGGTCAAGCCCCCAAGGATTTGAGATTCTTAGTCAGCTTGACATCAATGCAAAAGACATTTAAGGGTGAATGCATTACAAAAAAATGAGATGGATGATCATACAATGATGAGGATTAGTATGAAGAGAATAAGGAAATATGTGCTCACCCTGGTGGAATATAACATTAGGTCTTCCATGAGGAGAGAAGTCCCAAAGAAGGTGAGAAAAATACACATGGTTGGTATGTACCCACACAGGTGGCTATGGGGAAAGTCGTGCCGCTTGTTGGGCTTCCTGCTCAAACCATACCAAAGTTCTACCTTGTGATAACTTTGATAGGGTGCCACAAAATAAAGTGATGTTTGAAAATGATTTTGTTCATCTTTGTTCGTTTGATGTCTCAACCTAGGGAACATTACATGTAATGTTTCCAAGAGAGGAAAAGTACAAATGTACTCATATTGTATCGAAGAGAGGCAAGGGCTCATCTTGTATGCAAAAGAGGAAAACTGAAAATGTCTCATCCTAAGCAACATTGTACCTAATGTTTCCAAGAGAGGGAATCACAAGAAAATGAAAATCGCACAATGAAATGTGAGTGGTGATGTATGCCCCCACTTTAAAGGAATTGCTACACATTTTTCTATGGGAAATTGATTTAAAGTAGAAGAAGAAGACATGAGATCTTGTTTAGAAAGACCTATGCTGAGTCATATGTTTCCAAGAAGCTATGTCATGAAAAGGGTAGTATGTCACATGTGATTCAACTTAAGGCATGTCAAGGTGGATGCTTTCAAAATGATTAGTCGATTCTTGTGTTGACAATACTATGTTTCCCTTGTTAGAGTCTTTATTTGTGATCTTGGATTCTCATAGTAAAGGAGGTGTGAAGTTTAAGGAACCCCAATCATCACCTAAGGATGTGTGTTGTATGGATTCCACAGGTTTGGATTTTTTTTGCTCAAGTTCTAAAAAACTATAAGGCTTAGGATCAACATCAAACATGTACACTTTGTTGTTGTAGATGTACTTCATCTTGCGATGAAGAGTAGAAGGCACAACATTCATTGCATGAATCCATGGCCTACCTAAAATGAGGTTAGAGGATACATTATTGGGTATAACATGGATTAATGTGTCTAAGGTGGACATTCCAACTGTACAAGCCAAATTGATCACACCAAACAACTTTTTTCCTAAACTGTCGAATCCAGTGATAGATAAGGAGGTAGGTCGAATGGTTGATTTATCAATATGGAGCCTATCTAAGAGATTGACACTACACACATTACCATTTAAGCCATTGTCAACAAGGGTTCTCTTGATCCCTATGTGTTTTTATTGAGATATGATCATGAAGGCTTCAACTTGTTTCTACACATCCAAAGGAGGGAGCTCACTTTGGTGGAAAAAAATGTTAGTATTCAAGCCTTGAATCATAGATGCTATATAATTTTTTTGTGCATGAGAAGGGACAAGAATTTTTTGAAATTCTTCCTGCATCATGTTGTGATAGTGAGGGGAGGCTTGGATAAGGTCCCATAAAGATATCTCCATCGAAGTATTCCTTAGTTGATCAATAAGGTCATACTCCCTAATTAGAGAATTTAAGTGAGGGCCAACAGGAAGAATGGGACGGGATGAAGGTAAATATGTTGAGGGTGAAGGTTTGGATCACATATTATTTCTAGTGTAGTGTGTATGAGCAATGACATCTTGACTCAATTGTTGTGATATATTATGGGTAGGCAGGTACAGGGTAAATTCAGGTTGGGGTTTGGTTGAAGGAGGGTAAAGGATAAGTTGAGTTTGAATAATATTAACACCCCCTTGGAAAGGAGATTCAATGTTAGGGTATGTGCAGGATCATTATAGGCGAAAAAGTGGCGATATGTAAGCGATATGATGACCCATGAGACTGACGACCTTTATTTTACCCAAAATTGATCAACCGAAAAGGGTTTTTAAAGGATTTCTCATATTCCCACAAATATAAATTATGCTTTACTTTGAATTTAATAAATAATAATTATTCATTTTCTATTTGAATTACGACTAAAGTCTCGATTGATAGGTTAATTGGAAAGCATCTATAGCTTTCAAATGGTATGACATTTTTTGAATCTGAAATATGTGTCACATTCTATGCTTCACATACTATAGGATTTAAAAAAATAAAATGAATTTCATGAGCTTTTGACCAAGTTAAGGTGGTCAAACATACACGTTTTTATATTTTTTTAAAAGTTGTAATAAAAAAATCATAATTAATTATTTACTTGGAAAAAAATTACAAAAAAATATGCATCACATCGGTACATGAGTCCTCTACTTATATCTAAAATATTATAAAAATATATTATCATATTATTATGTTGAGGTTGGTTAGACAAACACCTACTTCTTATTTTTTCCCTGAAATTTAAGTACTACTCCATTGAGATTTCAAATTTTCACCAAATAGATTTTTTAATTTTTTAAATAAACCTAGTAGTTTAGAAAGTAAATTTAATTTTCTATACATTCTATTCTTACATTTTTTTGAAATAATATAGATAACTTATTCAAATTTTTATGTCAAGTTTACTAACTCTGATGTTTCTGAATTTTATCGCAACTTAAGGGCCTACTTTTTCCATGATGATCTTGCACATACCCATTATCCTTGTCTTGCATCATGATATACGTCCTAGGAGGAGAGATTTTAGGAGACCAACAAGCCACATGTTCTTGACATTCAAGGTTTGGTTTTTCTAAAATGGCTTCGTCATAGGTAGGGGAATAATCAATGATGAGATTATGATTGGTTGGAGGAGGAGGAGATGGGTCTATTTGATTGTGAAAGGTCACATTCTCTTGTTCCATATGATCTATCCAAGTAGGAGAGCTAGCTTCAACATAGGTAAGGGAGGTATCAAAGGAAGGACCATGTTTATTTTCAAATAGGTTGTCCCAACGAGGTAGAGCTTTAGGGAAGGGAGGGTCAAGAGTCTTGTGACTTGTAATAGGTATATATTCTAACACCAACCTATCCTCTTTGGATCAAGGAAGGATATTAAGAAGGACAAGTTTGACGGTCATGGTAATGGAAGGAGGTTTTTATTTTCTTGTTGTTTAAAGTTGTGCAAATGGGAAGGAGGATGAGGAAGACAAGCAAGAACAACATTATCCTCAATGGATGTGTCTTCTTGGACTAAGATACCTTTGTCACTAATGGGAGAGGTATCGGGAGAAGAACAATTATGACTATCATGATTATAAATGTGTGTATCCTCATCACTCAAAGCTTTAGTGGATGAGGTAGGTGATATGAAGTCATCAAGGGATTCATCTAAAATGTCCAAGTCATCACTACTAAAGGGATTAAGAAGGGTGTGAGTGGGTGCTTGTGATGTTGTTAAAGTGTTTGTTTCATTTTCTAAAGAATATGATTTAAATGATCTAGGAACTAATACAACAAATGAAAATAATCTAATGCTATCCACAAGTACCATGAATTCTATTTAAAATGTAACAAAAGATATGTAAACTTAAAATGCATTGTAAAGGCATAGAATGCAATGCAAGTTCTAGATTGCAAACAATGTAAATTACTAAGTTTACTGAAAATATAATGTTGTGAATGCAAAGTGAAATTTAAGAAATGCATGAAATGAGCTAATTTATGCTAGATTTAATAAAATTCATGCTATAGAAACACAACTCACTGATATATATATATATATATATATATATATATATATATGTAAGGGCACCAAAAAAAAACATAAAACTAGGGTTTTCAACTCCATAAAGGGGAGTTTAAAAATCCTAAAGGCACTAGGTCGCCCAGGGTGGCAGCCTAGTCCTCCTGGTGATTTTTTAGATGTTTTGGATTGATTCATGAGGTTTTTGTATGGGGTGATGTACACCTAACATGAAAATACAAAAAATCAAAGATGTGTAATGTTTTATGATGCAAAAATGCAACCTTTATGCACTTTCACTAATGCAAATTAAACACTACAAAAAATAATACAATGCAAACCTAGGATCAGAAAAAACTCCAAATCAGAGAAAATGTTATTCGAAGGTCATGTTCACAAAAATGTAACAAATATTTTGGTACCCACTTAGGGTTTCTAATAATTCTAGGGTTTTTCACCTAAGAGGATAAAGAGGGATACCAAAATGCATAAAGTTACATTCAAAGGTTATGGGGTTAATGTGTTAATGAGGTATGTGTGTGGGATTCCCTCAATTTTGGAAATGGAAAATGAAAGCTAACTATTGAATGCAAAACCTAAGAAATGTAAAGTATTGGAGAACACACTATGATATGAAAATGACCTAACAAATGTAAACAAACAGTAAAAAAAATGAAGGGAAAGGAAGATGTGCACCTGGAAGTTGAAGAGGGATGAGATGGGGGTCTCGAAACTTGAAGAATCTAATGTAAAAGTTGAGAAGGATACTTACGCCATAGGTGACCTAGTCCTCTTTCAATGAAAATCTGTCACAACCCATTTCAGCCAAAAGGGTACTCAAATCTATATAAAACTCCAAAATGCATGTATGGTGGGACTAGATCACCACTAATGGTGACCTAGTCTCTTTCAGTCTTTTGAGAAGTTTGAAAGTTGAATCTAGAGGTCTCAGTCAAACACTTTATGCTTCTTGAGGTACCTTAATCTAAAACTTTGATTCTTGACCTATAGATGCCTTTTGGTGTATATTATTAACCTAACCAATAAATAAATGCCCGAAAAAATTCTTCAACCTATACTTGAGTGATCTCCAAGCTTCTAAGATACCTAAATTTGCAAACACAGAAAGAAGGAAGAAGAAATATTGATTCTTAGAGTATGGGGGCTTGCCCTAGTCAAGCCCCTTTGTAGATAATTAAATCCAATGAAGAGACAATTAAATAAAGCATGAAATATGGAATGATGGATTCAATACCTTGTCTTGATGAGATATCTTGAGTTGCAACAATGGAGGATTCAATCATTAAGTGCTTCAACAAAGATGTCCTTTTGACCTAGGATGCAAACCCTAGCTTGCTTGAGAACATTGAGAGAGAGCAACGAGGTAGGAGAAAAATTAGCGAGAAGAAGTGCAAAATGAGGGGAAAAACCCTTATTTATAGAAGTTGTGCCCTAATTTACCCAAAATAATACCATATAGGCTAACCTTAGGATTTTAGAGGCAAAACCCCGATATAATTTTTTTATTTTAAATTTTATGCCACATGGAACTAGGTTGTCCAAGGTGGTGACCTAGTCCAACTCGACATTTTTCATTATTTGTCAGGAATTAAAGTTTTTTTTTTTGAGATTGTCTCATGAAAAGACACTATGATAGGACATGTATGTTTATTAAGGGGTCATTAAAGAGCATAATAAAGGGTTAATTTGGTGATGACGAGCCTAGGAGAGTGTGGAATTTTTTTACAACAATTTACAATACTTTGGCACAAGTCTTGGAAAAGTGCCCATAAAAAGGGTCCAAAATCCATAGGCAAGGGCCCAAATGAGCAAAAAGTGTCAAAGGCTACACTTTTTGGGGACACAGTTGGTATCTAATTTTCATTTGAACTTTGTCCTTCTTCAAGTCCCAAACTATGTTTTTCTTTAGAAGGTTTCTATACTGCAAGTAATTCATTAAGCATTGTAGTACTCATTTTGAATTTCTCCTCATGTGGGTCCTTGCCTTTTTTAGATCAAATCTAATACATACTAGTTCTTGTTCAAGGTTAGATAATTCTTTAGTCTTATTTTATACCACTATATTCAAACATTCCTCAATCCTCTTCTTTTCTTCCACTTGCACTTTCAGTCTGATGAACTCTTCATTTGGTTGCTTCAATTATATATTGACTTCCCTATGCATTTCTCTGAACTTCTTGAGTTGTTCTCTCAATTTCTTGATGCATTAATTTACTTCTCATAGACTTTCATTCATGATTTTGTCCTCTATTTCAACTCTTTCAAGATCTTCATGATCGGCCTTAAGTTCTTCTTTGTCAAACATGAAATCATGTTCTACACATTCAATTATAGAAATTTCTTCAAGAGGAACATGACACTTCCTGTCTTCCAAATCCTCAAGTTGTTAATATTTTATCAAAGAAAGTAAAAGCTATGATATCAATTGTTGAATATTCAAAATACTGAGAGGTGGGGGGTGAATCAATATTATTTGAAACAAGAAATGAAAGCATAAGTCATCCACAAAAAAACAAAGCACATGAACACCAAGATTTTTATGTGGAAAACCAAAAATGGGAAAAACCATGGTGATGATTAGCTCATAATATATTTGGAGAAATGGAAAAAATATCCCTTCTACTTTTCCTTGATTATTTGGGCCCTCCTTGTGAACTAGGTTGAATTTTCCCTTGATTTTGTGTTGTAATGTGGTTGACAAATTCACATTGGGGCTTGGGCCTTTCTGAACTAATGAAGTTAAATGGTACCTTCCTAACGTATTGTAACACACTTTCACACTTTTCTAAGGTTTTATTGATTAAACAAAACCTAATAAACCTCCTTTTAATCAAAATAAACAATAATATTTCCTTGTTTAAAGTGTTTAATCAAAATAAACAATAATCTTTCACACTTTCTTTGTCTTTTTATTAATAATTGGAATTTATTATGCTTTAATTGGACCTATTTTGCATCCACAAGCCCCATTTAATGCATCTTTTTAAGGATAATCTTAACACCAATTATTAACCAATCATAATTTAGGTGTTTCAAGATTGAGTGGCCCAAATTTAGTCTTGGGAAAATGAGTCCCACCTACATATTTTTTCCCTGAACCCGATTTCACACATTTCTAACCATTTTTAAAAATGGTCCCAAAAATTAAGCCTAGTGGGACTCATTAACCACATTGGGTCAATGATTCTAATGTGGCCCAAAATCAAAATTAATTCAAATTTTTGGCAATATTTGATCCTCCTAAATTTGATGTCAACTTGTAGTGTTGTAATATTTAGAATTCATGCATAATTTGAGTATAAATACAAATTTATTTCACTTATTTTTACCACAAGCATTGAAGTATTCATCCTTATAGAAATTTTGAGTTCAAAAGCATTCACAAGAGCATTCAAGAAAATTCAAGGGAATATTATCAAGCATTTTAGAGCATTATTCAAGCATCAATCATTGTGTGAAGGATTTCATGCATCATGCTTGTTATTGTGTGAACAATTTTGATGTAGAGTTTTATGATTCAAGAAAGCATTACATTCAAGATATAACACCTTCAAGAAAGAATCAAGATCTACATCAATTGCAACCATCTCAAGCATATTTGTATCACTTTATTGCAAGGGTTTGGTGAGTTGCAACATTTTCATTTTTTCATTCATCATTCTTTATTCATATTTGATTTTGATATTTCAAGGATTGATTTCCAAAATGAGGTTTGACTAAGGAAAACCCCTATCCACTAACCCTATAACCTTTTTACCTCACCTTTGTCTGTGATTTGTAGGTCTAGGTTGTAGCTTTCCTAAGGAGCAAGATTGGAGAAAAGTTGTCAAGTGACCCAAAGTTTTCAAAGTTGTCATCAAGCCTTGGGGAAGACCTATAGATTGGAAACTAGAGATTCAAATCCATAAACCAACTTGAAAATCTGAATTGGATTGATTCACCACTTTTGGGGAATGAGTCCTAGTTCTAGTCAATTTTAAAGATTTTGCAGATTCAGATACCCATTTGGTAGATTCTTGTTCCTACATAGTTTTCCAAATTCTATACCGATTCACCCAACTTGGAATATGAGTCCCTATTATCATTAAATTCAGATTTTTCGGTGTTCAAAATCTCCATCCATCCATTTGGGTATGTGCAGGATCATCATGAAAAAAGCAGGCCCTTAAGTGGAGATGAAAATTTAGAAAATCGGAGTTAGGCAACTTGGCATAAAATTTTTAATAAGTTACCTATATTATTTTCAAAAACTTGTAAGAATAAAATATGTAGAAAATTGAATGTAGTTTCTAAACTACTAGGTTTATTTTTATTTTTAAATCTATTTGGTGAAAATTTAAAATTTTAATGCAGTAGTACTTAACTTTTCGGGAAAAATTAAGTAGGTGTCTGTCTGACCACCCTAACCACAATAAAATGATAATATTTTTTTTATAATATTTTAGATTTAAGTAGAGGAATCATGTCCTAATGTGATGCATATTTTTTTGTGATTTTTTCCAAGTAAATAATTAATTATGATTTTTTTATTACAAATTTTCAAAAATATAAAATATTGTATGTGTGACCACCTTAACTTGGTCAAAACTTCATGAAATTCAATTTTTTTGTTTATAATCCTATATTATGTGAAGCATACAATGTGATGCATATTTTGTATTCAAAAAATGTGATACCATTTGACATCTATAGATGTTTTTAAATTAGCCTATCAATCAAAACTTTATTCATAATTCAAATAGAAAATGAATATAATAATTATTTATTAAATTCAAAGTAAAGCATAATTTATATTGGTGGAAAGCTGAGAATCTCCTTTAAAAACCTTTTTAATTTCATCAATTTTGGGTAATAAAATGTCGTCAACCACATGGACGATTATATCACTTACATATCGCCACTTTTTGGCCCATCATGATCTTGCATATACCCATTTCTATATTTTCAACTACACAATCTGTTTTGTGATTTTTTGTTTCATTTCATTCACTTTTGTAGATCATTTAGTGTTACTTTGAAAATTAGGTTTTACATTTCATCTTGATTTCATTATCTTTCCAAGTCTAAACTTGCTGGTGAACCCCTTATTAGTCTACTTTCAACCTCTAGGACAACCCTAGTGCAAGAGCTCTTTCTCTTTTGCATTGAGATCTCTAGGGCTATCCTTGAATGGAATAGCTTTGCAAGTGGGTGTAATAGCATGTAATCACCTTAATTATTGCCATCCCTATTTTTAGATGGTTCCAATATTATATCTGGATATAGTATATTATAGGGGTTCACTATCAACACACATTGTACTTAAAAAGGCTCACGACTAGAGTTAAGTATAATACAAAATGGTGGCTCATTGCAAGTGTATGCACATACACTCAAATTTGGTCTGGAGGATTAATTAAATACAGATTATTTTATTAATAATCTTTAATTCTTATACTTATAAATAAATTGAATAATTTATTTATATATTTTATTTTATCTAATTCTTTCTATCCTAAATCATTTTCTTCATATCTTAATTAAATAAACAAATTTAATAAGTTTGTTTTATTTAATTAACCTCCTCTCACCAAATTTGAATTTTAAATTTGAATTTAGGCACATTTATACTAGCTTCTTCCCACCTTCCACCTCATCACGTGTCTCAAGAATTAAATTCTAATATTTAATTTGGCATTTATCTTCAAAAAATTCTAACTAATTTGGGACACTTGGCCTTCATCTCCATTTGATTCCTCCCCACACTTGGCAGTTTGTTCTTATGTAAGGAACATACTTCCCCTTTTCTTGTTAACCTCTTCATCTTCAACCATTCATCTCTCTAGATTGAATCCTAATCATTGATTCTTTCCATTTAGGCTCATGCCTTGGAAAATCTATAAATAAGCCCTCATTTACTCAGACAAAGAGAGAGTTGAGCATTTGTAGCAATTACACTTTGCAGAATTTTAATTAGCATTTTCATTCTAGTGAGCATTTCAGTATTAGCATTTTAGCATCAAGTAGTTTAATCATGGAATTTTCATTAACAACATCTTAAGTAGAAAATTTTCATCATATCATTTTTATACAACAATACCATAGTGTTACCTGTCAAATTTTCACTTCAAATTTTTTTAATTTTTCTTCCTTTAATAAATGGGTTTTGACGATGTCGCGATTTCCATAAAATTTATAACCTAGTCATGGCCCTCCCAAAATTCTTAAAAAGGTCGTCAAGTTCTAAAGTTTTGAAACCACTGGATTTCCCGACCTACTTATATCTCTTAAATTTTCAAGAATTATCCAATGATACCCCATGCAATCAGTGTATCAGAGGTTCTTAAAACTATATAATTTATGATAGATAGTTATAAAGTTCTATCCCTTGGAAATGAAGTTACCTCAACAAGATGTTTGATTTTCAAAATTTCTTCCCATTTAATAAGTTGTACGATGCCTTTAAGGGGATATCTTTTCATTCATTTCAAAATGCCAACTCTAGTCTTAAAATGTAATCTTTTAAATCCTCTGAAAGGACAACTCTTAAATAAGGAACATGGTGGAAGGAATTTAGTAATAGATTTGCACACTTTTTCTGGAAAATAAATGGTCACACTATTTAGTAATATTATTCCTTTTGTTTCCCTTTAGAGTTTTAATATGTTAATCTATTGCAAGCCAATATTCCATCTCAAATGTATCTTAAGTCGCTTTTGATCTGTCATCCTATGCCTCAATTTTGCTCAATAATTTCCCCCCTCTTAATCACTTCTCTACCATTAATAAAGTAAAACATTGGATATACTTAATCAAGGGACAATTAATGGTATATAGATAAATATAATTTATTTAATAGATACGATAAATATTTGTCTTATGTAACTTTTATATGTTAGATTATAATATTATGAAGGGGAATATATCTACAGTGTTAGATTATAATATTATGAAAGAGAATATATCTAAAGTAGAAGTTAAGATTTGTTAAACTATCACAAGTAAATGATCCAATCCATCAAAGTTATTTAGGGGTCAAATAAAGATCAATCGTACGAAATAAAACATAACATGTAACATCTCTTTCTCTATCCCTCTCTCTCCCTCTCTCTTCATCTTTCCCTATTACAAACATAACATGAACCTATTGGTAATGGAACTTGATTATCTCTTGGTTCAAAAATTTTCTTTTAGCCATGTTTGGATGCATGTAAGTGGATAAGCTATCACTTCTCCATTGAGACCTTTCTTTCACAAACATCTTGGTGTACCCATTGCACACCAAGATGCAATTTCTAGTTTAGTTTAGAATTTAAAAAATTATAATTAGTTTAGTTTTTAAACTTTCTATTCTAGTTAGCTTTTAAATTCCTAATTTGGTTTAGATTTTTAAATTTCTAATTTAATTAAATAGAATTTTAAATTTCTCATTAGTTTAGTTTCTAAACTTTACAATTTAGTTAGCTTTTAAATTTATAATTTACTTTAGATTTTTAGATTTCTAATTTAGTTTAGAATTTTAAATTTCTAATTAGTTTAGTTTTTAAACTTTAAAATTTAGTTAGCTTTTAAATTTCTAATTTACTTTAGATGTTTAGATTTCTAATTTAGTTTAGATTCTAATTTTAAATTTAGTTTAGATTTTTAAATTTCTAATTTAGTGTAGATTTGAGGTTTTTAATTTAATTTTGATTTAAATTTTATTAATTCAATTTTAATCTAAGTTTCTTAATCAATTTTTACTTTAGATAAAATTTAGATTTTAGATCTTTTACAATTTAGAATTTAGAACTAGATTCTTCTAATTTAGATAGATTTTTTTTTTTAATTAGAAGAATATTTAGTGTATTTAGTGAATCCTAAGTTATTTCATGTGTTTTTTTGTAGGGAATCAACATACATAAATTGAAGTAGTAGTCGAGCCAAATCTAGATCCTGGAACAAATGAAGTTGAAGAACACACAATTGATGTTAGGGGGGAGGCCCTACTGCAAGGAATGGATGTTGGAGAGGGGTCAGGACTTAGCATCTGGCATAGACCAATGGATGTGATGATTGATAAAAATAGCAAGTGCGAGGTGGATATTTCACTTCCAATTTTGTAAGAATACAATTCATAGACAATTCCACCACCTATAGTATAGAGACTTCAAGCTTCAAGCTTTCTACTCGTAGTTCCACGTCAAAAAGGCCATTGGTTGTTTTTCAATATGGTCCTTTGTAAATTTGCATGACTCCCTAAATTTATCATATACCCTGCATTTCTAGGTTGCTAGTACCTTATGAGGTTTTCACAATCCATTTCATTGGAGCACAGAGCTCAAAAAAATAAAATTGTTATGTTTACATCTACCTATGTATTATTGCAATGCAATGAAGTCTTTCATAGTATAAATGAAAGTCCAAGAAATTAATATATTATAAGCAAGGATGATTAGAAAAGGTGCAACAAACCTTTGATTTAATGAGCGACAATTAATGACAGAAATGAGAAACAAACTTTGTAGAAAAAACTCAGTCAAAAGTGTAGAAAGGATACCATAGTAAATGCAAATAAATTCATGGTCAATGAGAAAAAATTATGGCATGAAAGTGTAGCAAAGATGACTGTAAAGTGTGCAGAAAATCATCGATTTAATGAGCAGCATCTAATGACTGTAAAACTGCAGCAAAGATTCCATAATAAGTGCAGAAATTATGACATTAATGAGCATAAAATTTATGATGAATTAGCAGCATTCTCAGATTTAATGAGCAGAAAATCATGACACAAATAAGGTGCATAAAATTATTGAATGAAAGCACTGTACAAGTTTATGCCTTATGAACGTTGAAAGGAAAGGATAATAAGAAAAAAGGCAGTCACTTAAAATCTAAAAAAATCTCTCAATATGAACTCTTAATGACTTAAAATGAATGTCAAATGAATAAAGACAAGTGTATATCAAGAGAAACACAGATTTATTTTCAACATGCAAAAAAAACATATAGAAACATGTACACTAGACTGGTAAACACAATGTCTCCCGGAGAAAACCTTACTTGGGTGAACAATTCCACCTCTAGAGAGTAAATAGTCCTCGTTCAACAACTGAAAGTCTGATTACAGATGTTTACAATATCACCATGACATCCATGAGCTCCCACAACAACTTTCTAGTTCTTAACACACCTGCAACTACTCTTACCATGAAAAGACTTGCTACAACACACTTGCAATTGTCAAAGATTGGACAAAACCCACTTTACAATGAGAGCTAACCCCACAAAAGTCATGGAGAAACAACATATCACCTCCCTTGAGTCTCTGATACATGGAAAATGGAAAACCAAATGGAAAATGAGAAGATGAAACTCTAAAAACTCTTCGAATGTCAAATTCCCGCTACTCCTTGATGAATTTGTTGATTCTACTAGGGGGCAAATGTATGTTTTCTACTGTCTTTTGCACTTTTGTTGGGCATTTAACATTTTTTGTACCTATTGAAAGCAATGATACATGCATATCAAAATCAAATTAGATACATGCATATCCAAACCTTAGTTTAGGATACCTAGGTTGAGATAAGCAGCTTGAGCGAGTCTTACAAGAATTAAGCTTACCCAAGAAAAGCATTAAATTATGCTTATATTAACATTGTCAATTAGAGCATGACAAGTCATGCATATGAATTTTAGCTCTTATTTACTAGCCTATTGCACAATATTTTAAGTCACGACTACTGAAGCATAAAAAATATTGCATGTGAAGTTTTTTTTTGCTTATAAATTTAATACTAACCTATGGAAAGGAAGGAATGACCCTCAACAAAACTACAAGAAGGCAGCCAACAAAGACAAGATTTCATCCAAGGTTGTAGACCAAGGCTAGTTCTATTCTATACCAATGATCAGAAATTGATCAGGATAATGGATTCTCCATGTCATAACTAATAGTTAATGAAATGAACTTGAATTCATTATTTATCCCAGATTTGAGCATGGGATGACAAGATATAGTAAGGAATGGCTAGTCAACAATTAATTGAACATTAGAAGCTAGTGACTGATAATAGAGAGCTGGACAGATAATTGGCTATATAAGGCCATGAAATCTGAAATATAAGTGCTACATAGTCAGATAATGGATCCATAAAGTTTTGTTAAGATATGATAATAAAGAGTATCAAAATGGCATAAAGGGCATAAGAAAGTAAAATTCCAAATTGATGTGCACAGCAACATGTGGCTAGATCAACAAAGAATAGATTTTCTCTAGCCAAGATTTCACTATAGGGATTGGTTGCAATGGAAAAGGTGTCAACCAAGTTCCAAAATGAACATGAAGAAGCAAAGAGGAGAGTTGTTGACAAAATAAGCCACTGTCAACACAAGGTTCCCAAATAATGAGAGAGGAAAATATAGTAATCCCTTTACCATTCTTTCCTTCCAAAGCAAGCATAACATTGAGCTCCAAAAGAGAACCCTATAGCTATGGAGGCAATGCATAGTGAGCCTGACAAAATGTTAGTCTTTCTACATGATTTTGTACTTAGGTATCTCTTATTGAGATAAGTTTACATTTCTTCCGATTAAGTTTACTTAAAGTTTATAATTTTAAGAGATCCTCTTACTCAAACAGTACAGAATAACATTATTTGGCCTGAGCACAATGTCACATTATTTAAATCAAAATGATTTTTTTCTAGCTTGTAAGAGAAAATGGGAAACAATGATCTAAATGGAGAACAATTTTTTAATTTGCATGCTTCCTTTCAAATAAGTTATGCCATAAAACAAAAAATTAAGGAAAACTTTCAACCATTTGGAAGTAACCAGTACCTTTGAGGCATTACTTACTCAAGGAGGCAATCTATTGAATGCATCTCAAATTTTCTTAGATAATGGATTGCCTCTAGATTTCTTGTCAATGAAAGAACATGATAAGAAGGTTTGTGATTAAATAAAACTCAAACATTAATAATTGCAATAATATATAGATCCAATGTGATTCCATTTCGATCCAAGGATTCAGATGAAAGGGGATGTGAAGTCTATGTATATGTATATTGTATAGCCTCGGAAATTCAAATTCCAAGATATCTAGGGGACAACAATGTGTGAGAATTTTTCCATGACATGAGGCTGGAAACTATAGTATGCAATGCATGCAAATAATATCTCATCAAAATTCCCAATAAAACAAAAAAAACATGTGTTCTTAAAATTTGCATTTCATCAAATTCAATATCAATTTATAAATAAGCTCGTAAGTAGATTTCAAGTAAATTTAAAACTTCTTGAAAGTCCCACATAAACAATGTCAAATAGAGTAGAGTTCTAGAAAACAAAGAGAAAAACATTGAGACCCTCTATATCATTTTATGCTCAATCAATAAAGTTGCTTTGGAAATCTTTATTTTGTGTCTCTATGTATATCCTCCAGAGAATGGAGTGTTTTGCAAAGAATGGTTTTGTGCGATCAGATTTTGAATTCATCCAAACATGCATTTGACTTGCATTTGATTTGTTTTATGCTGCACTAGAAGTTTATGAAACATGTTTATGAATTTTCAAATAATGCTCATAGTGGGATAAAATACACCTCATAAATTATAAAAATGGTGACAAAGACACGAAAAAGAGGCAAAACATTGGCAATATAGTCATCAAAAGTATAATTAGGGTTTACAATGAATCCACAAATAATAGCGGTTGTCCCAAAAGTTGTAATGCCTAGAAGTGTTGCACTTATATAGCCCCAACGAATATTGAGTTTCATGTAATCAAATTGGAGATCTATTTCTTATTTTGATTGCACCATGCAAACCTTAAAAAGAGAACAATTATTAATGTGGTTTTAAATGTCAGGATTAAGGAATTATTAATCAACTTCAATGCAATACTCAGACTACAACCTCTTTTATAAATCTAAAAAATAAAAGAACCCAAACTAAGTTCAAGCTCAAATATAGGTTCTTTACAACTAAATGCATCTATAACATGAAGTGCATTCAACAATCAGTGCCCATGCGATTAAGAAATTATTTAGGAAACTTTAGAAAATTAGAGGATTAACCGTAGAGTAGCAAACATTGACTCTAGATTATCTATTTTTTATGTCATTAGTTTAATCTTCCATAAACCAAAGGACAACTTTTTGACCTGCAACATCAACTAGCTTCTTCTCTACTTTAGGTATGACTTCTTCTACAGGCCTCCTAAGAATTCCAATAAAAATGCCACCATCTCCAAAGCTATGAACATCAACAACAAAGGAGGAGTCAAAACGAAAACAACTCTTTAAATGCAATTCATAGAATAGATAGAAAATGTATATTAGTATTTGTACAAGATTTTGTATTTCAATATCTCTTATTGAGATAATTTTGCATTTCTTTTGATTAAGAAAAAAATGTACAAGCATGAAAACCCAGATGTTGAGTTGATGTTGACAAGGGGGTATCTTAGTGACCTCCCAATATGAACCATGTTGATAATGGTTGTCCCACAAGTTTCTTTTGACAACAGTATTATCATATCCATGCTTTTAAATTCATGTAGGATGGTAAGTCATTTCCCCTTGTTGGGTGCTTGAATTTGTTTTATAAGGTAGGATTCTAGAGATTTGAGTTGTTCATGGTCTTCCTTGCTATTGATCACCATGTCTGCAAGCTTAGACTATTGTTTATTGACTTTCTTATCATATAGAACTAGGGAGCAATTCTTTTTTGAATTTCTCTTATTTGGTTTCTTCAAATCACAAAATATACCCACAAATGTTTTGTAGGTGGTGAGTACAATTCTATTAATTCTCAGCGAATCCAAGTGGCTATAGCCAAAAATTTGTGTTCACACTAAAGTTTGAATTTCAATAAACACGTAGACATATTTAAGAACAACTTGTTGAATGACAAAGAAAGTGCTTTAAAAGGGGAAGGGTACATAAAATTATTCTAGGCATTAATATTATTAATTTTAAACTATAGAATGAATCCTAGAAGAAAACATGAGACACATTGTGTTGGTCTCATCCTCTGAAATTGAAATGATGCAAGAATAATGTCTTAAATTTTAATGCCATAAATCTCTATAGAATCTTCATAATATGTTAGTACTATAGTTTCACCTTGTGTGCCCTACAATCCCCAAAACACTCACTTGACTGGTTCCTCTCTGGACAATAATACTATTAATATATTAATACTTCTCTTAATATTAATATCTCCCCTGATATTTAAACAAAGAGAAATATCTCTTAACTATATACATAAAATGAATTTATTTTTTTATTTTTTTCTAATTATATACTAACACTTTGTTTTATTTCTATCTTCTATTCATAATTAATTATGAAACTATTTAGTACTATTTATAAATGAGTATATCTATTCATATATATTTACTTTATTCACTTTAAAAGAAAATAAAAAGAATAGAAATAACCACAAAAATTAAATAAGAGAAAACATTTTTTTTCGTCACTTTAATTTACTTAAAGTACTTAACTATACCTATTATTGTTCTTTTGCTTCTTTCAACTTTAACTTACTTAAAGATTAAATGGTAAAAATCATTTAAAAGTTAAATGGACATTGAAATAAGTGTTCCATATTTAAGAAAGGCTTTTTGAGAAGAATTTACATGAAGCCCTGAATGAGGGAATCCTAAAGTCTTCCACATGAAATTAGGTTTATAAAAAAGGCTTTCACATCATGCTTTATCCTTTAGCATTAGTGTTAGTGTTTTTATGCCACTCATACATCTTAATTAACTATAATGGATTCCATTTTCCCGTGACTTAAAATTATGATGATTCTACTATCAAATTTTATTGATTATGTGCATCAACATTAATAGGCATATTCTTTGATGTTGGTTGTTGATGAGCTTTGTTAGGGTTTGGTGTTTTCTAAGGTCATCATTGGCCCCTCTCGTGTCATACTACCCTTCCTGTGCAAGAAATTGTTTCCTTCATTGAGTACGGTTGCATTTATTGCGGTTTTAGGGGTTTATTATGCCTTCAACTGGTACTAACCCAGAAATTCATGCTGGTGTTAGCGGTTCATCAATGCAGTTCAATGGCTCCCCCACCGAACAAGCGACCTTAGAAATTTCTTTCAAAAGTCTTTCACGAGGTAAGCTTTTTGATGCCCCTACTGATGTAGTTTTTCCTTTACCTGATTTTGATTATGCATGACAATGGCTCGAACAACACACCCTTGTGGGTTACTTTGTTGGGAGGACTCCCCTCAAAAGTGTGCTAAAAGAATGGGTTAGCAAGGCCTGGGTCCCTCATGGGGTTTGCCTTGATATGGTCCAGAATTTGACCAAAGGCTTTTTTCTGTTCCGTTTTACGGAAGTCAGTCATGTCCAAGCTATACTGAGCCATGGGTCTTGGTATGTTACGTCCTCTTTGTTGGTTTTCCAAGCCTGGACTCAGGATTTTTCTATCTCAGATGACACCAAAATTCATGTCCTAGTCTGCATTGAGTTTCCCGGGTTACCTCTATCCTGTGTCCCTTTCCTTTACCACATTGCTTCCTCTTTGGGGAAGGTTGTTTGTATCAAACCTGAAAGGTTCTTCCAAGCTCCACCTCCAAAGAGGGTTTTTGTGGAAGTTGATTTATCCAAGGACTTGAAAGGAGTTTGTTGACATTCAAATTGGTGCTATTAGGCACACCCAGAAGGTCACATATTTGAATCTACCCAACACGTGTTATCGGTGCTAGTTTGTTGACCACAAGATCAACGACTGCCCTTTGACAATTCCTTGTACTGCTTCACCATCACGGGATGTTGAAAAGACTCGTCAGGCAGAAACTTTTGCTAAGGCTGAACCAAAATGGACTACGGTTTCAAATCAGAAAAACAAGTCTTCTGGTTCTGGGTCGGCTCCCAAGGCCACCAAACCATCAAAATTGATTTCAAACCATTCTGAGAAGGGGACAGTTGCTTCTGTATAGCCTAGGTCAAAGGCCATGCCTCAACCTATGGCTATTATATGTGCTCAACTGGTTATTCAACCTGCAACGGGGGCTCAACGACGGTCTCGCAGCCCGTCTCCAGAGTCAGAAGAAGGAGAATATGTACAAAAAAAAAAAGATCTTCTCCTCCTATTCAGATTGGTTCTATCCAAACAATTTTTTAAAGAATAGCTTCTCTTCTTTGGTTGAAGAGGACCTGGATTCTACAACTATGGAAGACTTTCTTCCATGAATTGTATCTCATGGAACGTTCGAGGTCTAACTAACCTCTGCAGAAAGTCTTCTGTTAGGAATGCTTTACAAAAACATTTAGGGTTTGAAGTGCTTTGTCTTCGGGAAGTTAAAATTTTAGGTTTTTTGCTTGCTTCAGTTGGTCGCTCTATTTGGCCAGCCACTACTATGTTTTGCACTTTGCATGAGGCTGGTCGTTGTGGCTCTATCACTCTTTTTTCCCTACGTTTGCAGTCTTGCGTGGTGGACCATGGGATTGACCCGTCTAAGGGGCTGGTCTGGGTTCTCCTTAATATTGGGAATCATTCCTTCGAGATTATTAATGTCTATGCCTCTAATAATGTCGTCGAGTGCTGTTGGCTTTGGCACTGGATTGTTGATTCTCTGGCAGTTGCCACCTGGTTGTTCTGCGGGGATTTCAATATGGTGGAGATGGCGTCTGACAAGGATGGCACCGTGCATTTTCGTTGGGTTGCGAGTGAAAAGGAGGCATGGTTTTACATGCACAATAAATTGGGATTTTTTTATCACAATATGGTTTTCCACCATTCTCATTCTCTATGGCACACTTGGTGTAACTATAGGGCTTGTTTTGACAGAGTTTTTAAATGCCTTGATTGTGCCATGATCTCAACTAAATCTTTTTTCTCCTTCACCAGCTCTACCTTGCAAGTAAAGTCATTAGTGGATGTGACTCTTTCTGATCACTTCCTAATTCAATTTTGCATTGAATGGGTGTCTCACCAACCCCGCACGTGTAAGACCCATTTTTTTATGAACACGTCTTTGCTTTCTCATAAGCCCACCCTGGCCCACATTCACTGGGTCTAGAACTTGGAGCGCAGGCCACCTGGCCATACAGGCTAGATTGCTTGGTGGAATGATGCCATCATTCATACTGCACATTTTTTGAACATTTATGGGTGTGAGTTGGCTATCTTTCATCAGCATTCTTATGAGGCCACCATTGTCGACTCGCGTGTTGCTATGGAAGCTTTAGCGGCCAGTCCTTTCTCCCCATCACATCAAGTCAGGGTGGAAGATTTAAGGCAGCAAAAACAAGTGGCCAATGCCTAGTCTGGTAGAGGTGCTCAAATCAAAGCTTGACTTCACTGGCTTAAAATTGGTGATCATGCCTCTAAAGAGTTTTTTTTGGCTCTTCATGCTCGACACTCTTCCCCAGGCATCAAAGCTATCAAAGATGGTAACTAGGTGCTCTATGAACTACCTGACATTCTTCAGGCCTTTGTACGTCACTATGAATACGTTTTCACTGCTCAAGACCCCACGCGTGTGTGCTAGCAAGCCCTTTAGGACTGCCTTGTTGTTGTGCCACATAGGCTTTCTTTAGCCCAGATTAATTTTTGTGATCAATTGTTAACAATTGATGATCTCAAGGAATTTGTTTCTTCTATCGCCAATGGCAAGGCTCTTGGGATTGATGGCTTCCCTTGTGAATTTTATAAAGCCCTTTAGCACTGTGTTGGGAATGATTTGCATCATGTTTATCTTGAAGCCTTTCAAACCAACTCTTTAGGCAATTTAATAAATAAAGGCAATATAGAGTTCATACCTAAGCCTAGGGATCTAGAGGATATTTGCAACTGGAGGCCCATAACGCTTCTCAATGTTTCGTACAAAATCATTTTGAAAGCCTTGGCTCTGAAAATTCGACACATCTTGCCTTAGGTTGTGTGCCCCGAATAGAATGGTTTCATCAAATCCAGGTTTATTCTAGATAATATTATTGTTGTTTGGGAAGTTATGGATTTGGCTTGACAGTCGAACTAGAAAGCGGTGTTCATTAAAATTGATTTTGCCAAAACCTATGACCGCATTGAATGGCCTTTCATTCTTGGGATGTTGCAAGCCTTGGGATTTGGGCACAATTTTATACAGTCTATTTGTATGCTTTTTTCTGATGCTTCAGCTTGCATTTCCATTAATGGTTGCCAACTTTCTACTTTTGGGATTTTTTGCTCCATTCGCTAGGGATGCCCTCTTGCCCCTGCTTTATATGTGCTAGCAGCTGAAGGCTTTGGCTATTTTCTCGCCCATTTCGTCTCTTAGTAGCGTGTTAAAGGGATATCTCTCCCAGACTCCCAGGAGCAGCTTGTCAATGGCCACTTTGTTGATGATTCTTTTCTCACTCTCTTGGAAGAGGAGGAATCCATCACTGCTGCCCCTGATACTTTTTGTCTTTCCTTCGGTTTTTCTATTCAATGGCACAAGACCTTATGCTACAGACAATCAGTGCTCCGCACTCCTGTGTGGCTCCAAACCTATAACTAGAAGTGGATTAGGCAAGGAGAAATCTTTCATTTTTTGGGCATTCCCTTTGCCTTTCAAGCTTCCCCCTGGGAGCTTTGGCAAGCCGGTCTCTCCAGGGTTGAGCAGAAGTTGGCCTATTGGATTACTAAGCCTCTCTCATTGGCTAGTAAGTTCTAGGTGTGCTCTAAAATTTTGGCAGCCACTCATGTCTACTACTCTTCCTGTTGGACTCCTTCTAAATCTGCCTACAATAGGCTTGAAAAACTACTCCGAGATTTTCTATGGGCCTCCTTTGAAACCCATAAGGTTTTTCATCGGGTTGCTTGGGAGTACTGCTATCTCCCTAAGGATTATGGAGGACTTGGTCTTCTCTCCACTCAATGGCAAGGGACTGCCCTTTGTGTCAAATGGATTATCTGGGCTCTTACTAGAGATGAAGCTTGGGAAATTCACCTCAGGCATTGTATTCATTCTGGCTTTCCTATTCACATACCCTCCTGGTTATGAGGGAGCCGGTTCAAATTTTTGGCTCCTTTGTGGTCAAGAGCATCTAGCGCTCCTAGGAAACTATTAAGTCATGGATCTGATGGGCCGGGGCTAGATTTTGTGATGGGCTTTCCATCAACCAACAAAAATTATGGTGGTCTCCCCTTTTGGTTCATAATGGTCAACCCTTGGCCAAGTCTTCTGGACTCAAGGCCCTTAGATTTCACAAAAGAGGCATTCAAACCCTGCATCAACTCTTTCATAGGCTAACTATGCATCTTTTGCAGTGGGAGGCTTTTAAATCCCATTATAATCTTCAAAACCAAGACCGTTCTACTTTCGATGGGCTGGTGAGCACCATTCTGACAAACATTCTTCACAAAGTTGGCATTCATGGGCACAAACCTTGGTGGAAAGAGTGAAAATGGTTTCCAGATACCCTTGTCAGGGGCTACAAGCCATGAATTTGATACAGGTGGCTTTCACCCCATTTTCTTATGATTAGTACTTTGAATGAGAGGTGGCTTCTTCTTTCCTCTGCCCATACTTGCTGTAAGAGGTTTGATGCCATTTGGTTTGCAAGGGTTAATCCAAAGCTGGCCCACTTTGCTTGGTGTATTATTTTCCAAGGCTTTCCTGTGGGTTCTCGGCTTGTTCACTTGGGCATTCCTAACCCTTGTTGCCCTTTTTGTGGGCAATCTGAAAGCTTTAAACATCTTTTTTGGTTTTTTCCAAGATCTCAACAACTCTCAACTTGGATTCATGATTTTCTTTCGGCCTTTTCGGCTGAAACCCTTCTCTTGGCATATGATTTTGCTGGGGGACCCACCTAGAATTCCGGCTAAGTTCACCCAGCTTTGACACACTTTCAGGGTGTAAATCCTCTTCAATATCTGGAAAGATAAAAATTATTATATATTTGCTCATTTTCATTTGGATATTAATGTCTCTATTTATGCGAAAGCAGTTATTTGCTCTAATATTCTCCTACAGATTCAAGTGGAAGCCAACAAGATTGCACTGGAGGTGGCTCACCTATAGGTCCTCTTGGACCACTGGGCTAATGCCCTGTGTACTGTGGCTCGGCTTCCAGATTTTCCCTCCTCCTCCTGCGATCGGTCGCCCTCATGAGGCTGGAAGCGAAATGATTTGACGCGTTCCCGCTCACAACCTCCCGCTCGACATGACTCCCAGCCTCCCAGGCGGGCTCATTCTCCTCCACCGCATCTTGGTCAAGGTTGGCCTACTGGTGGTGCTATGGGAAGTGGTGGTGGCGGTTTTGGGTGGCCTCTAATGCTCTGCCTGCTTCAGGATATTTTTGGCCTACCAGTGGAAAGAGTTTCCTGCAGCTGGCTCTTGCAATCTCACCCCGGTGCGAGGAAAAATAAAAAGATAAAGATAAAGATGATGATGGTTGGGGTGCTCCTCCTAATTTCACTCCAAACCCTGCTGACGTATGGGGGAAGAATCTGGATGATAGGGATCCCCCAGGATCCACTAGCACTGCTTTGGCCACATGATTATCTATTTTTTCTTTTTGCTTTTTAACTTTTGGGCTAGGCCCATGTCATCTATATGTTTTTGGATTTTCTGGGCTCTTCCGATGTGACTCTCGGGGTGTGCCTTCTAACCACCCGCCCCTTTTTTTGTGAATTTGTATTTTTATCTTATCTAATATAGATAACTATCTATTCATCAAATAAAACATTAATAGGCATATTAATATCCATGATAGAGAAAACATAAAGAAAATGTATTAATCATATTGGTTATGCTAAAGTTGACTTACAAATTAATTTTGGTAGAATGTGGATTTGTGTGCTAAATACTCGCATAAGCAATAACGATACAATATTCAAGAAGTTGTGCACATGAGTGATTTTTATTGGACTACTCTACATATCAAAAAAAATTGTGATGCTAATGAACTATCCACCTCTCCTAATTTGATAGAAATTTTACTACTTTCTTTTCTCTTTTCTTTTTTTAACAATATTTACTCAATCTTCTAATGTTTTGGCAGGAATGTCATAAATTTTTAATATAATAAAAGTGTTGTGATATAAGAAGTGGTTCCATTTCTTATTCCCCATTTTTTATAAACACAATAAAAGTTTCCTATACTCACGAGTATGAATTTAAATTAGTGCATAAATAGATATTCTTAAATTGGGAATGTGATCATTATGAACTTAATAGAGTTAGATGTTGGTTAAACTATTTTTATGTTATTAATTTCATTGTAAAATAGGTAGAATTTCCCCAATTGGGCACTACAACCCTGATGCCAATTAAGATTAGCATTTCCATGTGAAAGGAGGATGGGAAACTTTAATATTAACTAGGCTCAATTTTAAGCTGTATATGGATAGTATATTGAATGAATTTTAAAGATTGGCTGCTCAATAAACTGACTGACCGATTGCATCAATTGATAGTGTAAGTGCAATTAATATCAATATCAACATGGGCAGTTTGTTGTCTGGAAGCAAGACAACGTGATTGTTCCTCCTCCTAGATGCAAACGAGGAAATAACTGAGGTCTATGTAGAAGGAGAATTCTTTGATGACCAAAAAGGAGAGCATTGATAGTTGAAGATGATGGTACTTTCTACCTCATGCATGTTGGCCTATGATGGAGCATGAAGCTAATCATTTTGGTGAAACCCATTTCCCATGCATCAGTAAGAGTAGCTTAATAATCTATAACTATGGAATTTACTAATCCTTCCATTTAAATTAACTTATTATCATATTAAGGTTCCTCTCAATAAAAAAATATTTATAATATTATCATTGTAAGAATATTTTAGTGGATCCATCATTCATACAACCAACTATTTTCTTTTTTCTTACAATTTAAGAATAGCATATCGTTCAACTACTAAAGACTTAATGAATCACGATTATATTTGCTGGAGTGGTTGGGCATGAAGTTATGTAAGGAGTGAGTGATTATTTTCTTAATAAAAATGCAATTCATTAGACATGACAATAACTCCACCATTCTTGAGTATAGTGTCTTGAAGATAGCAACCCCTAATTTTTGAACTGGCTTGAAAAACACGTTTCTACAGAGGAAATATTGATGGATAAGGAAGAGACAACCAACCTTCTGCTAGTTGCATTAACATATTTATTTATCAATCAGTTATGAATCTTCCTTCTCGCTTACCAAGCATTGACATGGCATGCACATTAACTACTCCTGACACTACTGCAATTTTCATGGTGACATGACATGAAGTTCATGCTCTGGCTCAATAGAAAAACTACACCTTCTTCCTACCATTATCAACTATGCTTTCTTGAGGGGCCACTTTGATCTCAGTAGGGGGATGAAAGGATAGAGAGTGCAGCTAAGATATGACATGCCAAACAAGCAATCTGATAGCCTAGCAATATGGAGTGTATTATGAATAACCATTAGGAGTTATTAAAGTTACATTATCATGCTTACATCAAAGACTCAACGTATACCATGGTTAGTATTTTCTCAAAAACTTGCATTGGTTAATAAGATTATCATTAGTAACACTTGTAGTCATATCATGGCAATGGTGGTTTCAATTGGGTGTTCTTGATGTAAATTTTAGGGAATGACAACCCGTTATGGTAGAAAAGAAACCATAATGGAGGAATTTATATCATTTCTATATAATGTAAAAAACTCTTCTAATGAAGCCACAGTTGTTGAATATTAATTGACTCATTGTCTGTTTGAACAAGATAAGTATTGATCCGTTGTTTTTTTGAACAAGATAGATATTGAACCACTGTCTATTTGAACAGGAAAAATAATATCGATGGAGGGAAGAGAGATCGAGTAAAAATTCTAAACTTAATCGATGGAGAGAAGATAATCTGTAAACGAAACTTAGCTTTAAAAAAAAAACCAAACCATTAAAAACAAAACATGACAAAATCAAATGCTAAAAACTAGAGGGCTACCACATATCAATTTCGCCCTGTTATTAAGCCCCTGCAACTAGTTAAGCATCTGATAACATTGATGTTTTAGGGCTATGGTATTCATTCTACAGAAGATTAATGCACCCTTGTAAAGGAAAATATTAGTTGAGTTAAAATAATTTACATGCACCTACTTGTTGTTCGTTTTCTGCCGTTTGCCTCGCTCTCACCAGAAATTACCAGAAATCACCTCTATTATGGATGAGAATAGCACTCATGTTAATGAAAATGACACTCTGATGGAAATACCTCGAACAAACCCCAAACCAAATATCTTTGTACAGTTTCCCAAGAGTCACAAACTTTGAGGGGGTTTGTTAGAACACCCCCTTCGACTGAAAGGGGGGGTGTTCGATCGAACCCCCTTCATTAGAAACCCCCCCTTCGAGTGAAGGATTTTTTTAATGTGTTTCCATCAATAACATAATTATCTTCATTAAAATATTAGTAACCCACTATTGTGGAATCTCCCATTTCTAAGTTCAACTTTTTTTCAAAATGGTACTTTCTGGTGATATTAGGGAATGGGAAGTTGAACCTATACCTATCATGCAAGTAGATTTGAATTGGCTTGAGGAAGAGCAGCTTGACATCATTTATGAGCTGCACTCATTGGTATGGAAGGAGAAAACCATCTATATTGAGTACAACAAAGTAATTTTCATTTTGAATGAAGAAGAAGAATGAGTTGAACTTCACAATTTAGTTATGGAGATGTAGCTAGAACCGTACAAAGACCCAACACCTTCATTGGTTTTATCACTTGCATGCAGTGTTTTGTGAAATGTAATGATAGCGCTTGTTCTGAAACTATTTTTGTTTCAAAATCCTTCTTTATTTTAGTCATTTTCAAGACCATTATTTTGTAATGTAATAGTTTTGGTGTGTATATATATAGGGACTTTTAAATGTAAAGAGAGAGGGGGGTTAGCTAGCTTTTAGGGGATATAGTCTCATGGTATGGGAACTTGAGGTTTTGAACTCAATTTTGGCATTGAAGAGATAAAGAAAATGTTTCTCATTTGTGCATTTGCTACTTTTTTCTTTTGATTACAACTGAGCTTTGAATCATTGTAATTAATCTTCTTTGTGTTAGGGTTAGAAGGAAGATATATAACAAGTTAAATGGAGATATGAACAATAAAATAGAGTAATAAAACACACATAGAAGACAACACAAAGAATTTAACGTGGTTCACCCAATATGGGCTACATCCACAAAGCCACAACCATCCAATAATTTTATTATCCAATTCAAAAATATTAAAATATTGCAATAATACCATACTACAACTCTCCATCCTAGTTGCTTATAACAAGCTTTTGGAAGCTTCCAAAAATTAGGGTTTACAAAGTCAACTTTTTTCTTTTCCGGTGATGAAGCGAAAAAAGGTCAAGGATACATCGAGTGTACAGTACTAAAAAGTGTACTTTATAGCATGATCAATCACCACATACCAACAATCTCCCACTTGGAGACTGATCACGTTCCATACCAGCACAATCTCCCACTTGGATACTGATCCTGGATGACACTGTTGCACTTACAACTCCCACTAGAAATAAGCACCTTGGACCCTATTGCTCTGTTATACTTGAATTCAACCTTGGATACTTGAAGGCCAATCGAAGCTGAAGAGGAACTCATCTTCTCCCTTTTCACTACCTCTGTAAACATATATGTTGGATTGTGATCTTTATGTATCTTTTCCAGCTTTACCTGTCCATCCTCCAATATTGACCGAATGAGATGATATCTCAGTTGTATGTGTTTGGTTTCAGAGTGCAAGGCTGAATTCTTTGCAAGATGTATAGCACTTTGGTTGTCTATAAACAAGTGATTTTGAGCCTTTGTTTTTCCCAAATCTTCCATGAAGACCTGTAGCCATATCATATCATTTTCTGCCTCTATGACAACCACATACTCTGCCTCTATGACAATCACATACTCTGCCTCTTTGGTGGATAAAGCAACCACCTTTTTCAATTGATAAATCCAACTCACTATTGTCCCACCAACTATAAATACATAACATGTGGTGCTCCACCTAGTATCTATATCCCCTGCCAAATTTGAGTCAACATAGCCTTTCAAATCTGTATTAGAGCCCCCAAAACATAAACATATATTGGATGTACCTCTCAATTACCTAAGAATCCATTTTATCGCATTCCAATGCTCAACTCCAAGATGACTCATATACCTGCTAACAACTCCTACAACATGTGCAATATCTGGTCACATGCATACCATGGCGTATATTAAACTGCCTACAACTAAAGCATATGGTACCTTGGACATATTTTCTTCCTCCTCTTGTGTCTTTGGACACATATCCTTAGTCAATTTTTACATGATTGGGCAAAGGTGTGCTGACAAATTTTTCCTTCTCCATATGAAATCTCTGCAACACCCTTCAACATAATCAGCTTGAGATAAAAATAATTTCTTGTTTTTCCTATCTCTTGTAATCTTCATACCAAGGATTTTTTTCTGCCCCCAAATCCTTCATAGCAAATGAACTTGCTAATAATTGTTTTAACTCCTCAAGATGTTATCCATGTTAGACCCCGCTACAAGCATATCATCAACATATAAACAAAAAATAGTGTAGCTATCTTAACCTAACATCTTAAAATAAACCCAATGGTCTGAATTACACCTGTTGTAGCCTCGATCAGCCATAAAACTAGAAAATTTAATATACCATTGCCAAGGTCCTTGCTTCCAGCCATATAAACTTTTCTTCAATCTGCACACTAGTTTCTCCTTACCTTTGACCTCAAATCCTTGTGGTTGTTCCATATATATTTCCTCTTCCAAATCACCATGGAGAAAGGTTCTTTTAACATCAATTTGCTCTAAATGAAAATCTTCAATAGCCACAATACTTAAAACAATGTGAATAGAAGTCATTTTAATGACTAGAGATAATATTTCATCAAAATCAATACCCTTTTTTTGTGCAAAGACCTTTAAAACCAATCTAGCTTTAAATATTTTCTTACCTCCATCCTCCTCTTTCAACCTGTAAACCCATTTCTTCGGTAAAGCCTTTTTACCTGCAAGCAACTTTCATAATTCCCAAGTCTGAATTTTCAGCAAGGAGTCCATTTCTTCTTCCATTCCATGCTCCCACTGAACCTTGGTATCTACCTGCATAGCTTCATGATAACATTTTGGTTCCCCAACATCAGTTAATAACATAGAATACAAAGAGGGAGAAAATCTTTTTGGAGGTCTACTTATCCTTGAAGATCACCTAACATTCACTAGAGTTTGTTGTATTTCTTGTTGTTGTTACTGCAGAGCATGAGGAACCACTAGAACATTGTTTTTTGTAATATAATCCAGCATTGCATAATCCTTTTTTGTCTTCTCATGCTATTGCAATAGATCTTTGTACAACACTTTCTCATTGAATGTGAAATCACTGCTTCTCACAATTTCTTATTTTCAAAATCCCAAAGCCTATAACTAAATTCATCAATGCCATATCCAAAAAATATACATTTCTTTGATTTTGCATCAAGCTTGGTTCTATTTTCAAATCTACATGTGCAAATGCTTCACAACCAAAGGTTTTGAGAAAAGAATAACTCGCCTTCTTACTTATCCATTCTTCCTCTAGAATACCACATCCAAAGGATTAGATGGACCTCTATTAATTAAATAAATAGTAGTGTTTACAGCCTCTGCTCACATGTTTAAGGGTAGCCCAACATGCAATCTCAAAGTTTGAGCACACTCCATTATTGTTCTATTCATGCATTCAACCACCCTATTTTCGCGTGGAGTCCTTGGAACCATTTTTTGCCTACGTATACCATTAGAAGAATAGTAATATTCAAAATATTTACTGGAATACTCACCACCATTATCCGATCTAAGACATTTTAGCTTTTTACCCGTCTCATTCTCAACCAAGCTTCTCCATTTTTTAAAAGTTTCAAATACATCAGATTTTTGTCTAAGGAAATAAATCCATACCTTCCTAGTTGCATCATCAATGAATGTAACATAATACTGAGAGCCACTAAGAGAAGATACTCAAGTTGGTCCCCATACATCCGTATGCACAAACTCTAATTTCTCATCTTTCTTTTGCTTCCCATCTTTGAGAAAACTAACTCTCTTTTGTTTCTCATAAACACAACTTTCACAAAAATCCATATTAACACATTTTAGACCTAGTAAAACATTGTTTGAATGAATTAATTTGATACCTTTTGCACTCATATGCCCAAGTCTATAATGCTATAGTGCTGATTTGGAATCCATAGTAACTATCCAATTTTCTGCATGCTAAACTACAACAACTGTTCCTGAACATTGATTTTTATCTACAATAGCTAACGTAGAAGGAACAGTATGACCTGTACAAAGATATAAGGTGCCTAATTTCACACCTTTTGTAACCTTCCAATTTCTATCACTAAATGTAGCAACACAACCTTCATCATCTAGTTTCCTTGTACAAATTAAATCTATTTTTAACTATGGAACGCGCCTTACCACATGTAGTATTCAATAATTCCCATTCTGCAACTTAATCTTGATTCTTCCCTTTCCAACAATATGACAAGGTTCATTAACTCCCAAATAAACCAACCCAAAATCCCCATGGACATAATCAAGGAAATAATTTCTATGGGGTGTAGCATGAAATGAAGCCCCTGAATCTAACACCCAAGAATCATCAATATTGTCAAGGGAAAGAATCAACGCATCCTCATTAGATTTATTACTTTCCACATTTACCTCTTTATTTCCTTCCGTTTTTTCTCCTTCTTTATTTTTTTGAGACCAACAATATTTCTTTAAATGACCTATCTTACCATAGTACCAACAATCCCTCTTGTCTCTAGATTGGGACCATTTGTCCCTTGATTTTCCTTGTGACTTCCCACAACTTCCAAAATTGTTTCATCTCTCCTTTCTTCTACCCCTTCTTTCTGCATTCAAAACACTACCTGATGTGGATGTTCAACCTGAGCTTTTCCTACGAATTTCGTCACGCAAAATAACACCAACAACATCATCAAACTTCAATGTATTCGAACTAGAAACAAAATTGCTAACAACCATTACCAAGCTATTCCAGCTTTCGGGCAAAGAACACAGAATCAAAAGAGCCCTAACTTCTTCATCAAAGTTTACTATTACAAAAGTTAATTGATTGGTAACCGTATTAAACTCATTTAAATGATTAGCAACTAACCCACCTTCTACCATTTTCATATTAAATAAACGCTTCATAAGAAATACCTTATTTGAAGTGGAAGGCTTTTCATATAACTTCACTAGTGTTTCCATCAACTCTTGAGTTGTCTTTGTTGTTGTAATATTCAATGCCACTGATTGTGCTAGGCATAAATGAATACTGCCAAGTGCCTTTCTATCCAAAATATCCCAGTCCTCATCTGACATTGCTGTGGGTTTCTTGGTTTCCCTTCCAATGGCTGCCATTAATCCTTCTGATAGAGGTAGTCCTCCATCTTCATCTTCCATAACTGATAGTTCTACCCATTGAACTTATCAACCTTCAACTTACCCTCATCTGCCATTGCTCTCACTTAACTGTGAGACTTTCCTAGAGATGATAACCGAAAACAACCCACTCTGATACCACTTGTTAGGGTTATAAGGAAGATATATAACAGGTTAAATTTAGATCTGAACAATAAAATAGGGTAATAAAACACACATAGAAGACAACACAAAGAATTTAACGTGGTTCACCCAATATGGGTACATCCACAAAACCACAACCATCCAATGATTTTATTATCCAGTGAAAAACATATTACAATAACATGAATAATGTCATACTACAACTCTCCATTCTAGCCACTTATAACAAAATTGTAGAAGCTTCCAGAAATTAGGGTTTACAAAGTCAACTTTTTTCTTTTTTGGTGATGAAGCAAAAAAAGGACCCCGACAAGGATACATGAAGAGTGTACAGTACTAAAAAGTGTACAGTATAGCATGATCATTTGTCACATACCAACACTTTTGATTCCTTGTTCTATGAGATTGCGTTTGTATTATCTCTAAAGCTTTGAATAGGATTAATTCACCCATAAAGTGATTTTTCTAGTCATCCTCCTTTGATACCATTCATGAATATCAAGGATTACTTAACTTTGCATCATTTATTCACACTTTCTTTACTTTAAGCTTCAAATTATCACATCTATTTTCATGGATATGATTAGATATCATTAGCTTTCCTGCTTTCTGGTTAAAATCATACCCAATTTATTCATTCATTGCAAATTATTCAAAGGTAGTTGCACCTTGTCAAATAAGCAAAGAGAACTTATAGTGATCACCACAAGTGACTCAACTGTTGGGAAAATTTTCATTTGTGTGGGCCAAAGTAAATTATTTAAAATGAAAAATCTATTAGGCGATATATTTTTCATGACTCAGCTAGGGATCTTGATTTGAAAGATTAGTTTTTTATTCTTAGATTTTTGAAAATATCTCTATGCAAAGGGAGATTGGCAACTCCATCTAAAATTTTAAAAAAATCATGATGCAATGTCAGAAACCTCAAAGAAATGGGGAAAGACCTAGCCCTACTATCCCAGAGGTTCTTGCTATGGATTATAAAGGACTCCATGAATTTTGGGAACATTTTAAATAGAGCATTGTCAAAGATACGAAAATTGGTTTAACTATTGAAAAGGATCACAAATTTGCACTTTTGTTGAGAAGTCTCCATGTTAGGTTTTTCAAACTAAAGTAGCTTGAAGAAATAAAGAAATATCTAGACACCTAGGAGAAAAAAATAAGGAAACTCCAAGAAGAACTTCAAGTTAATAATGATGACTCTTCAAGTCTCGCTAGTCCTCTTTGCTTTTCAACTTTTGATGCTAAAGAAATGGGTTTTATCAAATTTGATGAAAATTCAACATCACTAGAGAAAAATGAACTAGCAATGAATTGTTGAGATTTCTTTCTACTCCAGAGTTAGAAATATTTAATTTTGATACTGTTGAGGAAGATAAGAGTCTTCAAATTGACTCATGGTCATAGTATGCATTTTTTGAATTTCAAGATCAAGATGATAAAAAGGAATTTAATGAATACACCTTTAAGTCATTTCATTTTGAAGATGAAGAAAATTTAGCTCTTACAACTTTAAGGAACAAGCTCTATAGTTAAAAATAAGTGAATGTCTACCTAATTAATGGCCCTTTCAGATCTTAGATCACAAAAGAGAAACAAATTTCTGAAAAACCAAAGATTGGCTTGACTTTGTAAACATCAAAATATTTGGATGACGACCCTCTTTGTGAAGAAGAAATTATACTTCAATTTTTATCATCTATTGAAGGAAAGGATTAAATTTTCCAAGCTTCAATTATAGATGTATCCATCCCTTTAGTTGCAGATAAAGCATTTTATGATTTGGTTGCAATAAAGGAAGGGAAATTTTCTATAACCAAAATGGACCCCATGCTTTATGAGGCCTGTATTCCTTTCAAATTGAGAGAGAATGAAGGTATCAAAAGTGGCTTTATGCATGATGAGTCTGATAATGGAAACATAGGAAGAAATGTATCTATAATTTTTGAGAACTTTGGTTATTTTCACAAGACACTATTCTACAGTTTATTATTCAACCATGGAAACACTATCAACAATATAAAGAGCTAGCGTTAAGATCAAGAAGATCCAAATTTTTTTGATGAAAAATGGTTGTTTGCTAGGCATCTTTATGAATCACTTCATCTTATAAGCTTCATATTTACATTCAAGGTTTTTAATATATAAATGATTTTGTGGTTGCCTCTTGCATGGATGTCCCTATTTCACAATGGCATTTATTTCTCCCTACCAGTCAATGGTTTTGCATTGTCTTTGGGGATTCAAGTGTCACACTTTGTCTGAGTGCGTAGGTATCTTAGGTCACTTTAATTCAAGTCTTTTTGGTTTGGTCCCATTTTTGGTTTGTGCCTCGTTCTCCTTCACCTCGTCTACAAAGCAACACCTAGTTCTCCTACCTTTCTTTCGACTCCATTGCCCAATGAACTTTGACTAGTTTGTACCAAAGTTCTAGAATTCTCAACATTTTCTTCAAAAATTTAGTCCCTAATTAGAGCCAATGTTACCCATCAAATTTTCACTTCAAAAGGGTAAAATTACAAAGTTGTGTCATACTTTTATAAAGGAAATGGAAAACACTGATCTAACTTTTAAACTTGAATCACTAAAATGTTATATATATGTTTTGAATTTTGAAATGATGTAAAATAGTAAAATATTTATTTTTTAGTATATGTTATGTTTATATTTTATGAAAAAATTTAAAAATTATTTGAATATAGTTTTCAATAAATTAGCACTATAATCTAGGTGTGGATAAAATGCACAAAAATGAAGTTACATGAGACATCAATCTTTATATAGTAAATTATATTATTTTTCCTTCAATTTTTTTGTGTGTATTTATAACTTGAAACTTTAGAACATGGATATATTGTTCAAATAATTTTGGATTTGATTGTGTACAAATTTTTGACATCAATGTTTTGAATCACACTCCATGATCCATCATCAAGATGAGCAGAGAGCATAAGGAGAAAAGGGAGAGAACGCTGCACACAAGCCGAGAAGACAAGGGGTGATCTCACAATATTGGTTTACAATTTTTGGGCAAATTGGACACTAAGCTATTTTTTTAAAACTAAATCTTCACTTTCGGGCTCCTACAGTGGCTAAACCATGAGGAATTGGAAGATCGTGCAAACTAGTGATTTGTGAAATTTTGTCTATAGATTCTAAATATATTTTTTTCAAATTTTTTTGATTTAGTTTTCACTTTTTTTTCCATCTCCTTTGAAAACTATCTTTTAAAAAAAAAACAACATTTTTAAGAAGTGACGTTCACCGTATACAACATATTTTTTGTTGTATGAAGGATAAAATTATATTTTTTTTAAATTTAGATTTGTAACTATTATATCTAGCACTTTCATTTGGTTCCATAGTGTTTTATTAAATAATTTTTCCTTAATCAAGATTCAAAGTCAAACCAATTACAATTCAGACATAGGCGAACTGTATACAACATAACTTTTTTTGTATGTATTGAAATTCAATTTTATTTTTTTAATGGATCAAGGACATCAATACCTAGCCCAAACATATTTTTAATTTTATTTTTTTGAAAATATTATATTTTTCCACATGTGTAGAACAAATAGCTTTATATTTGGTGAAAACCATATGTTTAATAAAACTAAAAAAATAAATACATAATAAAACCAAAACAAATTAAAATTATATGTTTTGAATAGCTCATTCTGAGGAATACCATGATCATTTGAAATAAATTATATATGAATTCATTTGATCCCCCAAAAGGTAAATCACAAGTGTTTTTTTATCAGCACTTTGATAGGTTTAAAGGAGACTCCATTGTAGGTATGGTTTAAAACTAGTGGGGTTCTATCTAAGGTGGTTTGATCAAACCCTCTTCAATTGTAATAATTAAAATGAAACTTTTAAAGGATTAAATCATTATATTTTCTAAAAATATCTTATTTCAACAAAAATCAGAATCTCCCAGAAATTGTAAACCAACTTTGTGGGATCACCCCAAGACAAATAAAATTAAAAAGAAAAAAGAAAAGAAAAAAACAAGAGAACCAAGGGGAAGAGAAACAAAAAAAAAACAAAAGAACAATAAGTTAAGACAAGAATGAGAGTGAGGTAGAAGAAAATAATAATCAAGTCAAAAGGAACCTTAAAGACCTAGCAACATTCAAAGAATAAAAAAACCATGAAAAGGAAACAAGATGCTAAATATCAAATTACAAGAGACTAAAAATAAAGAAGAAAAAATTAAATGAAAGAAATAAAAAGAGAAGAAAGGAAATAATAAGACCATTAAAAAAAAATGAAACAAATAAAGAGAAAGAATTACAAAAAATTAAATAAAAAAAATAAAAAGAGAAGAAAAACAATAATAAAAAAAAGAATAAAAAATTTAATAGAAGGGAAACAAATAAGAGACAATTACATAAATGGAAGAAATAACAATATTAAATAGAGAAGAAACAAAAAGGGGGGAAAATGAACGAAATAAAATTTGAATGAAATACATAAATGAGAGACATAAAGTAAATAAAAAGAATTGAGACATTAAGAGAAAGAAATAAGAAAAAAAACCGAAGAAACGAAAGAAATGAAAGAAAAAAAATAAAATTTGAAGATAGTAAATAAGAAAAATAAAAGAGAAAATAAAAGATATAAAGAAACAAAAAAGAGAAGAAACAAATAAGAAATAACAAAAAAGAAATAAGCAAGAAATAAAGAATAAAATAAAAGAAGAGAAACACATAATTAAAATGAAAATAACAAATAACAAATAAGAGAACAATTAAAAAGGAAGAAATAACATAGACAAAAAGAGATGAAACAAGTAAACTAAAGAAATAAAAGAATTAAAAGAGAGAAAATAAAAGAATCAAATAGAAAAGAGCCAATAAAGAGAAAAAGAATAAAATAAGGGAGAAAAAAGAAATGAAAGAAAACAAAAGAACAAGAATGAATGAGAATTAAAAGAGGAAAAATAAAATAAGAAAAAGGGACCAAATTAAATAAAAGAAAAAGACAAAGAAAAAGGGGGGGGGGGATAAGACACAAAAAAAAATAGAGACATCAAGAAGAAAACAAGACAAGGCCAACACTGAGCCATAGATGATAAAGCGTCAAAAAAGAGAACACCAAAGCGGAAGGGGAGGAAAATGGAAGACAGGGGTGAAAGAACTACCTGGAGGAGGGGAGATGGTGAGATTTTAGGTTGGACAATAAGGGATGCCACTATCGGCTCAGCTTCCACCCCTCATCATGATTAAGATTTGAGGGGTGATTGTTGATTTCAATGGCTTCTTTGAGTTTTCTTTTAAAGAAGTTTTCCCCTTTGAACAAGATTTGAGTGTTTTCAAGACAAATGTGGTGTTTAGAGGAAGAGGAGTGGTCAACAAGGGTTGATGTCCACACAATTCTCTTTGATTCTCATGATAAAGGAACAACCTTTTTTGCCTAGATATAAGGAATACCACATGAAAAAACAACCTTGTACGCTCCCAAATCCAAGAAGAAGTCCTTAGTATTTCAAGGAGGGGAAGTGAGTTCTCAAAGTGGAGATGGGTTTGAAAGCACATTGTAGGCCTTTCTTAAGGACATGATCTTAGAGATTTTTTGGGATAACCCATCAATATAAGGGACGGAAGCCAAGGGGAGATCAGAAGAGGGAGAGGGCTTGATCGAGGGGAGGAGGCTCGACTTGGAAAGGTTGAAGGCTATATAAATTTTCTTACTAGAGTACCCATTCAATTTGAAAACCTGACGAAGATGGGCTACCTCTACGGGTAAGTGATCCTCATCGCAAATTTGAAACGCTCACAAGGATAAGTTTTTGAGGACACCACTTTTTGGCATAGATAGGGATGAGAAGAAGATTGGAGGTAAAGTTCTATGTGGGTGGCCTTACGGAAGACACAACGGGCAATAGATCCATCAGGTTTCTTGAGAAGCAAAAAATCAAGGAACGAAAGTTCCTTGTTAGATTTGATTTCCTAGGTGAATGAAATGCAAGGAAACAAGCTATTGAGGTGGGCATGGAATTCCTCTGACTTATCCAAGCCATGTGGCCAACAGACATTGGTATCATATACATAACATTTCCACCACTTAGGCTTGAGAGGGAGAGAGTGAAGGGCTAAATCTTCAATATGCTCCATGAAAAGGTTGGCAATGACAGGTGATAGGGGTGAGCCCATAGCGACTCCTTCAACTTGCTCATAGATGACTCCTTGAAAGGAGAAGAAATTTGATCTTAAGCAAAGTTCAACTAAGGTAGCGACCTCTTCATTTGTCTTACATCGAACATTAGCAATCACATCGGGGATGGGAAACTTAGTGAAAAGAGAGACCACATTGAAACTTATGAGGAGGTCACTACTTTCTAACCTTTCATCCTTAATAAAGTGGACAAATTGGTGAGAATTCTTTATGAAGGAGGTAGAATTCCCTACAAGAGGGGCAACAAGCTGGGAAAGGAAGGAAGCAAGATTGTAAGTTGGTGACCCTATGGTGTTGACAATGGGTCTTAAAGGAATACGAACTTTGTGGATTTTGGGAACCCCATAAATGCGAGGGGTTATTTCTTTGTGGGGAAGGAGAAATTGTTTGGTTGAATCATAAAAAGAGGAGGAAGAAACAACCAACTTGATAGATTTAATAATTTTGGCATAGGGATTGTGAGCCAAGATTTTATAGCTAGAGGAATTGGAAAGAAGAGCAAGCCTTTTTGAAATGTAATCTTGCTTGTTCATGACAACGGTGGCATTTCCTTTGTTAGCTTTGGAAATGACCAGATCATTTTTAGTTAATAAATTATTGAGGGCGAGTAGCTTAGATTTAGGAATTTTTTAGTTAGGGGGTTTGGCATGTCGAAGGGTTACAAAACAATCCTTCCTAACCTCCTCATCAATTTCCACAAGGAGAGAGCGGATGGCATTCTCAATTTCATTGAGAAAATCCACATGAGGAATAGCTCGAGGAGACACCACAAAACCCATTCCTCATTAAAATCTTAGTGGCGAGGGGGTCTAAGGGGGAATCAGAAAGGTTGACCACAAGACAACTCTCTAAATCATTGATAGCTTGAGCCAAGGGGGAGGTACATGGGCAAGGTAAGAGAAGTGACGATTGGAAAGACAAGAGAGGATGCAAAGCGGAATTAGCATGAAGCATGGGATTATAGAAAGGAGCAGGAGAAGAAACCCCCAAGGAAGACACATGGGAAGACAAGGACATGGGATGGAAAGGAGAGAAGGTGGGACGGGGAGATGAAAGAAGACAATCAACATCACAGTGGGCTCGAGGCAAGTTTGAGACCGAAGGAGATTGGTTGTTGCGATCCAAAAAAAGATAGATGAACTAAATTTGATGAATCATTGCAATTAATGTGAGAGTCAGGAAGAGGAGAAACATTTTTGGAGAAGAAAGTACTTGAGGATGATGGAAGAGAGACGTTGACAGATGACCATTGCTAGAAGATTGACATCGGGTAAGCACAACTCACAACATCCTATGAGGAACTCCTAGGGACCACCGAAGGACCGAACGAAGAGAGAACCTCCAAGGTCAAATATGTTAGTTGTGAAGGCTAAATTTAGCTTCAAGTGGGAGAATGTTAATTTTTTGAAGTCTAAATTTAAGTTTAAGAAACTTCTTTTTCAAATAGATGTTTCCACTTCCTATTTAGAAACATCTAGTTCGAATAGAAGCTTCTAGTATCTCATTCGAAAGCTTTCCCTCTTTTATAAATATGTCATTATTGATCTCTCATTTGTATTGTTGAGAAAAAGAATTAATTTTCTGAGAAGAATTAATTGTTGAATCAAACCTTCTGATGTAAAGAGATTTTCTAAGATAATAAAAGCTATTGATCCTTGCCCCATGGTTTTTCCTCCACATTGGAGGTTTTCCATGTAATCTTTGTGTTCTTCACAATATCTTATTTTGCTATCTATTTTATTTACTGTGTTTATTTTTATTGCTTCTTTTGTTACTTTTATTCTCGCTTAAATTTCATAACAACTAGTATCAGAGCGCCAGGTTGCTGGAAGATTTGGTGTGTGTAGGTTTTTTTTCTTTCATTGAGTAGCATGGAGGTCACAGTGAGTGACATGGAGAAGTTAAATGGGGCTAATTTTTCCTTATGAAAATCCCAAATGGAGGATATATTAATTCTGAAAGATCAGTATTTGCCGCTCGAAGGAATATCAAAGAAACCCACATCAATGGCTGATGAAGATTGGAAAAGGATGGGTAGAAAGGCAATTGCAACCATCCATCAATGCCTAGCTAAGAATGTGTATTTTAATGTTGCAGGAGAGAAGAAAGCAGTAGAACTATGGAAAAAGCTTCATGATCTATATGAGAAGAACACTGCATCAAATAAAGTTTTTTTGATGAAAAAATTATACAATCTCAAAATGAAGGAGGGTGCTTCAATAGCAGAACATTTAAATGAGTTCAACATAATTACTAGTCCGCTTGCCTCTGTTAAAATCACTTTGGATGATGAGATTAGAGCCATCTTATTAATGTGTTCAATGTCGGACAGCTGGGAGAATTTGATCGTAGTTATTAGCACTTCGGCACCTGGAGGAACTCTAAAGTTTGATGATGCCAGTAGCAATTAAATGAATGAGGAGCTATGACGCAAATCAATGATAGAGAACCAGGGAGGAGAAGCCTTAGCCCTAGTTCATCATGGTAGAAAATTTGATCAGAACCAACAAGGGCGTTCGAAGTCAAGAGGAAGATCAAAATCAAGAAGATGTAGAATCACCTATTATCATTGCAGCAAATCAGGTCACATGAAAAGAGAATGTTGAATCTGGAAGCGAGAGCAAAAGGAACAAAAACCAGCAAGTGCAAATGAAGAAACTATAGCCGTTGCATTAGATGGTGAGGTATTAATTACTATTTCATATAAGGATGCATGTCTTTGTACTTCTAATCATGATATTGATTGGATTTTAGATTCTAGAGCCTCCTACCATGCTACCCCAAGTAGAGAAAATTTTATTTCTTATAAATCTGGTAATTTGGGTAAGGTTTGCTTGGGTAATAATAATTTATGTAGTATTGAGGGAGTGGGAGATGTTTTAAAAAAAACAGAAGATGGATGTAGTTTATTGCTTAAATAGGCTAGACATGTACCAAAGCTTGGAATGAATTTAGTTTTAGCTGGAAAGCTAGATGATGAAGGCTTCCATATAGTATTTGGCAAGGGATGCTAGAAAATTGTAAAAGGTCTGTTGGTTGTTGCAAAGGGGCAGAAAATAGGCACTCTTTATACATTAAAATCGAAGTTGCAAAAGTTAGATATTGCTATTGTTCCAGAGGAGCCTGCAGCAGATTTGTGGCACAAAAGACTTGGACACATAACAGAAAGAGGTCTGAAAATACTCGTTGAGCAAAAGCTTTTGCCTGGAATAAAAGGTACAAAATTTAAATTTTGTGAACATTGTATTATGGGTAGACAGAAAAGAGTGTCATTCTTAAGGAATAATTCAAAAAGGGATATTGAAATATTAGATTTGGTGCATTTTGATGTTTGTGGCCCAATTAATATAAAATCACTGGGTGGGGTTGCTTATTTTGTTACTTTTATTGATGATGCATCAAAAGAGGTGTGGGCTTTCCCTATTAAAATTAAGGATCAAGTTTTAGATGTTTTTCAAAAATTTCATATGGCTGTTGAAAGGGAAACTAACAAACTTCTGAGATGTATTAGAACAAATAATGGTGGGGAGTATTGCTCCAAAGCCTTCAAAGAATATTGTAGTAAATATGGGATAAAGCATGTCAAAATAGTTCCTCTCACTCCACAACAAAATGGGACAGTTGAGAGAATGAATCAGACAATAATGGAGAAGGTGAGAAGTATGCTTTCAAATTCTGGTTTGCCTAAACATTTTTGGGCAGAGGCTGTTTGTACTGCTTGTTACTTAATAAATCAGTCTCCCATAACTTCATTAGATGGAGGCATTCCCGGAAAGGTATGGACTGGTAAGGAGTTATATTATTCTCATTTGAAAGTTTTCGGTTGTGAAGCTTATGTGCACATTCCTAAAGAACAAAGGTCCAAGTTGGATGAAAAATCATTAAAATGTATTTTCTTAGGATATGCTGACAATGAGCTAGGTTATCAATTGTGGGATCCTCTAAAAAGAAGAATTATCAGAAGTAGGGATGTTATTTTTAATGAAGGAAAAATGTTTAAAAATATTAACAAAAGTGTGGAGATGCAGAAATTTGTTGAAATTAAAGGACAGCAAGAGGAGCAACTTGAAAATCTACCACCATTGGAAGAAGCCACTACTAAAAATAATAACTAGCCATTACAACATTATGGAAATGAGGAACAACAAGAAGTAGAAGCCGTGCAAGAGCTGTTACAAGATATTTTGGTTCTCAGATCTTGTAGGCCTCATAAGGTTTCACAAAGATATTCTCCCTCTGATTATATTTTATTAACTAATGAAGGTGAACCTAGTTGTTTTCAGGAAGCTTGTACATATGAACATAGTAAAGAATGGAAGAAAGCAATGGAGGATGAAATAGACTCTTTGCTGGAAAATAGAACTTGGGAGTTGGTAAAGCTTCCAAAAGGAAGAAAAGCTCTACAAAATAAATGGGTGTACAAGATCAAACATGAGGGTGATGAGAAGAAAATATACAAAGCAAGGTTAGTGGTGAAAGGATTTGCTCATAAAAAAAGGTATTGACTTCAATGAAATTTTTTCACCTGTTGTTAAAATGTCATCCATTATAATTATTCTTGGTCTTGTTGCTACTCTAGATTTGGAATGTGAACAGTTAGATGTAAAGACTTCCTTCCTTCATGGAGAATTGGAAGAGGAAATTTATATTTTGCAGCTAGAAGGTTTCAAAATAAAAGGTAAAGAGAACTTGGTTTGTAGGTTAAAGAAGAGTCTCTCTGGGTTGAAACAGGAACCTCGCCAGTGGTATAAGAAATTTGATTCATTTATGTTGGAGCATGATTTTAATAGACTAGAGATTGATCATTGTGTCTAGATCAAAAGATATGACCAAGATAAGTACATTATATTATTGTTATATGTGGATGATATGTTAGTTGTTGGATAGGATAAGGATATGATTAACAGGTTGAAGAAGGATTTAAGTAGCCAGTTTGCAATGAAGGATTTGGGTTCAGCACAACAAATATTGGACATGAAGATTATTCATGATAGAAAGAAGAAAAAATTATGGATGTCACAAGAAAAGTATATTGAAAAGGTGCTTGACAGATTTAATATGAAGGATGCCAAGCCAGTTGGTACACCTCTTGCTTCCCATTTCAAATTGAATTCTAGTTCATGCCCTTGTGAGGACAAAGAGAAGGAAGAAATGAAAAAGATTCCTTATGCTTCCGTAGTTGGTAGTTTAATGTATGCCATGGTATGCACAAGGTCAGACATTACACATTCAATCAGAGTAGTCAGCCGGTTCCTTGCCAATCTAGGCAAACAACATTGGCAAGCAGTGAACTGGATGTTAAGATACCTTAAGGGTACTAGTCATTACTATTTATGTTTTGGTCATATTGATATGGTGCTTGAAGGTTTTACAGATGCAGATATGGCTGGAGATGTGGACACTAGAAATTCTACCACTGGTTTTCTATATACATTTCTAGGTGTAGCAGTGTCTTGGGTATCTAGGCTGCAAAACATTGTAGCTCTCTCCACAACAAAGGCAGAATACATAGCTGGAACTGAAGCATGCAAAGAAATGTTGTGGATACAATGATTCCTTGGAGAGTTAGGCATAAAAAAAGACAAGTATGTGCTATATTGTGATAGCCAGAGTGCCATTCACTTGGCAAAAAACCTAGCCTTTCACTCACGAACCAAACACATTGACTTAAGATATCATTGGATTAGACAGGTGTTGGAGGAAGGAAAGCTACACTTGGAAAAAATCCATACAACTGAGAACCCTGCAGATATGTTTACAAAAATACTGTCAAGAGCCAAGCAAGAGTTATGTAGGAGCTTGGCAAGCCTGCAGATGACTTGATGCATAGGCTTGGGCAAGGATCAATTGCTTTAGGATCATCTACAATTGCAATTTGGTATCCAGGAGTCTTGCATTTAGCTTCAAGTGGGAGAATGTTAGTTGTGAAGGCTAAATTTAGCTTCAAGTGGGTGGGGTGCCAACAAATTGATCCCTTCAAAGCCAGGGCAAGAAACCATACATAGCAAAGAGCTGCTCGAGCTACGATGGTTTTTATTTTCTTCTATGGAAGAACACAAAGAATAGTGCAAAGTGATAGAATGACCCAAAGGGGACTGAAGGCGACACATACTTCCAGCATAGCAACACATTATGGAATGAGGAGAAAAACTCAAAGAAGAAGACAACTCAATTTCACTTTTATTTCTTTCATTTCTTTATTTTCTTTAACTTATTTCTTTCTCTCTTAATGTCTCAATTCTTTTTATTTCCTTTATGTCTCTCATTTATTTATTTTGCTCAATTTTTATTTCCTTCTTTTTTCCCTTTTTTGTTCTTTTTTATTTAATTTTGTTATTTCTTCCATTTATTTAATTCTCTCTCTTATTTATTTCCCTTCTATTTAATTCTTTTTATTCTTTTCTTTATTATTATTTTTCTTTCTTTCTTATTTCTTTCTTCTCTTTTTATTTCTTTTATTTTTTATTTTTGTAATTCTTTCTCTTTAGTTGTTTCACTTTCTTTTTAATGGTCTTATTCTTTCCTTTTTTTAATTTTTATTTCTTCCATTTAATTTCCTTCTCTCTTTTGTCCCATTTTTATTCTTTCATTTAATTTTTTCTTCCTTATTTTTAGTCTCTTTTAATTTGATATTTAGTGTCTTGTTTCCTTTTCATGGTTTTTTTAATTCTTTCATTTAATTTCCTTATCTTTTTTGTCCCATTTTTATTCTTTCATTTTTTTTTTCTTCCTTATTTTTAGTCTCTTTTAATTTGATATTTAGTGTCTTGTTTCCTTTTCATGGTTTTGTAATTCTTTGAATTTTTCTAGGTCTTTAAGGTTTCTTTTGACTTTATTATTCTTTTCTTCTACCCCACTCTCATTCTTGTCTTAACTTATTGTTATTTTATTTTTGTCCTTCTTCAACTCTTTCAATTTTGGTGTTATTTTTTGTATTTTATTTTATTTTCTCTTCCCCTTGGTTCTCGTGTGATGATGGATCATGGAGTGTGATTCAAAAAGTGAAATTTGTACACAATCAAATCCATAATTCTTTGAATAATACAATATGGATTGTGAAAATTTGATTTCATGGATGTATTTTTTTCCAATTTTGAAATATATATATTTTTAAATAAATAATAAAATGTGTGTGTATTAAAATTTAGTTGTTTCGAGTGAGTTCAACTTTCATATTAATAACCTAGTGTTTCATGCTGATAAGTTGACCTCGACTGGAAACACTTATATTTTATTTTTATAAGTTTTACAAATTTATTTTACTTTGATAAGTTTTATTTTATTTATATTATCTAGGGCATCATATTTTTTATTTTCCTTTTGATAAGTTTTACTAATTTATTTTATTTATTTTTGTAAGTTTTACTAATTTATTTTACTTTGATAAGTTTTATTTTATTTCTATTATCTAGGGCATCATATTTTTTATTTTATTTTTGATAAGTTTTACTATTTTTCCTTGACAAGGTAATCAACCTAGTGTTTCATGCTAATAACCTACGTTTAGTAACACTAAAAAGGAAAATAAAAATAATCATTAATTTATTTAAATATATACATTTTTCAAAACTAAACTTATGAATCTACAAAAGGTATTTTTTTTTTTTTTTAAACATATTTTACACAAATAGAAATTATTGAAACATCAAGTTTTTCAAATAATTTTTTTTTGGTAAATTAGACTCAAAGTGGTGCTAAATATGCATTTAGCCAACAATTTTAGTTGGAAAAGTTGTGGACATATATAAATAGCTAGAATGAATCTTACAACATCATATATTTGACCAAAATGATTTTTTAGTTAAAAATAATTAAATTCACTTGGGTTGGCCAAAAGTGTGACACAACTTTATGTTGACACCCAAAAAAATTAAGTTTTCTTCCTTTAATAAATGGGCTTTGACGATGTCATAGTTTCCATAAGCTTTATAAACTTGTTGTTGCTCTACCAAAATTTTTAACTAGGTTGTCAAGTTCTTAAGTTTTGAAACCACTCAATTGCCTAACCTACTTATACCTCTTGAAGTTTCAAGCCTTATCTAATGATATCCCATGCAGTCGGTGTATTGGAGGTTCTTAAAAATATAAAATTTCTGACAAATAGCTATAAATTTATATCCCTTGATGATGAAGCGACCTCAGTAGGATGCTCGATTTTTGAAGTTTCTCCCCATTTAATAAGCTATACGATGCCATTAAGGGGATTTTTTTCATACGTTTCAAAATGCCAACTCTAGTCTTAAAAAGTAATCTTTTAAATCGTCTGAAAGGATAGATCTTAAATAAGGAAGGTGGTGGAGTGAATTTGGTAATAGATTGGCATGATTTTTTGGGTTAATTAATGGTCACTCTTCACCGCTAAAGATAAGTGAACTTGCATATGAGGAAAGGTGGCAACATTTCTAAGTTTAGAATTTTCTCAAAATGGTACTTCTTGGCGATATCAAGGAATGGGAAGATGAACCTGCACCTATCGTGCACCCAGATTTGAATTGACCTAGTGAAGAGTAGCTTGGCATCATTTCTAAGTTGCACTCGTTAGCATGGAAAGAGACAACCAGCTACGCTGAGTACAATAGAGTAATTTTTGTTTTCGATGAAGAAGAATAACATGATTAGATTCACAATTTAGTTATGGATATGTAACTAGAACTATATAGAGACTCAACATCATTGGTGATTTGATCACATGCATGCACTCTTTTGTGACACATAATGATAGTGCTTGTTCTGAAACTATTTCCGTTTGAAAATCCTTCTTGATTCTGATCATTTTCAAGACTATTATTTTTGCAATGTAATAGGGTATGTGTAGGATCATCATGGAAAAAACAAGCACTTAAGTGGCAATGAAAATTCAAAAATCAGAGTTAGGAAACTTGATGTAAAAATTTGAATAACTTATCTCTATTATTTCAAAAATATGTAACAATAGAATCTGTACAACATTGAATGTAGTTTCTAAAATATTAGGTTTATTTAAAAATAAATAAAATCTATTTGGTGAAAATTTGAAATTTCAATGCAGTAGTACTTAAATTTAAGGGAAAAAATAAGAAGTAGGTGTCTGTCTGACCACCCTAGCCACATTAAAATGATAATATGTTTTTCTAAGATTTTATATATAAGTAGAGGACTCATGTCTCAATGTGATGCATATTTTTTTGTATTTTTTTTCCAAGTAAATAATTAATTATTATTTTCTTATTAGAACTTTTAAAAAATATAAAAAACTCGTATGTCTGACCACCTTAACTTGGTCAAAACTTCATCAAATTCATGTTTTTTTTAATCCTATAGAATGTGACATTTTTTGGATTAAAAAAATGTGACATCGTTTGAAAGATATAGATGTTTTTCAATCATCCTATCCATCAGGACTTTAGTCATAATTAAAATAGAAAATAAATAATTATTATTTATTAAATTCAAAGTAAATAATAATTTATATTGGTGGAAAGCTGTGAATATCCTTATAAACCCTTTTCCTTTCATCAATTTTGGGTACAAAAAACATTTTCAGCCACATGGGCCATCATATCACTTACATATCGTCACTTTTTGGCCCATCATGATCCTATACATACCCAAAAAAATCTGTGTGCATATATATAGGGAATTTAGAATGTAAAAAGAGGGGGGCAGCTAGATTTTAGGGGATATAGTCTTATGGTACGGGAACTTAAGGTTTTGAACTCAATTTTTGCATTGAAGAAATAAAGAAAATGTTTCTGATCTATGCATTTTCCACTACTTTCTTTTGATTACAACTAAGCTTTGAGTCATTGTAATTAATCTTCTATGTGTTCCTTGTTCTATGAGATTATGTTTGTGATATCTCTAAAGCTTTTAATGTCCATCCTTCTTTGATAACATTCGTGAATATGGCATAAGTGAACTTTGCATCATTTATTCATAATTTCTTTACCTTAAGCATCAAATTATCACATCTATTTTTCATGGATATGAGTACAGATGCCAGTTACCTTTCCTACTTTGTAGTTAAAAGCATACCTAGTGTATTCATTCATTGCACATTATTCGAAGGTAGTTGCATTGTGTAAAATAAGTAGAGAGCAGCTGTAGTTGTCACCACAAGTGACACAATTTTTGGCCAAGTTATCATTTGTGTGGGATATAATAAATTAATTAAAATAAAATATATATTAACCAACACATAGCAACATTATTATCTTTGCATATCATCTACAACTATTTCATTATCACATGTAATGTCAAAAACAACTCTTGTATTTTTAGTATCTCTCATTCTTTAGGTTGTCATTTGGAAAGTCATGTGCATATACAATCTAAGAGAAAAATGACTTAAAAAATCCTTGGAGATAGAGGAAACTAAGACACCATTGAGGAATTGTTGTATTAGTTTTATTTTTTATTGGAATTCCTTGATATAATGTTTCATTAGTGTGTTGTATCATTTCATTTTCTTACTCACGTTATTTACATACACACAGTATTAACTAATACAAAGTGTACCTTCCTTGTGCTATAGTACAGTTCCTTCAAAGCTTTAAATATGAAGCACTACTCTACTTAGCAGTCACATTACAACTCTATTGTAAATCTATACTTCTACCATTGAATTCACATATTCACGTCATACTACACCACTTGCATCTGATATGTCATTATGCTCGCACATTCACTTCTTTCTCATATACCACATGCCTCACAATTCCAAAATATCTCATATACATACCCAATTACATCCATACACATCAATTAGGTCAACCTAATTAGATGTAAACAAAATAATCTAAAATAGATCTTTTTCAACATCATACAAGATTTAAATCTTGTTTTCACTTATGTAATAATCACTTTCAAGTTGGCATAGATCTAAAATTGATCCAACTAACATCCAAAAAGTATAATTAATATTTTCAACACATATCATGCATTAGGTTAGCCAAGAATAGGACCTAATAATAAAAACTCCAATTATACACATGCTTTTTAATATAAGCACATGCAATATTCAATATCTATTTAGTTTCTATTTTCACCCACATCATAGAGAATAACCTTACAACTGCAACATCAAAACAACCTTCTCTAGAAAATGGGAAATCTACCACATTGGTATACTGATCAAAGAGATGATGGTGATATAATAAGTTGAACTCTGCCATTGATATATTCTAGTACTCTTCACAAATCTTCTCAAGATCTTGAGTATAACTATTTGAACTAGTCATAATGATATGATTAAGAGCCTAGAGTTACATCATTTATTGTACTGAAGTATGGACCCAAAAACTAACACACTACACCACAACATCATTAGCAGAGAACACTTAACCAAATATCTGATAGATCAAATTTTTGATATAGTTAGTATTTGTAAAAATAAAACAAAAAATTCTTCCCCACAATGTTGACATTAATGAAAACACTAGGATAGTTGAATCAACTGATGTATGTACACCTCATGCTCATGTTGCCAAGTTGTATCAATAGTGATAGACTTCAAAACTTCCAACAAAGGGTATTCAACATAATCTTCTAAGTGTAGGAAAAATATGTAGGAGAGGATATAACCATGTGTTTTAGGATGATGGCTATTAGGCCACGAAAGGAATGCCTGAAACATTCATTATTGGAGCAACAAGGATATAAGGAAATTTCTATTAGCTCAAAGGTTCTAATAGCATGTGTTTTATGACTCAAATTAATCAAATTTTTTATAGAATATAATAATGTATCACAAAAAAATTGATAGCCTAGGGAGGATCAACTCTTCTTAAGATGTGAGAGAACTACCAAGAATTACAAAGCCTATCAATGAAATTTTCAAGGAATGTCAAGTTGGGAAGCAAATGAGAATGAGGATCAAAATCAAAGAATACTCTATTGTAAGGCCTTTAGAGTTGTTACATATAGACCTATGTGGACCTACAAGAACAAGAATGTTTCCAGGTGAGATATATTTCATGTTTGGGATTGATGATTACATTAGATTTACTTGGGTAACTTTTTTGAAAGAAAAACAAATCTCTAGATAGGTTTTAGGTATTTAAATCTATGCTTAATAATGAAATAGATGTGAAAATAAAGTGTTTAAGATCTGACAATGGTGGAGAGTTCACCTCCAATGAGTTTAACAATTTTTGTGAAGACCATGGAATAGAGGGGCATTTGTAGCTACTAGGACTCCCCAATAGAATGGAGTTGTGGAAATGAAGAATAATAATAGTTAGGAAGCAACAAGGACAATGTTGAGAGAAGAAAATCTACTCGATGTCTATTGGAGATAATCTATTTATAATATAGTTTACATACTCAATGGCCTATGACAAAAATTAAATAGTCTAAAGACTCCCCTAGAACTATGTTACGGAGGAATTCCTATTGTTAAATATTTATGAGCATTTGGAAGCAAATGCTATATTATGAGAGGTGAAGAAAACTTAAGAAATCTTGATGCAAGATTTGATGAAGAAATTCTCCTTCGATATTCTACAAAGATCAAGGCTTACTAGTCCTACAACAATAGGCTAAAGAAGATACTTGAAAGTGGAAGTGTCAAAATGGATGAAGAACAACATAAAATTTAAATTTTGATAGAAGGATATGAATTTGATAAGTCATCTTGTAGAGAAGAAGAAAAATAGGAAGAAAAGGAAAAGGAGATGCAAGTTGAAGAGGATAAAGTTCTAGAAAAGAATCCTAAGACTCCTATGTATGTATAGATATGTGCCTACAAAAGATCACATTGAATATATATTTACTAAGTCTCTTCCTAAGGATACTTTTGAGTATCTTTGAGAGACATTGGGGGTTATTTCCCCTCCTTCTTTGAACTAGGTGCACATAGAGGTGCATCAAGGTAGTGGATCTACAGATTCATCATATGTTTGGACTGATGATTGACATCTACTCCTTAGGGGGATTAGAGAGTACCATTATTATTGTATGATATGTGTGTTGTCATGTGTGTACTCCTAAGAGGGAGTGATTAGAAATTTATGGCTAAAGAATCATGTAAAAAGAAATATTTTCCATTGATGTCAAAGGGAAAGAGAGAATCATGTGAAAAATCCTATCTATATTTCAAAAATCTCAAAGGGAGAGAGAATCTTGCAAAGGAGAAGAGAATTCAACAAAGTTGTGTAGGATGTCTAATTTGAAAAAAATAAGAAGAAGAAGCAGGAGAGTGTGTATGTTTTTGATTTTTTTTCACATCATGTAGTTCCATCAATGACAAAGGGGAAAATTGTTGCAAGTATGAATAAGTATGGTGGTTTTCTCATTAATGTTGTCATTGATGTCAACACAGTTCAAGTTGTTGTAGCAAATGGAATCAAGTGATTGTAGGTGGTACATGTATGGTTGAGATAATATAGATATGTTGTGAGTTCATGTAGCTATCTTTATGGTGTTATAGGTGTGCTAATATGATGAGTTATAAAGTTCTTTTGAGAAAATTAATAAAATGTAAAGACCAAATTATGTATGTGTTTTGAATATTCTCTAGTAATGTGCCCTACATTTCTTTTGTGTTGATCCTATGCTTGTGCAGATTTATAGTGTTGTTTATGGTAATCCTTCCATATGATATATCGAGAGTTATAGCTTCCTAGTAGATGAAGAGTTAAAGTTGTCTACATTCATTTGTGAACTGGTCTAGCAGGGTTTTTGTCTGTGGATTGGGAGAAATTTTTCTACTCTACATTCCTATAATGGTTCGACTCAAATCTTTCGGATCTGAAAGAAGACTTGTAATGGTGTTATCCATGTTCTATCAAAAGTGCTCATGTTTTTTTTCTTTGGAAGACTTGTTCCAAAGTTACTATGTGTGTCTATATAGTTTGGGTGGATTGATGGAAAGTGTTCTTTGTATGAAGGTTGTTGGAGTTGTTGTGGATGAATCTTAAGACTTCTAAGAGGTGTTCCAATGTATGGTGAAGTGTTTTATTAGATCCATATTTTATTCTCTTGTTGTGAATGCACATACTTCAACATTCATTGGTGTTTTCATTAGGTTTGGCCGACCTAGTGTTTACACATTGTACGAAGGATAAGTATTAATTATGAAAGCATGTGATTGATCCAAGATGTTATTTTGGGTCCTAGTTAAGTATTAATTTGGTCCACTCTCATTCTTATCCATCGTAGGAATGTTGAATCACCAACCTATTTTGAATTTGTAAAATGAAGAATGTGTAGCCAACCTTGGAGAATTTTTTTAAGTTGAATATTGTATAAATACAAATTAATATGTTTTGAATTGTAAGTGACAAGTGGGATAAGAAAGACTATGTGAAAGAAAACATGTTTGACTCCTAAAAGCCGTGATATGATGGTGTTTGCAATTCTTTGATAAAGTCTATGGATGTGTGTAAGTTGTTGTGCTTGATCTTCTATTACATTGAGATAATATTCTATGTGTAACATTCTTCTTTACATGTTATTGTATCTATAGGCAGTGATCCTCTTATTTGGACAATGAGTCATGTCTTGACAATGAATCCTATCTGGATAGTGAGTCCTATCTTGGATAGTGAGCCCTTTGGTAGTGAGCCTCTTGTATCCGATTTTTCAATTACTATTATATTGTGAGTTAATCCTTGTCATGGTTTTCCATGTAAATCTAGTGTTTCTTGTGTTGATATTACTTTTTGTTATTCTCACTTCATTGTCATACCTAATAATAGATTAAAGCAGATGTGGAGTTAATAAATGTTTGAGGTTTGTGAATGAGATTGGTGAAAACTGATTCATCCCCCCTTTCAGTTGCCTTGTGCATTTCAATAGGATCATTGGAAATATCAAATCATAGGAGAAAAAAGTAGAGGTGTTTTGACAAGAAGAAAATCTGCCACAAAAAAGGAATAGGTAAATCTACGTTTAATTTCTAAAGTAGAACCTAATTCATTGATTGAGGCATTCAAAGATTAATATTGGATCAGGGATATGGAAGAAGAGTTGATGGAGATTGAGAAAAATCAGACTTGGGAACTAGTCCCAAGACCAACAAATAAGAATATGATAGGAACCGAATGGGTATTCTGAAATAAACTAAATAAAAATAGAGAAGTTGTCAGAAACAAGGCAAGGCTTGTGTGTAAGGTCTACTCACAAGTTAAAGGAATATATTTTGAGGAGAAATTTTCTCTAGTGGAAATAATGAAATATATTAGGATGTTTTTCACCTCTATATCACATAATAATTCCAATGTTTATTAGATAAATGGGAAGTTTGCATTCTTTAATGGTAATTTGGAAGAAGAGGTATACATTGAAAAAAAGGAATTTTTTTAGTTATCCGAAGATTCTAATATGGTTTGCAACTTGAATAATACATTTTATGGACTCAAACAAGATCTTAGAGCTTGGTATGCAATATTTCATAGGTGCTTGTTGCAAAATGGATTCAATAAAGGCATTGTAGATAGTAATATCTACTTTACAGTTAAGAAATATCAAATCTTGATTATGGTTGTGTATGTTGATGACATAGTTTGTGGAGGAGATGAAGTAATGTGTAAGAAGTTTGTAGAAGAGATGGAGAATTAGTTTTAGATGTCAATTTCTGAATATTCATACTTCTTCCTTTGCTACAAATCAGCCAGATAAAAAATGGTATGTTCATTTCAAAATCAAAAAATGTTAGGGAAATGAAAAATAAGTTTGGAATGAAAAATTATAAACCAGTAAGTACTCCTATGGTTACTGGTTCAAAGTTGAGCAAGAATAATGAATCTCCAGAGACTGATTAGAGAAAGTGTAGATCAAGGATTGGTGGACTACTATGTCTAACTACTACTAGACTAGATATCATTTCTAGAGTTTTTCTTGTTGCTAGATTTTAAGAAGGTCCTAGAGAATCACATGTAACACTAGTAAAGAGGATATTTAAATATTTAAAGGACACTCCAGACTATGAACTGTGGTATCCAAATGATGCTAGTTTCTCTTTGATTACTTATTCTTATGTATATTGGGAGGGTTATGTGGATAACATAAGAAGTACAAGTGGAGGTTCTTTCTTTCTTAGAAGGAGATTGGCTTCTTAGAGAATAAAAAAGTAGGATTTAGTATCATTATCCACTATAGAGGTAGAGTATATTGTTGTAGCATATTGTTGCCCACAAGTGTTGTGGATGAAGAAGATATTGAAGGATAACATAGTATCATATGATGAACCTATTTCCACCTTATGTGATAATAAAATTTCTATCAACATTTAAAAGAATCCAGTAACACATCCAAGGTAAAAGAATATTTCAATTTGGTATCACTTTCTGAGAGAGAAGGTTGAAAAGAATAAGGTGAAGTTGGATTTTGTGCCTACAAAAGACCAAGTTATAGATATTTTCACAACGGCTCTTCCAAAAGATACATTTGAGTATCTTTGGTAGAAGTTAGGGGTTATTACCCTTCCTTCTTTCTACTAGATACATAATATTGTGCGCATCAGTCCAATAAAGTAATTCTAGATTCATTCTTTGTTCCAGAATGTTGTTGGAGGGTACCTCTTAGGAGGAGCTGGTAGTGGTATATTTTTTTATAGTAGTCATGGGGAAAGTGTTGTCACTAGTGTGGAGAGAGATGAGTTGGAGAGCATAAAGGGAAAGAGTTGGTTGCAAGTGTCTTGTCCTACATGTGTTTCCTTTTTGGGAGATAAAGTATATGTATTGGTTTCATATATATTGGTGAGTGTTTTTTAAGAGGGAGAAAATAAAATAAAGTATGTTTATTTCCATTGTCCATTGATTTCAAAAGGGGAGAATGTTAGTTAAAAATCTATAGTACAGAAGAGTTACAAGTTGGGAGAGAGTTGGAGAGATAGAAGTGTGAAAATCCATATAGAAAGGGGGGGAAAGTTAAAATTATAAGTGATAATGTAAGGGGGAGTGTTGTGTGTGTTGATGATTAGATTTTCTTTTATTGTTTATGGTTTTTCATCAAGTGCTGCCATCAACGAAAAAAGGAGAGATTGCTGGAGGTTTGTCATTGATGTCAAACTTTAGGGGAGATTGTTTGAAGTTTGTTGTACTATGTTTTCATTAGTGTTGTCATTTATGTGAAACTCTAGTGTGGTGGAGATGTTGAGAAGGTATTTTAGATGTTGTGGTTGTGCTGAGAAAGTGACTACGGTGCTTGGTTTCTAAGTTCTTTTAAGAAAATTTGAATAAAAGAGTCAACCGTGTGATAGAGAGGTGTTATATATTGTGCTCCATATGTCTTTAGTATTGAATGAATTCTTGTGCAATTTGAATGTTGAACAAAGGTTTTTAGAGGTGTTGTATTGAGGGTTGCAAGTTCTAGATTGTTTGGTAGAATAAGTTGTACTCACTAGTGTGCAAAAACTAAAATAAGTTGTTTGGGAGAAATGAAGTTTCTCCACGTTTCTTCATGTTGAAGTTTATTGTCTTATGGATTTTAGAATGTGCTAATATTGTTTGTATCTATTTTACAATGGATTGGTTCATGTTTGGATGCTCTACAAGGTTGGATTTATGAGTATTTATTTGTAATATTTTGATTGGTTATAAAAGATGAATTTGTTCTTCAATTGTATGTGGTTGTAACAATGTTGTTGGATATTATGTTGATGGTGAAATATTAAAGAATCGTGATTGATTTTATTATATGGTCCACGGGTTGTTTCTAGACCTATTGAAGTAAGAACTTAATTTCTTAGGGGTTTAATACAACTTTGGCCAACATGTTTTGTTAGTGCTAATTGTGGATGTGCTTCATTGCTTGTAGAAGTGTGGTGTATCATGTTTGTGTTGATTTAGGTCCTATTTAATCCTTTGTGTGTTCCACCTTTACTTCTTTCCATTGTGGAAGTGTTTGGTACCGACCTATTTGGTTTTTACATGGTTTTGGTGCATATGTTTAATTGTAGCTAACTTGAAGATGTTTGTCAAGTTGTGGATGGTATAATTGCAAGGTCGACTATTGGAGAAGAGTAGTGGTGTGAAATATGATAAATTTTTATGTGAGCTTTAATGACTAGGACTACCTAAAGCAACGATTAGAAGGTGTCTATATTTTAAGTGTACCTGAAGTTATTAGTGGTACTGAGCTGAAGGTTATGGATGATGTAGAGTTGTTGTGGTAGATATTCCTATTTATCTGATATAAAATTCTATTTTTAATAGTGGTTTTATTTCTTCTTTATAATTTGGTAGTGAGTCATTAGTAGTGATCCCTCCAAGAGTGAGCCTATTTTATTTAGTATTTCTATTCATTCATATTGTGAGCTAAACCTCATAGTGGTTTTTCCCTTGGGTTTTTTCATGTAGATCGTGTGTTCTATTTTGTATGGGTTTTGATTTGATATGGTCTCATTTTTTTACATTCATACTAATTCTAATCATGAGTTTGAATGCTAAGAAGGATCTGAATGTTAATGAGTGCTTTGATTTTTTAGTGTATAATTGATTCACCCCCCTCTCAATTGTATTGTGCATATAAAAATGTACCCAAGATGAGTGTGAATTTCCTTGATGTGGTCTCAAAGCACCTAATATGGTATTTATCATCATAATTACAATAAAATATTTAAAATATGAGATAACCATTAAGAATAATTATTTCAATAATAATAAATTATAACCTATAAAACACATGTACATAAATATTAATAATTTAATGCTAGATTTTGAATGAATTGGGTCAACAATAAAACCCAAGTACTCAACCTACTATTTTACTTAGCCAACCTCACAATAAAATATCAATCTTTATTTGGTATTAGTGAGAAGCATACTCATCTCATGAAGTAACAATTGGTTTGAATCTTGTAGAATTATATGCATCCTCATACTCAACACTTACTATATCTAAAAACATACATTCACATAGGATAGAATAAACAAAATTCACTAGACTGACAAATTTTATTTTGGAGCATTATAACCTCTCTATCATATTGAAGAATTAGTAAGAAAAGGATTTTTCCTTCAATTAAGGTCTCCTTATTGTTTTAATAATTTTTCTATTATCCACCACAACCAAGTAGACCACTTGACCTAGAACTTGCATGGGGCTTTATTTTCTTTTCTATTTTAAATACAATTAATCCTCAAGGATAATTTATCTTAATTCATAGAGTATCATTGTAACTAAAATTTCATTCCATTATGTGTCACCTTGGCAATTTTTCAGTGGATTTTGTTCTTGATCACCTTAATTCGGCCTTGTAAGCTTGCAATTCAACACAAATAGAAAGATGTTTTACTAAGTTGTTGTGAAGTGTTGTAATGCATTTCCTTGCTTTTATAAGACCCTTTCAACACTATTTACCTACATAATACATTCTTACACTTTCCTAATCCTTAAGACAAAGTGTTGTAAAGTGTTGTGTCGTATTTTCACATTTATCTAGGCTTATCACCCCTGAATCAACCATTATTATATGCTAGTTTTCCCTTTTAATGCATATTTAGTCACAACCTAAGTGTATTTCAGGAGGCAAATATAAAAAAAATTATTAAACATAAATCAATTCTTGACAACCATCAAAAATTTCCTAGGAGGACTAGGTCAGCAGCTTGGGCGACCTAGTCCCTCTAGGCATAATATTCAAATTTTAATTAAGATTCAATGAGAATCTTGCCTCCTAAACCCCAGGGTTGGCCTATTAGGTTGCATTTTAGAAAATTTAGGGTTTCACATGTAAAAATAAGGGTTTCTACCTCCATTTTTTCACTCTCTAGGTTAATTTTTACTCTCCTAGTTCACTTTCACTCTCTTGCTCTCAATCATCAAGTACTCAAGCAACCAAGCAAGCATACAAGCATTAGGGTTTTTAGAACTCCTCCATTGAAGCTGCTCATGTATGTTGTAGACCATCAACAAAGTTTTGGTAAGAGTTACTATTATGTTATCATTCACTCTTCCTTTGTTTTGTGTTTATCTCATTTGGGTTTAATCACCTATAAAGGGGTTTGACTTAAGCAAACCCCTATATCCTAACCCTGACAATTTTTGGTCTTTGCATGTGTTTGCAGATCTTTTGATGTAGATTAGGTGAAGGAAATTTTTTGCAAGAATTACCAACATTCTCCTCAAGTCAACTCCAAAGTCTCAAGCCCTAGGAAGGACAAAAGACAAGTTACAAGTCACTTTCAGGACTCCTTGTCGCAGATTGCTACATAATAGGGGAAAAACAACCGAGACCCACAAAACCAAAGCTTGATTCCTCAGAAAGGAACAAGAGGACTTGGTTTCCCCTATTGGCAACCTTGTCCTTGTGCTAGGCCCAAAAAAGTGTTTCTGTGTTTTTGGATACCCATTTCCCTGAACCTTATTTTAGGAAAGTTTTCCAATTGGGGGACTAGGTCGCCCTTCTTGGAGTGAGTGTCATTCTATCATTTTCCAGCACTTTCCAATAGCTTCGAGGAGAATTCAACTGTCACATAATTTCTCCATGTACACACTTTCTATCCCTCTCTATCATTTTCTAGAAAGTACACATTTAGGGCATATAGTTAGTTAGTCTGCATTAGCTTAGTTCTACTTTATTTACATTTGCATACGTTTAGATTAGTTTCATTTTACTTTTAGCATTAGCCACACATCACACACATTCACAACCATCATCAAATCTCTCCCCCATTTTTTTGAAGGAAACTAGCCTTAAACATATCAACCTAGAGGAAAGACAACCATTCTTCCACAAAGTGCTCTTAGGGTGAAAAATGCTAAGATCCTAGTAAGGGAATCGTCTTTCCCTGGTTTCGATATATAATTTTTTGGTGGTTCACATTATAAATCCATATGATTACATAAACAAATTATAAGGACATGTTAAGGATCATTAAGCTTAACTTGCACATATAACTTGTGGATCTCCCTTCAAGTGTCTTTTTGAGATCCACACTTGATGTTAATAATTTTTGAAACATTATATTACTACCTCTCTTATAGTTTATAATCCATTAATAAAACTCTTTTCTCACATATTTTATTGGCTAATCTAGGTCACACATTAACTCTTATACTATCTATTCAAGAATTTTTATGTATTATTAGAATCATAATGCCTCTTAATTTTTCCATAATTTGTACAATAATTATTCTAATTGCATAACCTTCTAGTAGTTCACATATGCTATTGTTTTTATCTCCTCCATGCACCATTGTTTTGATTAATTTATTTGATGATCTACTTTAATTTTTTTTTGCAAGTCATAGTATGACGCCCTTAGGTTTGATCTATTTCGATGTTATTAGGCAATTTGATTTCCCTTGCATTGCTTCGGATTGGTGTCTAGCCTCCTAGTTTCTCTAGTGCTAGCCAACATGCACTACCACCACACACCAAAAGAATCCCATGAAATAGAATACACCTCATTGTACTTATTTTGACCTTAAATATATGTCAACAATTTTATACACATTTAAACCAATTCATCACAAAATCACATTTCACAACATAATTTAAAATTAAAATTCTATATAAATATGAACTTAAACATGTTAATATGAAATTATTAATTTCAAAACATCATTCTAAATAAAATATAACTAAATAATAATATAACATAATTAATTTAAAAATATTACTTTACATTAAAAATTGACTTAAACTTATCTTAAAATAATTTACCGAATAATCATAATTTGTCAATAAAATATATAATATAATCCATCTAGTATTATAATGGACAAATCATAATGAATAGACTCCTCTTATATAACAACCAATATTTTTTAATAATAATAGAACCCTCGAGAAAAAATCCTTAATATTTATGCCTAAGACAAGTCCTAATAAAAACAGAAAAGCAACTAGCATTAACATGAATATCAACATGAATATCAAACAATATTTTACGATAGCTCCCATGTTTATATTTTTGTTCGAAATTTATTTAATATAAATAATTTTGACCAGTTAATTTGAGTTATACTGAAAAGACAATGCGATATATTAGTTTGTGGATATTCTATGTTAATAAATTGTTGTCATTAACATGAAATTAATTGGAGACAGGTTTGTATGTCTTTATGTGGGCGTAACTCAGTTGGCCAACTCAATGATGTTGAATGGTGGCAAACAGATTTAAGCGTGGCACAAGAATTTTGTAACTTGTTTTCATCTTTCTGCAAATCTGTACAAAGCAGCACCATACGCGTCTCTACAAAGTTTGATTTATTACTCTATAAAAAGCGCTGTGATAATGTAAGAAATTGAGCAAGTTGTAAGAAATTTTAATGGAGCTTAACGCCATTGGGATGTTTTCTTTTCTTTTTCGCTTCGTCTCATGATCTAATTAAAGACAGAAGGTAAGCTTTCATTAGTATTTATGCATTAAGTTTATAAATGTTCCATTGTGAAATCTGTATTCTGTCATTGGCCAACTTTTATGAGAAATGTCTCATTCATGAAATTGGACACTGGCTGTGCAGACAATCAGGTTGGTGATGCACTTGGTCTTCGAAGATTTGAGGATGATGTCTTTCTAGTGAATTCATTGTTAAGAACTCCAGAACTAAACACTGGATATCTGAGGATGCAGTCCTCCTATTGCAACCTAGGATAGGAGCTCCCGAACAAAGCACTGGGGACACACTCTGCAAAGTAATATCTGGTAACGATCTTGACACTGTGTGAATATTTCCAGGGAATTGGGACCTGAACCTTTGGTCTCCAATCAACCTTGTGGCATCCCAAACAATCTAAGAACTAAACTGACGAGGTGATGCAGTTGACCTTGTGGCATCCTAAGAACTAAAATGATGAGGTGATGCAGATGGCCTTGTGGCATCCTAAGGACTTCCAAAAGTGACAAGGTTTGATGATCTATGGTGCATGAACTATGAATCGAGCCTTCTTAAAGCATTACATCTATGGACTTGAGTAGAACCATGCAATAGGGAATTGTTATTGTCATTGCTATTGCTACTACCATAGCCATCACCATCTTCACCATTCTCAATGAGCCTATCATGATGAATTTTGTATTGTACCATTACTTTAGAAAATTTCTCCAATATATTTTATGTGTGATGTGCGATTTGAATTCTAACTTAGTGCATTTGTTTAAATTATTGAAACAGATTGATCAACTTACATAACAACCCTAAATTATTGAGCTCTTCCTCTATGATTTATATATTATACTTTTTATTTATCCAAGCATCTTTTAAAAGTACAATAGTCAAACCAAAAGACCTAATAGATTCATAGATGAAAAAGAGAGTAAGAGTATAGTATTCACTATCTCAGTTGTAGAAAGAAATGGTCACAAATTAAAAGTAAATTCACTAAGCATTAATTTGAATGGAACCTCTCAACAATAATCTAATTTGTATCACCCTTTTTCTTGTAAAGATTGGAGAATTAGAACATAGAAAAATACAAATAAATTATCAGCTGATAGAAGACATGAAGTATACTTCCTGCTTGATTTCACAAAATTTGAGATCTCTATAATAAGAAACATTTGTAGCTGTTACTAATTTCTTATATCTTTTGTATTCTCTTTCACTGTAGAGATATTTTACTAATTAGTAAAAAGACTCTTAAATTCAATAGAAAATAAAACAATAATTTTTATATAACTTTTCAGAATAATTGTAAGACTTTTAAAATAAATAAAAAAAAATTAACTCAAAAAGACAGAATTATCAATTGTATAGCATGAAATCCAATCCCACACATAAAATAATAACTCCAACACATTGAATCTTAATGAAAGTAGGCTTCTCGATAATCAGTAGTGTAAAATTAAACATGATATGCTTATTTGTCAAACAACTAAGCATAAAAAAGTACACACTTTCTAATAAAAAAATGAGTAAATATTATTGTTACTGAAGCTAAATAAATGCAATAAGTTAAACTTTGTGACGTATACTATTTTATTGGCCAAATTGGCTAAGCTTGATCTACACCTTCTAGCATTAAATGTATTCTGTTTCTCCCAACTCATACTAGACGTTCTGTTTGTTTTTATTTTGGCAGCTTCCTTTCAACTACTAGAAATCATGAGAAAATGGAATTTATTTGTAGGAAAAAGGACTATCACCATGTTTTACAAGAATTTGCAATTCATTCATCAAGTTACAGGCACAAACAAATTTATTTGAAGTAAATGCTTGTATTGTAGTTAATTAGTTGATTCTCGAAAAGGAAAAAAAAACGAGTCATTGTATTTGTAATATTATGAAAATATTTATTTATTAAATCAAAATTATTATCTACAATCCATCAGGTATTTGTTGCCATCTTCTATTAATTGTTAAAGTTATATTAATGAGTGTTGGATTTTATATGATCATCATTTTAGGGGTTGTACTTAATTTTTTTCAAAATGTTTAAATTTCAACTAAAAGTATATGATATATGGTATATTTGGCGGTGAATTTTCCTTCCATAAATTGCTGGCAATGAATTTGCCATATGCCATAAATAAAACATTAGGAAGGGTATAAAATTTTATACTTCAAAAATATTTGAATTTTCACATAAGAAATATTTATAGAAATAGTAGAATGGGATAAATAAAAGATATATAAAATTACTTTTGATAAAAGAAAACAATATTATGAATAAAAATGTCAATATATTATACTATTTATTATATTTATATAATGTTAATTTATATATAACATTAATTTTGACTTGAAATATAGTAAATAAAACTAATATTAATTATAGCATTATTTTTTATAGAAGATGTGTATATTATTTCTTTCAAGTACATAATTTTAGTTTTTAATTCAGGTTTCTTTTCTTGATTACTTTTCATTATGCTATCACAAGCATTATATGGAGTGAAAGAACATTATCTCAAGAGATGTGTCATTTGTAAACTCTATTATTGTAAACTCTACAATAATAAATTATAGGTGTATAATGATTTATAATAGATTTAATCATCTTATGAAACCAATTCATGGGTCTGACATGATCTTATTGACACAAAATGTACAATTTTAAAATATAATATCTTCATATTCTTTATTTTTTTCTATCTTTCTTATAAACAATGAAGATTACAATTTGCAGAGATATCCACTGTTATTTAATCTAAAATTTCCTATTCAAAACTGTGTAGCATCTCCAATGGAGTTCACTTTATGTTAATAGTTGTTCTAGTACTGAAGTTGCATCACTCTTCTCTTTCAAATTATTGATTAGTATTCGGCTTAATTAATCCCATCCATCCATGGACAAAGCTTCAAAGCATTGGTATCAATCAAGAGATATACCTTTGAATGAAAGAGTAAATACAAAAAGTGTAATACTTTATTTTCAAATATTGTTAAATGTACAGTAAGTCACAATATCATAGAAATCCTTTATAGGAGTGGTGAATTATTCTATTGTAAATTGGAGAAGATTTTGTAATGCAAAATTTTCAAATAGTTCCCCACATAGCATGAGGTGCATAATTAAACATGATATGCGTATTAGTCCAACAACTGAGCCAAAACAAACATATAATTTCTAATAAAATAATTACCGTTAATGAAGGCAAATAATGGAGTTAACTTAAAGGTTGTGATTTATACCATTTTATTGGCCACACTATTTAAGCTTGATCAACACCCTCAAGCATTAAATGTATTTTGTTTCTCCCAACTCATGTGGGAATAGGGACAGAGGTGCAACAATAAAAATAGACAACAGAGTAGCAAATAGAAATCATACATAGCAGTAAAATAAAACATTCAACAGGAAATATGAGCTGCTCAGAAAACACACAATTAAACACAGCAAGATGAACATGATCTGATTTCTATTTATATAAATTAAAATGCTGCAAACTACAGAGCTTCGATGCTCAAAGATTCTTTCTTCTGCAAACTTGCAGAGCTGAACTACTCTCTTCTTAGCTTCTTGTGTTCATTCTCCAAAAATGACAGCAAAAAGGCACAATAAAGTATTAATATTTCCAATACCCACAAAGTGTGGGAAATTTAGTAGGGCAATCAAGGAAGATCAAATCAATCTCTCGAATTCTTCACCAAGAAGTCATTCCTATTAAATTGACTTAAATGCTGAAAAGATGGAGAATAACTGGAGGATAACTGGCATAGTTAGGTGAGATTAGACATAATTTAACACTCCCCCTTAATCTCAACTAGCTAACATTCTGCTCAAAAAACTTTTGGAGCATCCATCTTTAGTCTGAAGGGTTCCGTAGTATCTACCTTCTGCCTTCTGCTTTCTGTCTGAAAGGTTCTGGAGCATCTATCTTATGTCTTCTTGTTTCTATCTGAAAGGTTCTAGAGCACCTATCTTTTGTCTTCTTCCTTTTGTTCAATTTTTTTTGGAGCATCCACACTTGCACAAAAAAATCTGGAGCAATCATTTTTAGCACATACAACCAAACAACTTCTCAAATATTCAAATGCAACTTTTGCCAATGGTTTTGTAGAAATATCAACAAATTGATGTTCTTATCTATATAATTCTAAACATATTTCTATGTTATTCACTGACTCCCTTATAAAATGATATCCAGTATCTATATGCTTGCTTCTTTTATGGAAAATGTGATTTTTAGACAATGCAATGGCTGAGTTATTATCACAATAAATATTTTTCGCTTCATCTTGTTTATGCATCAACTCAATCAACATTCTCCTCATCCATACCACTTGGCATGTAGCTATAGTGGCTGCAACATACTTCACTTTTGTTGAAGAAAGTGTAACAATGGGTTGCTTCTTTGAAGCCCAAGATACAACACCAGATCCAAAATGAAATGTATAACCAAAAGTACTTTTTCTATCATCTATACTACCAGCACAATCATTATTCATGTATTCAATGAGCTTGAAATCATCTACAACTGAATACAAAATTCCATAATTATTAGTTCCACATACGTACCTCAAAAGCCTTTTTCCAGCTTGCCAATGAGAGTCTTTTGGAGACTCCATGAACCTTGAGATAAGGCTCACACCGTACATGATGTCAGCTCATGTGGTAGTCAAATACATGAGACTACCAACCAGCCTTTTGAAGAACTTAGGATCAACTAATGACCCATCATCATCCTTGCTGAACTTTAGTCCTGTCACAACCGTAGTAGGTGTTGGTTTGCAATTCAGAATATTAAATCTTTTCAATACATTACCTGCATACTTTGACTAAGAAATAAAAATACCATCTATTGATTGCTTAACTTCTATTCCCAAAAAATATTTCATAAGTCCAAGATCAGTCATCTCAAACTCATTCATCATGGCCATCTGAAAAGGACTAATGGAAAGATCTCCCATAAATATCAAATCATCTACATAAATACAAACTATCAACATTTTACCTTCTTCATCCATCTTGATATATAAAATAGGCTCACTGCTGCACCTACTGAAGACATTCTTAATCAGGTAAGAATCAATTCAACTGTACCATGCTCTAGGAGCCTGCTTGTGTCCATAAAGTGCTTTTTTTTAGCTTGTATACCTTTCCTTCTTGACCTACAATCTCATATCCTTATGGATGTTCAACATAGACTTCTTCTTCAATCAAACCATTTAAAAATGGAGATTTTACATCCATTTGGAAAACTTGCAACTTCTTTTGGGTTGCAATGGCTAAAACACTTCTTACCATATCCAATCGAGCTGATGGAAAAAATGTTTCATTATAGTCAATACCAGGTTGCTGAGTGAAGCCTCTAGCAACCAACCTCACCTTATACTTCAACACATTTCCATCCATGCCATACTTAGTTTTGTAAATCCACTTAACAATTATGACATCCTTTTCTTGAGGGCGATCCACCAACTCCCAAGTATTGTTCTTCTCAATAGCTGCAATCTCTTCATCCATAGCTTCAGCCCATGCTTCATCCATAATTGCTTCATCAAAGAACATTGGATCAAAAACTTCTGAAAATAGAGCAAAAAAAAAAATGAATTTGATGTTTCAACACTAAAATCAGCTTCATATAAGTCTCTTAAACTCTTTATTTTTCGCTACAATAAGATTGCCAATGTAGGTTGGGATGAGCTGCTTCTATCAACTGAATTGGAAGGACTTTCCAATGATATTACAGCTGGTGTTCTTTGTGGAGTTTGTTGTGTTGGTGAATAAATCTAATTTCTTAAAAGTCTTGTTGTAGAAGGTGTAGCTTGTGCTACAACTTGTGTTGCTTGTTCGAGAGTGGGAGGAGGTATTGCTTGAGGAATACCTTGTTGTTCTATCACTTCATCAACCATTTCATCATATGGATTAGCTGTTGCTACACTTATTATTTTTTCTACGCTTCCATCCCGTGCTTCATTCTCCACAAATTGTACATCTCTGTTGATTACAACTTTTCTTGTAATTGGATTAAACAATTTGTAAGCTTTTGTATCTTCTGAATACCCAAGAAAAATACATTTTTCACCTCTATTATCCAATTTTCTTCTTATCTCTTCAGGCACATGAGCATATGCAATGCATCCAAAGAATTTGAAGTGAGCAACATTGTTCTTTCTACCACTCCAAGCCTCTTGAGGAATCTCAATCCTTACACTTGTAGTTGGACATCTATTCAAAATGTAAACAAAATTTGCTACTACTTCAATCTAGTATTCATTTGGTAAATGATTTGATTTCAGCATACTTCTTGCCATATCCATGATAGCTTGGTTTCTTCTTGCAGCCACACCATTTTGTTGAGGTATGTAACGGGTTGTAAATTGTTTGTGAATACCACATTGGCTGCAATAATTTAGAAAATCATTAGAGCTATATTCACCTCCTCTATCAGTTCTTAATATATTGATGTAGGATCCACTTTGCTTCTCTACAAGAGCCTTGAACTGCTAAAAAACACCAAATGCATCAGATTTATGCCTCAAAAAATAGACCCATGTCTTTTTTTTATAATCATCAATAAAAGTTAGAAAATATGTGCATCCTCCAATGGAAGGAGTTTGCATCGGTCCACATATATCGGAGTGAACAATCTCAAGTGGTTTACATGCTCTTTCGAATTTTCCAATAGGGAAGGTCTCTCTATGTTATTTACCCAGTATGGACACTTCACATACTCTTTCTAGTTTCCTAATCAATGGCAGCCCTTAACCATATTCTTCATATGCAACAAATTAAGACCACCGAAGTTTAAATGACCGAATCTCAAATGCCATAACCACGATTCATTCTTCACAACTAACTAGAAGTTTTTTTGAACAATTAACTTACCATTTTGTTCTTCTTTAGTTTCAGTTTTAGCCTTTCTAGAGCTACCTTGTTCTATTTTGGAGCAGCCTTGTTCTTTTTTATAGCAACCTTCAAGAGCAACTTTGCAGCTTTACTCTTTCTTGGAACAAACTTCTGGAGCAACTTGAGAGGCATCTTGAGAATTTTCAGTCTTAAATGTTTCTCTAGCTACATTTTTTTTGATGGCAGGTTTCAACCTTAATGGAAACATTCTATTTTTGTCATTTGTACCTCTGTAATAAACTATGTACTAGGATATTTATCAATAATGATACATGCATTGTTTTTCATATAAACTCTGTATCCTTTTTGCACCAATTGACCAATACTCATCAGGTTATGTTTCAAACCACCAACATAAAAAACATCAAGAATTACTTTTTCCTCCCCTTTTTTTGTTAGAATGTCAACAATGCCTTTTCCCATAACATTCACTTGATTATTGTTCCCAAGAGTGACATTTAACGTGACTGATTTGTGAAAGCTAGAAAATGAATCTAAATTTCCAGACATGTGATTGCTACAACTAGAATCTAGATACCAAATATCATTTGGACTCTCTTGAACAATATTGCATTCAACTACTGATTTTGTAGAAATTGCATCAACAATCTTTGCACTTGCAATAAACATAGTATTTTTTGTAGAGTTTTTTGGGGGATTTTGACTTTGTCTTCCTTGATCATGTTGATTCTTCCTACACTAGGAAGCATAATAACCATATTTCTTGCAGTAATGACATTTACTATTTGACTTGTCTTTTATTTGACTAGTTGGATGACTATAAGAGGATTCATTGTTATTTCCTCTTCCACCTTGATTTGGAGGATTGTTGCTATGTCCTCTAAATGAGTTTCTTCTTCTACCCTTAGGAGTGAATCTACCTCTACCTCTTCCATAGATTATTGAAGCCTGGGATGAGAAAGCATTCTCAATGGAGGTGTGTGATCTATTCAGCCTATATTCATGATTTATCAAGGATGCATGCAATTCATCCACTATCAACTCGGATAAATCCTTAGTTTCCTCTATGGAAACAACTAAAGGATCAAACTTAGTAGGTAAAACCCTTAGCATTTTCTCAACTATTCTAGTCTCTTCTAATGTTTTCCCATGAAATTTTATCTGATTTACTAACCAAACAACATGAGTAAAAAATAACTCCACAAATTTTGAATATTTCATATATATACATAAATTCTCTTCTAAGTATCTGGATTTTTGTAGATTTAGCTTTATCCATACCTTGATAAGTTGTTTGCAATGTGTCCCATGCATCCTTTGCTTGTGTTGCTATTGCAATTCTTGGGAATATTCTTTCATGCATTGCTTGATGTATTTTGAAGAGTGCTTTTCCATCCTTCTTTCTCTGCTCTTTCGGGAGGTCTTTCTATGCCTAGGTGAGTGCATTGTAAGCTACTTGGTCTACTGGCTCTACATAGCCATTATCAATAATTTCCCAAACATCCTAGGACCTAAACAAAGCTTTCATGATCAATGACCAATATTCATAATTTTCACCTATGAAAAGAGGGGTTTGCAAGCTCGACAAGGAAGCACTAGACATTGAGGCTGTGGAAGCTGACAAAGCCATCAATGGCTGCCAAACAAGAAAATAAATGCAAACCCAAAAAAGATAAACAAAGGGTTTTAAACCAATTGCTCTAATACCAGATGTGGGAATAGGGGCAGAGGTGCAGCAATAAAAATAGACATCATAGCAGAAAATAGATATCATACATAACACTAAAATAAAACATTCAACAGGAAATATGAGTTGCTCAAAAAACACACAATTAATCACATCAAGATGAACACGATCTGATTTCTATTTATATATATTAAAATTCTGCAAAATATAGAGCTTTGATGCTCAAAGATTCTTTCTTCTTCAAACTTGCAGAGTTGTGTTGCTCTATTTTTAGCTTCCTATGTTCATTCTCCAAAAAATGACAGCAAAAAGGAATAAAACCAAAACTTACGGTGGACAACAAAAGGCACAATAAAATATTAATATTTCCAATACCCACAAAGTGTGCAAAATTTAAATCGGTGATTAAGGAAGATCAAATCAATCTCTCGAATTCTTCTCCAAGAAGTCATTCCTATTAAATTGACTTAAATGCTGAAAAGATGGAGAATAGCTGGAGGATAACTGGCCCAGTTAGGTGAGATTAGACATAATTTAACAACTCATACTAGAGTTTCTTTGTTTTTATTTTGGTGGCTTTTCACTACTAGAAATAATGGGAAAAAGGAATTTATTTTTATTGAAAAGAAATGTCATCATGTTTTACAAGCATGAGCAAGCTATTCATCGAGTTGTAAACATCAACAACATTTACAATCTAAATAGACCTAGAATTTGATGATCCTTTTCATACAACTTTGTTTGAAGTGAATACTTGTAATTGACTTGCTAAGTTTCTAAAAAGGAAAAAAAACAAGTAATTTTATTTGTAACATTATAAAAATATTTCATTACTATATCATCTCTGAAAGAGGAATTGCTATAGATTTAGAGAGCCAAGAGGAGATTCAAAAAATTACATTGCCAAAAGGAAAAAAGGAGCCCAAGTCCTCCTTAAGAAAAAATAATTTCATGCATTATATCTTTTATCGATTCATTAAAATTGTCATACCTTCTAATACTATCCTTGTTAGTATATATATTTTTTATTACATTATTTAGTTAAGGTGGTTGTAGTATGTAGTTAGGAGTTTCATTACCTGATAATTTAATTTGCATGTTTCTCCACAATTTCTCCATTTTATATAAATGCCTCTACACTTTGAATAAATAAAATCAATCAAGAACATTTCTCCCATAATTGGTATCAAAGATGTAAGAGAAAATGGAGTGATGTTTTGGCGATCAATATTTGAGTCATGTGGTGAAAGATCTGCAGAGTTTGTGGTGCATGAAAAGTGATAACAACTATTAGCTCATGCCTGTGATACATGATAGACAGAATAGGGGTTTAATAAAGTCTTACCACAACTGTGGAATGAACCTATGCCTTACACATTTGGAAATTTCTTAGAATGTATGCTTGAAAAGAGGTATTCAGCCATAATCATAGGCGATCCATAGTCCTAATAGATTAAGGGACGAATTCCTTTTGCTAGAAATTCCAAGACATTGTTGTGTTTTGTTGGATGATTTAATATTATGATTATCGTTTTCCTAGAATGGAGATATGTAGAAGGTAGTTTTATAGAAGAATAGGTGAGCAGACCCACCATGAAACATCAATATTGTAAATTGTTTCTAAGCAATTAATAAATGGAAAGAGTCAATATGTGGAAGGATTTAATCTATATGGATATTGACAAAAACAATCCAAATGTTTGTGGTACTTTCATTTTGTTGTGCTCTTAATGGTGCTAGTTTGAGTATTTGCATTTTTCCTTTTAATTTTGCCTATTGCTTTTGGAAAATTTTGACAATAGGTGATTAAGTTGGTATAACATTGATTGTGTTGATTGATATTTTTTTAAATGATATGGTCAGTATTTAACATCAAGGAGGGGTAAATTTTTTTTTAAATCAAAGAAACGTTACAAAGCTAGGTCAATAAATGGCCCTATCAAGTTCAACCAAGTGATCCAATTGATGAGACAAATCTAGGGGTAGTTGACCCCGATCCACCAAATTCCAATCATGAATATGATCAGAAGCCAATTTAGCCAAGCAATCAACAACCCCATTCCATTCTCGAGGAATATGACTGAAAGTAATATACTCTAGAGAAGAACAAAGAGTGAGAATTTGTTCAACAATCAAAGCCAGTTGCCAGCTCACATCATCCAAATACCTCATTTTAAGTAAGTTCACCACAACCTGTGAGTCAGACTCACATATGATCCATCATCATCCCAATTGATTGCATCTCTCCACAACCAATAAAATGGAATGAGCCTTTGTAAGATTATTAGTATGAAGATCCTTATACACATAGAAGATAAACTAAACATCCCCATAGCTATCCTTTCCAACACCCCCAATGCTAGCATGACCCATATTTCCATGAGAAGAGCCATCTAAGTTGATTTTTAGGACTCGATGAGGAGGAGGGGTTCATCTTCCCTCCCTATTCACCTTCGGGGTAGAATGTCTACATCTGTTGTGCATGAGCTGTCATTTTGAAGGAGGAAGATGAAGATTATTACAACAACCAACATCACGAGGGTCCACCAGTACAGTCATATCACACTTTGTTGCAATAGTTTCCCCTAAAGAGTGTAGAATTTTCCACCATAGGTGAGGGGCCCTCAAAAATGAATCCTAAAAAATCTGCCTATTCCTCTCCAACCACAAGTTCTAGATAATAAAGGAAGGCCCAAAAGCCCAAGCTGCCTAAAGAAAGGTGGAAGAATAGGGGCTCTGCCCCACTGTTACCCAAACTCCAAAAAAGAGGAAGCATTCCAGTAGACCGTATTCCACACCGCCTACCAGAATTCCCAAATCTCCCTAGCATAGGAACATTGGAAGAAGAGATGGGAGACACTCTCTTCACAACCATGACACAAAACACACATAAAGGGGCCCTGAAAACCGTGCTTACATAAATTACCGCAAGTAAGACACCGATTTTGAGCTGCTAATCACATAAAGAAGTTGTACTTGGGCCATGATAACTTGTGCCAAACATGCTTCCACCAAGGGACCTCAATGTCCGTAAAAAAATTCCTACCTAACTACTTATAACCAGCCACCACAAAGTACTTTCTAGACAAATCCGAACCTTCCCAAGCCAAGACATCAGTGCCTCTCAAATAATTACAAGTGCAAGAAGCCAAAAGTTGGGACAACTCACACCTTACCCCCTCAGATCCTCCAGGTGTCCATTCAAAAGGATGCTTCCAGCAAGAACTTATAGCCAATCCACCATGTTGCGCCACCTTATAATGCTCCACAATATCCTAGTCAAATGCAAAAGAAACATCAAAAAGGGACTAGAGGTGACGAAAAGAAGAGAGAATAGGAGGGTGACCATCCCAAGAATTTGACCAAAAAAGAGCCTATGACCCCGAATGATAGATCCAAAAGAGTGCACCCTTAATCAACTTTGGCCCCACTTTCAAAGTATGCAAAATCATAGAGCCACTCTCTTCCAGAGGATAGCGAGGAACCTCAAAAGAAGCAACACCCCGAAGATATTTATGGTTCAGAATACGAGACCATAACTGATGTTGATTGGTACACTATCACCAGTATATCTTGGCAGCAAAATCTTTCCCATTCAAATAGCAGAACATAAACCGAGACCACCCTCCTGCTTCAGTCTACACACAGATTCCCCCTTAACAAGGCTCCACTTGGAAGACAACAAATTACCGCTTCAAAGAAATTGGCATGAAAGAGCATCAAATTTCTTAAGGAAATACATAGGAATCTCTTGAAAAAAGCACCTATAGGTGGGAAGGGCCTAGATAAAAAACTTGATAAGAGTCACTCTAGCAGTAGTAGACAACCAATGATGAGTCCAATGAGTAACCTTTTGCCTAAGCTTATCAAGCAACAACTGCCAGGAGGACCTGGGCTGATGACCAACATCAAGAGGAATACCCAAGTAGACAAAGGGAAGAGACCCAACTTGAAATCACAGAATACCAGCAATCAACTTTTGGATAGCTTGAGGAGTATTAAAGAAGAATATACAAGACTTCTGTTCATTGACTTTTTGGCAACAAAGTTGTTAGTTACATGTCTAAAGCTTTCTTGAAGGATTCAGCCTACCTAATACAACCCAGTCCCATAAGAGAGGTGTCATCCACAAATTGGAGATGAGAAAGTGTTGGCAAGCCCATCCCCAATGGCCACCCATGAATCAAACCTTGTGAAACCTGATATTTAAGAAGTCAACCAAGCCCCTTTTCCATAATAATAAATAGATAAGGCGAGAGCGAATCTCCCCGACGAAGGCCGCTAGTAGCCCCAAAAAGTTTAGAAGGTTCCCCATTCACAATAATCGAAAAGGAGGAAGAGGTCACACAACTCAAAATCCAGCTCACCCATTTAGCTGAAAAACCAAAGGCCAATAGAATCTTTTGGAGAAAACTTCATTTAACTCTGTTGTAAGCTTTGGCCATATCCAACTTGATAAACATAGAGCTATCCTAAGAGGTAGCCAGGGAGTGAATGACTTCAGACACAACCACCACCCCATCCAAAATTTGATGACCAACCACAAAGTCACCTTGCTCCTTAGAAATGATCACAGGCAAACAAGATTTGAACCTCTCAGCAATCAACTTCCAAATAATCTTGTACACCACATTACAGAGCACAATAGGTCTAAAGATATCAAGCTTGTCAACACCTTCCTTCTTAGGAATGAGAACCAAAAATTTAGCATTCATGGCACGAAGCATCTACTTACTATGAAGAGACTCCTGAACCCCCTCCAACAAATCTAGCTTCACAATATCCCAAAAATCCTTAAAAACTCAACTAGGAAACCATCAGGACCAAGAGCTTTGCCCTTGTTGATCCCAAACACCACCTCTTCTACTTTAGACAAAGTCACCAAGCAAATAAGAGAAGCATTCAAATCATTTGAAATTAAAGAGCGAATGCAAGCCAAGAACCTATTCTCATCAGCCTTAGCAGGGAGTGAATCCTCACTGAACAAATTAGAGTAGAGTTGATGAGCCTCACTAGATAAAGCCTATTGCGAAGATATTGAAGGACCCTCATATTTAACAAGAGAATAAATAAAACACTTATTTTGACGAGCTTGCACCGAATGATGGAAAATTGCTGTATTCTTATCACCCTCTTGAAGGAAATCAATCCTAGACTTTTGTTTCCAGAAAATCTCCTCACGAAGCTCCCACTCGTCCATCAATTTTAGAGCCTGAGCCTCAGCATGCCAAAGAGCCTCTAAGAATACCAAATCTCAAATCTGGCATGAAATAACAACAAGGCGATCCTGTGTTTCTCTTTTCCTGGCCTAAAAATTACCAAAACATGACCTATTCCATCACTTAAGATGATACTTAACATATTGTAGCTTCTTAACCAGAGAATACATAGTTGTAACATATACAAGGGTGTCATCTCACTACCACTGAGCAATAAGATCACCCAAAGATGGATCACACAACCACATAAGCTGGAATTTGAAAGGTGGATTCTTTGGATTTTGGGAAAGCTGAAGTCGAAAACTTAATTGGCCAATGATCAAAGCCACACTAGTCAAGAATCTTAGAGAAAATGAACAAGCTACCTCTAACCCAAGATAAAGAGACAAGGAAATTATCATGCTGCTGGGAAATCACTTCAGGCCCACTCTGTCTATTATTCCAAGTGAAATTTTTTTTAGAGGGTTTAACATCCACTAGAGAATGAGATTCTACATTAGTGAGCAAGAGAGTCTACATTAGTCTAAAACTGATCTGAAGAAGAACCAAGACTAGGTAACCCTCGCCTTTTCTCCTCCAAGATCAACACTGCACTGAAAACACTAGCTAAGATCCAAGGCATAAAGGGTGCACAAGATCTAACATACCTGATATGATCCCAAAGCTGGATTTTACCACGAATGTCAATCAAAGCATAAACATTACTAACCAAAATAGTCTCCCAAGATTCCAAAACCAAAGCCACCACAAAAATAGCAGACTGGCTTGAAATTCACCTAGAGAGGAACAACCTTACAAGGATCCCATAAAAGAGCTAGACCCCCAAAATTTCCCCTAGACCTAGATACGAGGGTCATGTTGAAGCATGAGTTCCACCCGAAGCTTAGTTTCTTGAACACATAAGATATCTAGAGAATGAAGAAAAATCAAATCTTGAATAGCCTTTTGACGAAAGGTGTTATTCAACCCCTTACATTCCATGAGAGAATAATCACGAGGAAGGTTGAGATAAGTGGGCCTCAAGGGTCTTAATAGAACCAGATTCCACCAACAAATCCCCAATAGATTTAAGCTTGTATGTATCCTTCTTACAACTAGCTTTCAAAGAATTTTCAAAATGTCCCTTCTTGAGAGGACGTTGCAGAACCCCCAAAGAAAGAGACGGTTCCCGAACTTTACCTAAAGAGAACACTTCCTTATCTAAATCTACTAAAACAATATCATCCTGGGTATGTGCAGGATCATCATGGAAAAAATAGGCCCTTAAGTGGCATAAAAATCAGTAAAATCAGAGTTAGGCAACTTGACATAAAAATTTGAATAAGTTATCTATATTATTTAAAAAATATGTAAGAATAGAATTTGTAGAAAATTGAATTTAGTTTCTAAACTAATAGGTTTATTTACAAAAAAATAAAATCTTTTTGGTAAAAATTTGAAATTTGAATATAGTAGTACTTAAATTTTAGGGAAAAAATAAGTAGGTGTATGTCTGACCACCCTAACTCCATTAAAATGATAATATTTTTTTATAATATTTTATATATAAGTAGAGGACTCATGTCCCAATGTGATGCATATTTTTTGGTAATTTGTTTCCAATTAAATAATTAATTATAAATTTTTTATTACAATTTTTAAAAATATAAAGACTCATTTATCTGACCACCTTAATTTGGTCAAAAGTTCATGAAATTAATTTTTTTATTTTTTGATATTATATTATGCAAAGCATAGAATGTGGAGCATGTTTTGGATTCAAAATATTTGATACCGTTGGAAAGCTAAATATATTTTTCAATCAACCTATCAATCAAGACTTTAGTCATAATTCAATAGAAAATGAATAATAATAATTTATTAAATTCAAAGTAAAGCATAGTTTATATTGGTGGAAAGCTAAGAATCTCCTCTAAAAACACTTTTCATTTCATCAATTTTGGGTAAAGAAAATTCTATCAACCACATACCCCTCATATTGCAACTTTTTGGCCCATCATGATCCTGCACATACCCTCTTGCCCATCTATAGAGGCCCCAGGAGGCTCAAAAATCCCCTGCTCCAGCGCTGGAGAGATATTTTGAAAAAAAATTGCCTGCTCCAACCCTGTATCCAACCCAACATCCATACTAGTGGCCCTTGAAAAAATCTAAATGAGAATCCCTTCCTCCAAAGCCTGATAATCCAGGACCTCAAACTGATTGAAACCTTGATCACTTTGTTTATCCTTATAGGCCCACTTTTGACCCCTCCCTTTATTTCTCTACTTAAAAGGAATAAAGCCACCCTTATCAGGTCCACCCTCAACCACAAACACCTTGCCTTTATTCCCCTTCTCCACTGAAGGCCCAAAAGAAGGCAAAGGAGAAACCCCTACCGCTTTGGGTGCCTGAGGACACTAGCTTTGAAGGTGTCCATACTCATGACAAAAGTGACAACAAAAAGGAAGAGACTCATAATCCAATGGTTGAATCCATGAGGTAGAGCCAATACAAATTTCCAAAGAATATAAAAAAGGGTTATTTAAATCAATTTCAACACAAATGCGAGCATAAAAGAATACATGTTTATCCAAAGTATTTTGAGTGATGGCAGTCAGCTTCCCCAACAAAGCAACAATCTGGTGCAGAATATTCTCCCTCCAAAACTCCAACAACAACCATGAAAGATGAACCCAAACAGGAACTCGTGTAGGAACATCCTCTATCAAATTTAAACCTCCATGCTAGGGCTTAATGAACAAGACAACATGATTGCGATCTGAGATGCAAGAAAAATCAACCATAAAATAACCATTCGCAACCACCAAAAGATCAAAATCACCTTCAACCTATCAAGTCTGATGGATCCAACACTCTAGCGTTGAGAGAGGGATGTGAATACCCAAGAACTTATAGATCAAAACATGTTGGCTCCAATAAGCTATGTCCTCCTAAACTGATTCATAATGAATAACCAGAGCATGGAAATCTTGGCTCTACGATAAGCACCCATTTACTTTCTTGAGCTTAGAGCTCTTACCCACAAAGGATGAATCCCTCTTTTGTGCATGCATGGCTTCCAAAAAATCTTGATATGGATTTGGCCTAGCAAGCACTAGGCTTTTAAAAGCCTCAGCCATACCCCTACCCGGAGCACCTACCCTAGCTCCTCCAAACCAACACCGCTTCCACCAAGCACTCCCCTCAGGCCGCACAACCTCCTTCCCACCACAAATCGACACAACACATGCCCCCACACCTCCATGCAGAAAAAACCACAGGCCCGAGCCCGTTACAGGATGCGGGTACCTAAGAAAAATTTCGCACGGTCAAGACATGCATAGGAGCTCAGAACAAACCGCACTTAATCTATCTTAAATCCCTATTTTGAATCTGATATGGTCAATATTAATTTGTATTTTTTAATGGATATTTTATTAGATAAGTGTTTTAGATTTAATTTTCATATTTTGTGAATGAAAATTTAAATGTAACTAATGAATATAAATATATAAGGAATAGTAAAGAAAAAATAAAAAAGGAAAAACATTCATATATGCAAATAAGTTATCCGAGTGGAATAGTAGATTTGATAAAGCCAAGGTTACTATTGTTATTTCTCTTTGTAACTCTGAATTGCATCACATAGCTTTAGAAAGATCATCATAAAAAAGTAAGGATAATCTGAATAAATTATTTGGAGCAAAATTACTTACTGCGAATTTTTCCCTAAAACTTCAATTATTTAGTTTCAAAATGGAAGATGAAATTGCAATTTTAAATCACGTAAGATCTCCCATTAGGAATTTAGTAGAATTCAAGGCTCTAGTTAGTGATGATGCTAAAAATATCTTGTTAACAAAATTAGATTCAAAATACAATAACATTATTTTCATACATAGTCAAATAAATTTTAGGACCTTAGAAGATAAATGTAAAAGATATAGAAGTTGATTCTCAAGAGTAGATTGCATTATATTATCAAAGCAATATTAAAAGGCCAGATACAAAGAAAAGAGAAATTATTGTTTTTACTACAAGAAAAAGGATTATGTAGTTTGATCACATAGAACTCAAGCTAGTGATGTTCTTAAAGGAAAACTCAAAGGTCAAAAAAATGAATCTAACGTAGTGTTACTTGAATATTCACTAGGTGATGATGCTTTTATTAATAATTCTTTTTTTGAAGGTACCAAGAATGGATTTTTACTTTGAGCCTTCATAATTGGAGGCTAGTGGAATTAGAGGATAGATGAATGTCTATAATCTAAATTCAGCTTCTCACTTTGAGATGGCTTGTTTGCATGCAAATCATATATTTTTTCTTTCTTTTCTTCATTCTTTTTTGGTGGTGACATATTTGAAGAATGGATATATTGTAATTTTTTTTATGGATAGGTAATGGATTCGATGAACTAAATATGAACTAGCATTCTAAGGGTCATGATATAAGTTTATTGAAGTTTGTGAGTGTAGCTCAATATGGATTTTTGTCCAATAATTTGGGAACCTATAATTTGGGATTTGGGGAGATGGTAGTTTGAGAACTCAAGAGTTGAACTTAAAACAACACCATTATAAGGGTCATGAGTCAAATTGATGGATTTCCACTTGATTTCGGATTTATTTCTTCAAAATGTTATTTTTAATAATATGTAATTATTTTATGTAATGAACAAGTTTTTTTATGTGAGCCTTAGGAGTGGTCCCTTGTCAAGGTGAAATTTGAGTTTTTAGGGGCACACTTACAAGAAAAATGTAATAAAGGGGGATTTTTAGTGTAGATTTTTTTATTACATTGTTTAGTTAAGGTGGTTGCAAGTATGTATTTAGTAATTTCCTTAACTATGATAATTGTATCTCCATAGTTTCTCCATTGTATAAACATGTCTCTATACTTTGAATAAAGAAAAGATCATTCAAGAATATGTCTACCAATATTCCTAAGGATACATAAAAAAATTTCACCAAAATCACAAGTAGCCTTCAATGAAAATGAATAAGAAATTTGGAAGACACCATCTTGGACCATCCTAATTATGCATGTACATTTTCTAACATGTTTTATCACTTATAACCATTATATTGTAGTAGTGCATACAAAATGATAAAATGTAGGAGATGAATTATTCATACAATTTGTTAGTTCTCCAATCTAGCAAGTTCATTTTAAATACCCTATCATTGATAAATAATCCTATGCATTGGTCAAGGTCATTATGGATTTTTACGAGTACTTACTTTGTAGAAAGGTGTTTTCATTCTTTTGTAACCTAGTCGTAAAAAATATAGGATTAAAAATGAATTAGATGAGCATAGAGGTAAATTAATTTTAATAATAGAATATTTGGTTTCATAAATGTAACCCATACAGATTTTTAAGGTTAAATATTGACTAGGGTGATAGTTTTTTTTTATTAATACCTTTCTTATCATCAATATATAATTAATAAATTTGCTAAATGGTATGTGATATTGTTTACTACCCCACCAATGATCAATGCTTAAGATATCTTCACTCCACCTAAAGGAAAAATTTATAAATCAAGGTTACATGTTTGATGATCAAAAATAGGATCATATAAAAAATAAACCATCAAGGGATTTAGTTAGCATGTGTTAGAAGAGAAGATTCTATTCATATTATTAGAAGTATCCACAGTAATATTTTTGACTACTCATAATTTTGGGATAACCATGGATCATTAAACCCTCCAAGTGATCTATTGTTGGTCTCATGTTTTCAAAGACTCACATGATCACACATAAATATTTTATGAATTCCATGTTTCCACTAATGAAAAAATGTCTTTGATAATGGATGATAAGATGAAGTCTCAAGCTTTGATGGAAAGTGAAGAAGGTTATATATTATAAAGGTTACATAGATTTAAGGAGATAAACCTCATGAGGATCTAATAAATGGTTCCATCAAATAGTAGTCGTTGTTAGTAGGTTAATGAAGGTGGAGATCACAGGTAAGACAAATTGTATAGCATAGGAACAAAAGGAAGCTACATTTATGAGAAAAAAGAGGATATTTGTATGTAGGAGACATGAGACTAATTGATTGCACGTGAATAGTAATTTTATGAGAGAAACTAGATAGAAAGAGATATGCTAGGGCTATGAGTCTTTAACTAACGAGTTACAGTTTATTTTGTAAGAGTGTTAATAGGGTAAGAAAAAGCCCATACATGTAAATAAAATAAATATTCAATGTAACAAAATGGTTATGTTTGTGTGCATTTAGGGATGCTCACCATCATTAGGTGTACGAGTTACAAGTTGTTAGTATTCCCTGGGTACAAGATACCATAGATTGTTAGTTGTTGCAATATGACCTTCAAGATACCATAGATTATTAGTTGTTGCAATATGACCTTCAGTGAATCAAGATGTCTTATTTTATTCTGCATGGTTGCACATGGGGTTATCACATAGCCAAGATGAGTTTAGGTTTTCTTAATGTGGTATTAGACAACCTAAAAGGGTAGTTGTCATCATAATTACATTAAGTTCATTATAACTTGAAATTATAGTTAAGAATAATTATCATAATAATAATATATTATAAGCTATAACGCATAAGTATAAATATCAATAAATTAATGCTATATTTTGAATGAATTTGGTCAAAGGACACACACAAGTATTAATTACCACAATCAAAAATCAATCTTCAGTAGGTGTTAGTTAGAAGCATAACCATTTTTTAAAGTAGAAATTACTCTAACTCTTGTGGAATTCACTAGATCCCCATATTCAACATTTATTATATCTAAACATATACATTCACAAAGGACCCAATTACAAAAATTAACTAGACTCACAAACTTTGTTTTGGAGCATTTCAACAACTATCATATTGAAGAAAAAATATACAAAGAAATTGGTTACAACTACCTCCCTATACTCTTAAGAATATGAATATCATCCACAACAAATAGTAAGACCAATTGGCATAGAACTTGCATCGAGCTCTCTTCTCTTTTTTTTAATTAAAATTATTCCTCCAAGATAATTCTATCATAATTAATAAACTATCATTTTCACTAACATTTTATTTTATTATAAATTCACATGACTAGATAAAAAAGGATTTTGATATGTTAAGCATCACTAGGCTCAAGATGTGCATATAAATTGTTGACCTCCCTTAAACTATTTGTTTGAGATCAATACTTGATGTTAATTATTTTAGAAACCTTATCTTATTATCTCTCCTATAGTTATAATACATTATTAAAATATTTTGCACAGTAGTCTAGGTGGCACATTAACTCTTGTAGTATCTATTGAAGGCTTGTTATGTATTGTGAGAATAGTAATGCCCCAAGTAGTCTTTATATAATATGTAAAATAATTCATCTAATTTCTTATCTTTCTACTCATTCATATATATTATTATTTTTATCTCCACCCATGAACCTTTGTTTCCTTTAGTTTATTTGATGGTCTAATTTTATTTTATTGAACTCATTGTGTGATGCTCCTAGGTTTAATATATGTTGATCTTATTAGAAAATTCAATTTCCCTTTCTTCACTTCATATTTGTACCTAGCCTCCTAGTTTCTCTATTGCTAGCCCACATGCACTACCAACATACACCAAAATAATCCGCAAGGGATAGAATACACCTCATGTACTTGATAATGGATGTTAAGTTCAAGTTATGGTTTTTCATAGAAAGTGAGGAAAGTTATATATTATTGAGGTTGAGTAGAGTTGAGAAGAGAAATATCATGAGGATCTAAGAAATAGGTCCATCAAGGAGGAGATATTGTTAGTATGATAGAGAAAGTGAAGAGCACATATGTGACCAATTCTATAGCATGAGAACAAAATAAGGCTACATTTATGAGAAAGAAGATGAGAGTTATATGTAGGAAACATGAGAGTCAATAATTGCATGAGAATAGTAGCTTCATGAGACTAAGCAGATGGAAAGAGATATACTAGGCATATGGTTGTTTAACTAAGGAGTTATACTTTTTGTGTAAGAGTGTGAATAGGGTAAGCATAGGTCCATACCTGAAGATAAAATAAATATTTTCTATAATGAAATGTGTATGTTTGTTTTCATGTAGGGTAGGTCACCGTGAGTGTGAATAGGGTAAGCACAAGTCCATACTTGTAGATAGAATTAATATTTTGTGTAATGAAATCTATATGTTTGCATGTAGGGTAGGTCGCCATCATTAAGTGTAAGATTTACAAATGTGTAGGATATAATAATATATTAATTTTTGCAAGATCATCAATGAAATATTCTTTTCTTTTACATGGTTGCACACGAGGTTCTCATGTAGTCAAGATGAGTGTGGGTTTCCTTGATGTGGTATTAGAGGACCTAATATGAAATTTATCATTATAATTATAGTAAATCCATTATAAATTGAGATAATAATTAAGAATAACTTGCACAATAATAATAAATTATAAGCTATAAAACACATATATAAATATCAATAATTTAGTGCTTTATTTTTAATGACTTGGGGAAAATTCCAAAATAGAGTATTGTGCCTACTTATTCATTTAGCTAGACTCATAATCAAATATCAACCATTGGGTATTAGTGAGAAAAATACCATTTTTTGAAGTAATAATTGGTTGGAATTTTGTAGAAATATATGCATCTTGATAATCAATAATTATTATATTTAAACACATACACTCACATAAGACCAAATAGCCAAAATTAACTAGACTTGCACACTTCAATTTGGAGCATTACAATAAAGAAAAATATACAAATTAATTTGGCTGCAACTACCTCCCTATTCATTGAAGAATGTGATCATCATCCCGACAACCAAGCAAACTGCTTGGGCTATAACTTGCATGGAGCTCTATTCTCTTTTCTATTATAAAAATAATTAGTCCTCCAAGCCAATTTATCTTGATTCTTGGAGTATTATTGTACTAACATTTAATTTCATTACAAAGCCACCTGATTACATACACACATTATATTGACATGTTAAGCATCACTAGGCTCAACATGCACATATAAATTATGGATCTTCCTTCAACTATCTATTTGAGATCAATACTTGATTTTCACATTTTTAGCAACCTTATCTTATTGCATCTCTTATAATTTATAATACATTATTGAACTCTTTCCTCCAATATTTCAATGGCTAATCTAGGTTGCACATAAATTCAAGACATTTTATGTATTGTGAGATTCATAATGTGCCCTAGCCTTCCTATAATATGTAAAATAATTTTTCTAATTTCTTATTTCTATCGTGGTTCAGATATGTTATTATTTCTATCTCCTCCCTTGCTCCTTTCTTTTCATTAATTTATTTGATGATCTACTTTTCTTTTCTTTTTGTAACTCATAATGTGATGTCCCTAGGTTTGATCTATGTGGATGTTATTAGACATTTTGATTTTCCTTGCATTGCTAGCATTGATGCCTAGCCTCCTAGTTTGTCTATTTCTAGCTCACCATGTACCAAATGAATCCCCATGAGATAGAATACACCTCATTCTACTTGTTTTGACCTTAACTCTAAGTCAACAATTTTACACACTATGAAACCAAATCATCAAAGAATAACATTTCACAACATAATTTAAAATCAAAATTATATATAATTATGAACTTAAATATATATTAATCTGAAACTACTAATTTAAAAATATTATTCCAAATAAAATATAAATAAATATGAATATAACATAATTAATTTAAAAATACTACTTTACATTATAAATTGCTTTAAACATTTCTTAAAATAATATACACAATAATCATTAGCAAATTAATTGTAAATAAAATAATTGACTTATCATAATGAATATAGTCTTCTTTATATAATAGCCAATATTGTTTTAATAATAGAGGAACCCTCCAGAAAAAATTATAAATATTTATGCCCTAAGAAAGTCCTAATAAAAACAGAAAAGCAACTGCCATTAACATAATATCAAATCGAGTGTTTTCCGTTAAACGGTACATACTGTAAAAATAATCTCATACAATAGCTCCCATTCTTTAATTTTTTAAAAAAAATTATTTAATATAAATAATTTTTACCGGTTGATTTGAGTTAATGGATATATTGAGAAGAGAATGCTATATATTACTAATATGGATATTCTATATTAATAAATGGCTGTCATAAAAATGAAATTGATTGAAGTCAGGTTTGTATGTCTTAATGTGGGCCTAACTCATTTGGCCAACTCAATGATGTGGAGCAATATTACGTTGAATGGTGGCAAACAGATTTAAGCGTGGCACAAGTATTTTGTAAATTGTCTTCATATTTCTGCAAATCTGTACAAAGCAGCACCATGCGTGTCTCTCTATATGTTGCTTTACTACCATATAAAAAGTTTGGATAATGTAAGAAGCTGAACAAGTTGTAAGAATTTTATATGGAGCTGAACGCCATTGGAATGTTTTCTCTTCTTTTTCCCTTTTTCTGATGATCTAATTAAAAACACAAGGTAAGCTTTTATCATTATTAATGCAATAAATTTATAAATGTTCCATCTTTAAATTTGAATTCTTGGTGGAATGGTGAGTTATGATCTTTGTTGTCTTTTACTAAATTACTCCTGTTGAGAGATATGATCTTTGTTGTCTTTTGCGTGAAGATCACTGAGAAGATGTTTATTTTCTCTGGAGGTACTTCCAGATTGGGTATGGCCGGTGCACCTGTGAAGGAAAAGAAATCCAGATAAAGGAAAAGGAGTTGATGATTTCTCTATTCGCACAATTTTCTTGCATCAATGATAAAGAAAATATTATTAGAAAACGGAAAAGGCAAGCAGGAGATGATTCTCATTCTGAATCTGTTACTAGAAGTTTAAAAATTAAAGAAAAAGAAAAAGATGGTGATGTTCAGGATCCTGACGATGATGTATGAAATGCCTCTTGAATGTTGAGGATCCCAATGAGGATGGATGGAACCCTTCTGTAGATACTCAAAACCTCAATGATGATGGATGGAACCCTGTGGATACTGGGGACTTCGCTGACATATGGAGAAAGCTGTAGGCAGGGACCCTCCCTCCCATGTGCTATTATATTAGCTAATTAACAATTTTGTATTTATTTCTGTTGTATTATGGAGCCCGATCAGACTTTGATACATGCAAGCAAGATGACAGAATGTTCTCAAACTATTAAAAAAATATAACGGTGACCCAAATTTGCTAGTTCTCCTTTTCCTTGTCATTTCTTGAATGGACTGGATCTTCCAATTTTCTTATTCAAGTTCATCTTTATCCATTTCTTAGTTGTTGAATCTCATTGGTATATGAAAAGATATGTGAATCCAGACTCATATGAATACATTATGACAAATTATTATAACTGAATTAATAAATTAGCAGCATTGTCGTCTAATTGTATGGTACAGTTTGTTTTGATTTTTTAAATGGCTACTTCTTTTTAGAGAAACATACAATTGTATGTTTATTTGTTTTCGTAAAAGTTCTTAATAAACTCCAATGAAAAAGGCCAACTTAAATGTTCCATATCGTTCATCACGTATAATCCAGACTCATATGAATACATTATGACAAATTATTATAACTGAATTAATAAATTAGCATCATTGTCATCTAATTGTATGGTACAGTTTGTTTTGATTTTTTAAATGGCTACTTCTTTTTAGAGAAACATACAATTGTATGTTTATTTGTTTTCATAAAAGTTCTTAATAAACTCCAATGAAAAAGGCCAACTTAAATGTTCTATATCGTTCATCACGTATAATCCAGACTCATATGAATACATTATGACAAATTATTATAACTGAATTAATAAATTAGCATCATTGTCGTCTAATTGTATTGTACAGTTTGTTTTGATTTTTTAAATGGCTACTTCTTTTTAGAGAAACATACAATTGTATGTTTATTTGTTTTCGTAAAAGTTCTTAATAAACTCCAATGAAAAAGGCCAACTCGTTCATCACGTATTCTTCGTCGCTCTTTTGCTGGTTCTGACAGTCTAACAGGTGTCATTTTGTCTTTGACAAGCTATACGATCTTCCATTGTAAGATATTCCTTGTCCTCTTCTTTTTGTGAGAGGACAATTTTGACAACTAAAATGGGTTTTGGTGTTGACAATACTCACTTGGAATCCATTGTGTTCCTTTTTTTCGATTTTCCTTTACTTCATGATCCTATTTATTCATATAATACTTCACATATTCAAATTTTTATTTAGAATTTGTTTTGCATTTTTTCCTAAAAGAATATATGAATCATATAATTAAATATTAATTTATTATATTAAATTTATGAATTGTGTGTATCAAATTGAATGAAATCAAATAAAAAGTACAATCATATTATAAATAGTAATAAATGAAGTTATTATTCAATTAACTTTCTATTTATGGAAAATGATTGTTTCACTTAATGATGATAGTGAGGTTTGTATAATCTAGAATGAATTGTTTGAATGGTGTGCATCAAATTGAGCAAAATCAAATAAAAAGTACAATCATATTATAAATAGTGATAAATGAAGTGATTATTCATTTAGCTTTCTAAATTGGAAATGATTGTTTCACTTAGTGATGATAGTGAGATTTCTATAAACCTAGAATGAATGTGAAGATGGTGTTATCTTTGAATCCAGTTACCTTCTTTTAAAGAAATTGGTTTACTTGAGCATTTTATCATATTTTTTGTGTAAGGGTCATTTTTCTATCGAAGGGTCATTTTTGTACCCTATTCTCTAAGTGGGAGACACTATTTTGAGATCAATTGTACTAAATATATAAATTATTGTAAATATACAATCCTTAAATATTAGAGGAGAATTACGTAGAAATTGAGTTGTTTATTCCACATACATTAAAATTAAGGGCGGATTTGATTAAAGTATATTTAGAACAAAAATATATTGTAAACTATATTGTAACTTCTATCTACTAATATTTATAATTAAACTACTCAATTCTCCAAGGAACCTTCAAAAATCACTTGATTTTTAATAATAATTTGGATATTCTACTTAATCTACCAAGGTCTTACCACTTACTATTATGCCATTCTAACAATGTTTATTTTCTTGGGTAACATATGAACACTCTATCTCCAATTATGGTAGGTCAACACCAATTTAGGTTTCATTAGATTATTTCATGTCTAATCACAACAAAGTGTTTATAACTTCAAACATTAGTAAATCTTAATTGTTACAGTCATATTAATTTATAAGCTATAAATTAAAAAAAAACATATCACCATTTTACAAATACATTTTGAATGAATTTAGATAGTGTCCAAACCCAACTATCAAGCCTAATTTCTCATTTAGCCACCCTCATAATAGGATAATCATTCTCATTAGGCACCAATAAGATACAAAACTACTTCTTGAACTAACTAATATAAATATTGTAGATATTTAGTAATCCTTATACTTAACACTTATTAAATTTAGACATAAAGAAAGATTTACATAGGACAAAAAAAATAGTTCTAATTAGATATTGAGCTTTAAACTCAAATGGATACAATAACTTTATCACATCCAAGACTAAGACAAAAAATAATTTTGATAAACTTGACTCCCTACTCTAAAATTAAGGTGACTATGAATGAAAAATAATCAAGATAACCACATCTAAATACAAAGAAAGGGATTATTAGTTATCAGAATTGAAACAAATAAAATAGTGGGGGCTCTTTCACTTCTAGGGTTTTGGACCTAAAAGGAGAGAGGCTATTTTCTATGTTTCAATCAAGAACAACCCTTAATATTTCAATGCAAAGGAGATTGAAATCTAACAAAGGGTGTGTTCTAGGGGATTGAATGTTGTAAATGAGGGGTTCACCACCAAGTGTAAACTTGGAAAGACAATGAAATGAATGATGAAATGCAAAAACCCTAATTTGATGCAATGCTTCAAAGAATGATCTAGAATTGCAAGAAAATAGCAATAGAAAACTATAAAATCGGAGATGTGCACCTAGGAAATTGGAGAAGGCAAAATTGAAGTCTGAAACCTTGGAAAATTCAGTGTTGAAGCCAAATGGGAGTCATTCACCAAGCTAGGTGAATCAGTCCAGTATCGGGAAAACTATGCCAAAACAGGTTTCAGAAAAAAGGGTACTCAAATCTGCAAAAACCTCTAAAATAAAGGTACATTGGGACTCATTCACAATTAGTGGTGAATTAGGGGAGAGGACCCGGTAGTTGTGCACCCTATCTTCACACTTCTCAAAATCTTACGTGGAAATTTCAAATCACTCCCAATTTTTTACAGTAGCTTACTTGGCAAGTCCCCTACTTATAACTAAGGTTTCAGGGCCACATCATCAAATATGATGCCACATCAGCGTGCTTTTTGACAAGGTGTCCAAAAAGGCCCAAAAAAAAAGTGAGACCAATACTTGTGGATTCACAACATGTTTTATTGAGCGCTGATGTGGAATTACATGATTGGTTGCTTTTTAGATCAAAGGAATACATTTTTTTTAATTATGGGTAGACATCATCAACACTAGCAACTTTAAAGTCATAATTATTGGTCCAATATTGATAAAAATGTTGAGCATTATATAAACAACTACTATCACAACTATTGAAACATGCTCAGGTATTGGGTCCTCTCCCCTAGTCCACTTCTAGATTTCTAGAAATTCAAAGTTGGATTTTGTAGCCCTCGTCTACTCTGTTGTTCCCAATTTAGATTTGAGTCTAAAACTACTAAATTCAACGTGTAGGTCTTCTCCAAGTTCCTCCAAGGTTTGTTAACAATCTTGGCAACTTTGATTTTCTTTGAAAAATTGATGACAACTTTTCCAATCTTGTTGTTTGATAAATCTCCAACCTAGACCTGTAAATCACATACAAAGAGAGGGAAAATGGTTGTGGGGTTAGAGAATGGGGGTTTTCCTTGGTCAAACCCCTTGTTGCTAATTAAATTTTGAAATAGAAAGAACATGTAAAGGATATTGATGAATGAACAAAAGGTGATTTTGCAGCTCACCAAACCCTTGCAGTAAAGTGCTACAATAATTTTTGAAATTGCCACAATGGATGTGGTTCTTGATTCTTGCTTGAAGGAAATAGATCTTGAATGCAAATCTTACTTGGATCATGAACTTTACACCACAATTGTAAGCACAACAACAAACATGATGAATGTGATCTTTGGCATGATGATTGATGCTTGAAGAATGTTCTAGAATGCTTGATAATCTTCCCTTGAAAGCCATGCTTGCTCTTTCTCAAATGCTCTTTTGAACTCTATTTGCTATTAGGATGAGTACTTGAATGCTTAGGGGGTAAAATGAGAGAAGAACCTTGTATTTATACCCAATTATGCAAGAATTATTGAAATTACAACACTACAAGCAGACATTGGATCTTGGAGAATAAAATTCTACCAAAGATTTCAATTAAATTTGATTTTGAGTTAAGGGGACTCATTCGTCACCTTGGGCGAATGGGTCCCACCTAAGGGTACTCATTCGCCCAAAATATCAGATGAGTCTAACCTTAGGAATTTGAGGTGGGTTTTCAGGGATTTGATATTTTAAATGCCATTTGTTGGGATTATCTTAAAAAATATAGAAAAATAAAGCTTGTAGATGCAAAAAGGGGCAAATTAAAGCATAAGAGAGCCCAATTATTAATGACAAGCCTAGAAAAATGTGAAAGTGTGTTACGAAAATTTACAACACACCAAATAAGGCAAGGATAAGAGAAATTATGATGAGAATAAAGTTAATTATTCTTAGAAATCTTAGAAAGATGTGAAAGTGTGTCACAACACTTTACAACACCTTTACAAGCCATCATTAAAGTATAATAGTTCACAAGGGTGCAAGAAATAATGTGAATGTGTTATCCAGATTACAATACTAAATGAAAGCCAAACTGAGCAAAAATCCACAAGATGGAGCTAAATAAGCATGAAAAAGGCTAAGGACCCTTTTTTGACGTTACATTTAGCCCCCACTTTAGTGAGAGGATCAACTTGCTTCAAACACACACTAAAGTAGACAAAAAAGATAAAGGGAGGGTTCTAATGTACTCATGCTAGTAAGATGAGACACCAACAATCAAGAGGGATGATCAATCCCCCAAGACTGACATCCCATGGCAAACCGAAACGAGTAAAAATGGAACACACAAGAAGAACATGGAAAAGGTCAATCATACAATGCCAAAGACAAGAAAGAGATAAAAGAGAAGGATGTAACAAGCCTTGATCTTTTATCCAATGTGGTGTGGATTAGATATAGGTTGTTTGTCTGAGAAAAATGCATACTCACTTTGAGGCGACAAAACTCATGGCTGCTTGTCGGGTGAGAAGTCCAAAAAGGGGTGAGAAAAATACACTCATGGCTATGGGGAAAGTCATATCACTAGTTGGGCTTCCCACTCAAACCATATCAAAGTTATAACTCCTAATAACTTTAATAAGGTGCCACACAAAAAGAAGTGAATTGGTTTTTGAGCTTCATGAGTCAAGAAAAACTTCATATGCCTAGAGCTCATGAACAAACAGGATGGATCCATAGGCATGCAAGTTGTGTTAAGCAAGGTGGCCATAAATACAACATAGGAAATGTTAAAAGGAGTCTTGCTTAGTTCATGCGAGGTATTTAATTTAGGGAACAATGTGTCTAATGTCTCCAAGAGATGAACAATCAAAGAATATAAAATTCACAACTTAGAGGATGCAATGTGTCACATCAGGCCACTAACAGGAATACAATATGCTAATAGAGATCACGCTCATGAAGGACATCACACCCAATGTCATCCATAAAGAGAAAAATGCATTGTATGAAGCAAGAAGGCTACACTAAGAACCATGAAAAGGAAAAATGCAAAAGAAATAATGCCAATGTATTTTCCCACATTAAAGAAATTATTAAACACCATCCTTTGAGCAATTACTTTAAAGCAGAAAATGAGAAATGCTAGCAATAAACAAGGCATAAGAGCCAACTTGGAAATCCCTATGCCAAGTCATATGTTTTCGAGTAAGGCTACATCATCCAAGTGAAAAATAAAATAGAGATGGGTTGCCCCAAAAATGAAAACAACAAACACATAAGGGATCTATGGATTTGGGGTCAGTATGTTTTTTTTTTATACAATGATTTGTATGGAGAGCTCAAAACTGTCACCATCTCCCAAATACACATAGAACTGGAAGAATGACACAAAAAGAGTGAAAACAAATGAAAAACCTCTTGGGTCAACATGAAAGAGACATAGAGTGTCTTGATGCCCTTCGTGATCCCCGAAATGAAAACACAAGGAAAAGAGAAAGACGAAAAAGTGAAAGAAATTCATGACATAGAGAAGAATGAAGGTACAAATAAAGGAATACCACAAAGAGAGATAAAACTAAATGTTATGGGGGATCACATTACACACATGCAATCACAAAAAAGAAAAATGAAAAAGAAATAATGGAAAAAACTAGTAGGGAAAATGCGATTCAACCTATGAGCAAGTCATCCACCTCCCAATCATGTTCTATGTAAGAGGAAGGAGAATGAAAAACTGAAGGGACAAGGAAAAATGCAATAGTAGGACAAGGCTAACAACTTATTTCCCCCACTCAATGCGAGAAAAGAATGCACCAAAGTAAATGATGGGAAAGGGGTCATCTAATAGTGAGAATGGGGTGTTCTACAATCATTACATGATAAGGGGGAGAGAGAAGAAATGAATCCCACTTTAAGGGATTATTTCTAAAATATGAAAGTGTTGAAGGATCCTTATGAAAGTATGACACTTTTCAATAGAATGCCCAAGAGTCCTATGATACACACAATACTTTGTATTATCTTTAGGGAATCTACTTCTAGTTCAAGGTGAAATTTTAAGTCGGCTTGCATCTAGAAGATCTTTCAGTTGTCATTTAATTTTTTTGGGGTTTTTTTTGTTGTGATTTTCATCAATTTCTCTAGTTGAAGGATGAGGAGGAGGACATGAGGAGATCATTTAATCCTTGTAACTATTAAGAATTATTGGGTGTTCTTTAGGGAGAACATTCATATCAAGATGATGATCTAAGATGACCATACCATCGCTATTAAGTCTTAGATATTATTTAGGAACATGTTTGTTCTGAGGGGGATCTTGGTATCCTATTCCCGTTTTATTTTCCTCATATGGTATTTGTTCTAAGAATTGATGAATTTCATGTTCAATAGTTTAATCAAACCCTTGTTTGCTCAAGATTGTGAAACCTTTTCCATATGTTTCTTGAAGATTGATGGGAGTGTTGGTGACCTTGTTATTAAAAAAGGGTTGAGTGTTTATTTTCTTAGAGGAAATAGGTTCACCTATTGGAGGGAACTTAGGTTCATCTTTTGTTTCAAGATGAAAATTAAAAAAAATCTCAAGAGGTTGTATGCTACAGGGTTTTGGTTCATTCATGGATGGATAAAAGGATGAGTTAGCTTCAAGATTGTTAAGACAATCGTTTAAGAACCTATTCATGTTGTCATCATCTTCTCCAATGATATCAACATCACGAGGAGGACATTAATTAGGAGCTGAGTGAGAATGAGTGAAATCAAGGTCATTAGGGTCATTTTGAAAGGCATAACTTGACACATCTACTAAGGATTTTAGGGACATCCAAAGTTTTCCAAAGCACATATCCATGATGCAGATTTTAGATTCTAAAGTATGTAAATATTTTATGAATGCAATTTTGATCTATGCACAAGATGAATGAATTGGAATGAAACAAAAAATTTGTAAACCAAAATAGAAGGGTAACAACAAGAAGAAAAAACTCAAAGAATGAAATGCAAAATATGCAAAGGGACTAATTCACCCAAGGTGGCAAATGAGTCCAAGTATATATATTTTTTAAAATTTTCAAAATTTTGAATTGAATTTTATGATTTTTATGTTTTTTGATGTAAATATAATATGAGTATGCATAATATTACTGATTTTCAATGAAATTAAGTGCAATAATGCAAGCTAAATGAGATTTTTACTAATGCAAAAATTGAAACCCTAGAATGCAAATTAACCAATGAAAAACATAATGCAATGTTAATGCAAGGTAAATCTAGGATGTAAATGCACTCCAAATTAGAATTATGATGCTCTATATGTAGGTTCACTAGAATGAAATGTAGAAAAAAGTGGGGGCTCTTTTCACTTCTAGGGTTTTGGACCTAAAAGGAGAGATGTTATTTGCTTTGTTTCACTCGAGAACAACCCTTGAGATTCCAATGCAAAGTAGATTGAAATATGGCAAAGGGTGTGTTCTAGGGGATTGAATTATGTAAATAAGGGGTTCACCACAAAGTGTAAACTTGGAAAAATAATGAAATGAAAAAACCCTAATTTGATGCAATGATTCAAAGAATGATCTATAAATTCAAGAAAACATCAATAGAAAACTGTAAAACTAGATATATGTACATGGTAAAGTAGAGAAGGTAGAATGAAAGTCTAAAAACCTTTAAAATTCATTGTTGAAGCCAACTAGGACTCATTCACGAAGTTGGGAAAATCAATCAAGTATTGAGAAAATTGTGCGAGAATAGGTTTTGGACAAAAGGGTAATCGCATCTACACAAACCTTTGATAGATAGGTATAGTGGGATTCATTCACCAATAGTGGTGAATCAGTCCATTTCTGAATTTTTGGAAATTCAAAGTTGGATTATGTAGCCCTTAGTCTACTCTATTGTTCCCAATTCAGATCTAGGTCTGAAAATACTAAATTCAACATATAGGTCTTCTCCAAGTTCCTCCAATATTTGTTCATAATCTTGGCAACTTTGATTTCCTTTGTCAACTTGATGACAACTTTTCAAATCTTTCTCTTTGATAAATCTACAACCTAGACATGCAAATAACATACAAAGATAGGGACAAATGGTTGTGGGGTTAGAGAATGAGGGTTTTCCTTGGTCAAATCCCTTGTTGGTAATTAAACCTTGAAATAGAAAGAAAAGGTAAAGGATATTGACGAATCAAGAAAAGGTGATGTTCCAACTCACCAAACCCTTGCAGTAAAGTGTTGCAATTGTGTTTGAAATGATCACAAAGGATGTGGTTCTTGAGTCTTGCTTGAAGGAGATAGATCTTGAATGAAAATCTTGCTTGGATCATGAACACTACACCATAATTGTAAGCACAATCACAAACATGATGAATGTGATGTTTGACATGATCATTGATGCTTGAAGAATTTTCTTGAATGCTTGATAATCTACCCTTGAAATCCTTGAATGCTCTTTCTCAAATGCTCTTTTGAACTCAATTTTCTATTAGGATGAGTACTTGAATGATTGGGGGGTAAAATGAGAGAAAGAACCTTGTATTTATACCCAATTATGAAAGAATTCCTAAAATTACAACACTACAAGCTGATATTGGGTCTTGGAGAATAAAATCTCGCAAAATATTTAAATTAAATTTGATTTTTGAGTTAAGGGGGGCTCATTCACCATCTTGGGTGAATTTATCCCACCTAAGGGGACTCATTCACCCAAAATAGCGAATGAGTCCAACCTTAGGAATTTGAGGTGGGTTTTCGAGGATTTGATGTTTTAAATGCCATTTGTCATGATTATTCTAAAAAATACTACAAAATAAGGCTTGTGGATGCAAAAAGGGTCCAATTAAAGCATAAGAGAGCCCAATTATTAATGAAAAGCCTAGAGAAATTTGAAAGTGTGCTACAACACTTTACAACACACCAAATAAGGTAAGGCTAAGAGAAATTGTGATGAAAATAAAGTTAATTATGCTTAGAAATCGTAGAAAGATGTGAAAGTGTGTCACAACACTTTACAACACCTTTACAAGGTATCATTAAAGTAAACTAGTTCACAAGGGCCCAAGACCTAATATGAATGTTTTATCCACATTACAACACTAAATCAAGGCCAAACTAAGCCAAAATCCATGAGAAGGAGCTAAACAAGTGTGGAAAAGGCTAAGCACCCTTTTTTTGATGTTACAAGAATAAATTCCTAATTCTCCTAGAGTTTCCACTAAATACCAAGAGAAGGGGAATGAAATTATTATAGCAAGGAGATAGGGATCATTGACAAAAAATAAATGGTTAGTGGCCAATACATAAGAGTTGCTATACGTTTTTTCTTGCTAAGCCTTTAACAAACCTAGGAGATTCATCCTTAAGGTATCCTCAAGTTAATTAAACTAGTATGCATAATTTTAGCTCAGTTCTTGGTTGACCATGTCTTATTAAATTCTTAAAGAGGCCTAATAGACCTTATCTAATGTAGATAAGATACAAATGTACGTGCAATAGTAGTTAAATTTGATTTATATCCCTTTCAATAATCTTGCTACAATAAACAATGACATACATAACTCAAATCCATGACACATAGTTCATGAAATATACCTATCATATGCAAATAAGATGTTTAAATATGTAAAATTTAAAAGCCTCTATAACATTGAAAGACAAACTATTTCAAGACTGGTGTAGTTACGATGGGAGGGTCCTCAAAGCGGACAGTTCGAACAATGCAACAGGAGTAACTCAACAAAAGCAATGTAGAATATGGAGGCAAATGTAGATGTGAACATTCTTATTATCAAAAATTTTGATTACATATGGTCAACCACATCCGAGCTTACAGATTTGGCGCACAAGCCTGATTACAACATGCTCAAAATATAGTGGTCATACATGCGAGAGAAAATTTTATAGATCAAACACTAATTAAACTCTAATATACCTCCTTGTTATTCATTTCTATTCTAATGATTCATTACAAGATTTATGTCACATCCACATTAGCCAAAGATCATTACAATCTTTGATGAAGAAAATGTAACATGTACAAGAATAGGTTGGCCTCAAATTTGACTTTCGTCCATGGTAGATACACATGATGAAGTGTGGACCTAAGTGTAAGGTTAGGGAAAATCTATGAAACAAATCTAAACAAACTGTGAGGATCTGTAAGTCATGAGAAAGATCCATGATCGATCCAACTGGCCATTAGGTTTTGAAGTTATTCTAGGGCTAGTCCCAAAAACTGTTATTCACTCCAGAAGCGATAAATTGCCAAAAAAAGATCTAATCAAGCTGAAAAATTGGAGAAAGAAAATTGAACATGTTCATGATGAAACTATAGGTATGTGAGATCTGGTGAGAAAACATGAAGAAATATCAGATCTACCAACTTGAACAAGAACAAGAACTGAACAAGAATAAAATTGAATGAAAATATTTTTTTGGTTGATGCAAGATTGCCAAGAAACAAGGATGCTCCTACATTAGACATTCGAGGTTAATTAAAGGCGAGTCCCTAACCTTTTAAGGGCCAAAGGAAAACTAATACGGTTTACCTCAACCTGAGAAATCGAAGAAGAATCCTCCACTGGTCTACCTTTCCACTTCACAATATATTCTTTGTATTGTCTTCCACAAGTCTTCCTTTCATCTCTGACATCCAAAATTTCTTATACCTCATTTGATTGTTGTTTAGGTAGTTTTCCTTCCAATTTTACCTTATTCTCTTCACTGAGTTATGCTTTATGGTATTGATGTAGATCTACAATGTTGAATATAAGTGATATACCAATGTCATCTGGTAACTCTACTTCATATGCATTTCCTGAATTAAACTTTCTCAAAATATTACAGGATCCAAACTTCCTCATCTTTTGTTATTGTATGTTCCAAATGGAAATATTTCCTTCCTCAAATACACTATCACCTTCATTTCCCACTTAGAACTCCTTATGTCTCCTCTTTTCATCCGCTTTCTCCTTATACTTTTAGTTCATGTTCTCCAAATGTTGCTTCACTTGAGTATGCACTTCCTTCATATGTTCAAAAAATTCCTCTACTTCTACACTCCTTTTATCTTCCTTACTGATGTCTCACAACTTTGATATACCTTTAGGATGAACTCCAGTAACTATCTCAAAATATGTCTTTAATGTACTCTTTTTCACTAAATTATTATAAGAAAACTCTGCTTGTGCAAGGGCTAAATCCCAACTTCTGGTCTTTTCTCCAACCAAACATCTCAGTAAATTTCCCAAACTCCTATTCACTACCTTTGTCTGCCCATCTGTCTGTGGGTGAAAAGTAGAAATGAACTTCAATTTTGTCTTCAACTTCTTCCAAAGTTCCCTCCAAAAGTAACCAATTTTTTTAATCTATGTTTGAAACAATACTCCTAGGCAATCCATGCAATCTAACCACTTTTCTTATAAATAAATCTGCTACATGTACTACATCTATTGTCTTCTTACAAGGTCTAAAATGTGCCATTTTAGAAAATTTTTCCACCACCAAAAATACTGAATCATTATCTCTATGTGTTTTAGGAAAACCAAGTATGAAATCCATGTTGATATCCTCCCAAGGTATTTTTGGTACTATCAAAGGTTTATACAATCCAACATTCTAACTACTCACTTTTTCAACTTGACAACTCTACAAATCTACATAAATTTCCTAACATCCTTATGAATCTATGGCCAAAAGTAATTCTCACTCACCATTGCTACTGTTTTATCAACTCCAAAGTGTCTTGCCAATCCTCCACTATGTTTCTCTTTTACTAAGCTATCCCTCATTAAACTTTGGGGTATACACAGTTGATTTCTTCTAAACAACATATCCTCATGAATGAAATAATCCAACCATTGACTTCTACCCTCCAAAACTAGTTCTTTACATGCTCTCCAACATTTCTTTAAAATTTGGGTCTTCCTCATACAAGTTATTCAATTCGTCAAATCCTAATACATCCACTTTCATTTGTGCCAGCAAATTCCTTCTACTCAAAGTATCAACAACTCTATTTTCCTTTCCACTCCTATGTTTCAAAATAAAAGTATAACTCTGCAAGAACTCTACCCATCTCATGTGTTTGTGATTCAACTTACCTTAAATGTTCAAATATTGTAAAGATTGATGATCTGTATACAACACAAACTCCTTAGAAAACAAGTAATATCCCTACTTCTTCAAAGCTTGAACTATGTCATATAACTCCTAATCATACACTGAATACCTTTTCCTTGCATCATTCGACTTCTCACTAAAATAAGCTACTAGTCATCCTTCTTGACTTAACACTACTCTAATTGCATTTCCACTTGCATCACAGTCTACCTAAAATACCTTGTTAAAATCTGGTAAAGCCAACATAGAATTCTTGGTTACCTTTTGTTTCAAAAAATTAAAAAAAAAATCTTCTGCAGATGTCCATCTAAGATCCTTCTTATCTCCTCTCACCGTTTTTGTCATAGGGATACAAATACAACTAAATTTCCTAATGAACTTTCGGTAGAAACTAGCCAATCCATGAAATGATCTTACCTTTCCAATTCTTTTAGGTGTAGGGCATTCAAAAATAATTCTTACCTTCTTAGGATCCATCTTCAATCCATCCACTGATATCATAAATCCCAGATATACCAACTCTTCCTTCATGAAACTACACTTCTTAATGTTTATCAGCAACTGCTCTTCCCTTAACCTCTGCAAAACTTGTCTTATGTGCAAAAAATGTTCTTCTCTACTCTTACTTAAAATCCAAATTTCTTCCAAATAGACAATCACAAAGTTATGAAAAATCTCTTCAATACCTAAGTCATCAACTTCATGAAAGTACTCGATGCATTTTTCAGTCCAAAAGGCATTACCAGCCACTCATGCAATCCTTCATTTGTCTTAAATGTTGTTTTCCACTCATATCCTTCTCTGATTCTGATCTAGTGATATCCACTCTTCAAGTCTATCTTTTTAAAATACTTAGCTCCACTCAAAAAGTCGATAATGTCATCCATTCGGGGCAAATAAAATCTATACTTCACTATAATCTTGTTTGTGGCTCTAGAGCCTATACATATCCTCCATTCTCTATCCTTCTTAGGTGCTATCATAACAGGTACTGCACAAGGACTTAAGCTTTCTCTAATCAAACCTTTCCTCAATAACACTTATACTTGCCTATTCAATTCTTTATTTTCTACCGGTGTCATCCGATGTGATGCTTTATTAGGAAAACTAGCTATAGGAATCAGATCCATGAAATGAATTATAATCCTTACAGGTGGTAATCCATCAGGTACATTATCTGAAATGATGGATTCATATTCTGCCAGCAATCCCTTTATCTCTTTGAGTTGTCCTTATCCATGCTTCAAGTCTTCAACCTTCTTAGGCACCAAGGCATAAAACATGTTCTCATGTCTCAGTCCATCCAAAAATCTCCTTCCATCAACCAAAAAAATTCTACCAGTCATACAAATCCCAGCTCTAGGAACATCCTCCAATGGTGACAAAGTCTGCTTCATTCCATTAGCAAAAATGGTGTATATGTTCCTCTTTCCATTATGAATAGCCTGTCTATCATATTTCCAAGGTCTTCCCAAAAAAATATGGCATACATTCATAGGAATAATATCACACAAAACTTCATCATGGTAATTTCCTATCTTCAATTTCACCAAACATTTTTCACTTACCAGTATCTTATGCTCATCTTAAATCCAAGCTATCTGATAGGGTTTCGGGTGTTTCAACCTTTCCAACTTCAATTTGGTCACCATTTCTTCAGAAGCCAAGTTCTTTGAAATTCCTCTATCAATGATCACTTTGCAACATTTACCAAATACCTTGCATCTGGTCCAAAACAAATTCTTCCTCTGCAATGGTTATTTCTCTAATCCACTTTGACACAACACTCTCCTATTCACCAACACTTCTCCTTCTTCTGGTTGGTTAGATGATCCAACATGATCCTCCTCAAAAAAAGTTGTTCATATATTGTTCTCATTCTTTTTCCTTATCTCTCCCTATTTTCATTTAAAGGCTCTATGTCCTTCTCAACCACATCTAAAACAAGTTCCCCGGAATACTCTTTTCTCTTGTGGGTATGTGTAGGATCATGATGGGCCAAAAAGTGGCGATATCTAATTGATATGATGACCCATGTGGCTGACAAAATTTTTTTACCCAAAATTGATGAAACAAAAAGGGTTTTTAAAGGAGATTCTCATCTTTCCACCAATATAAATTATTCTTTACTTTGAATTTAATAAATAATTATTATTCATTTTCTATTTGAATTACGACTAAAGTCTTGATTGATAGGCCAATTGAAAAAAATCTATAGCTTTCAAACGGTATCACATTTTTTGAATCAAAAACATGTGTCACATTATATGCTTCACATACTATAGGATTAAAAAAAAAATGAATTTTATGAATTTTTGACCAAGTTAAGGTGGTCAGACATACAAATTTTTATATTTTATAAAAGTTGTAATAAAAAATTCATAATTAATTATTTACTTAGAAACAAATTACAAAAAAAAATGCATCACATCGGGAATTGATTCCCCTACTTATATCTAAAATCTTATAAAAAAATATTATCATTTTATTGTGGTTAGGGTGGTTAGACATACACCTACTTCTTATTGTTTCCCTGAAGTTTAAGTACTACTACATTGAATTTTCAAATTTTCACCAAATAGAGTTATTTATTTTTAAATCAACCTAGTAGTTTAGAATATACATTCAATTTTCTACATATTCTATTCTTACATATTTTTGAAATAATATAGATAACTTATTCAAATTTTTAGGTCAAGTTGCGTAACTCTGATTTTTTGAATTTTATTGCCACTTAAGGGCCTATTTTTTCCATGATGATTGTGCACATACCCTTGTGCTTTATCTTATTTTCTATATCCTTCATTCTTGTAACTACCATATCCTCCTCTTTTGTAAGAATTTCCCTCATCTCTTCTATATGAATTCTCATTCTTACTAACCTCCTTATCCTTGTTCTAATCTACAAAAGGTCCTCTTCCTCCTCAACTAAATATTCTTCCTCTCTAAAATGTTCCACCTCTTCCTCTTTGTCTTTGATCATTTATTTTATTTAGCTTCTCCTCTACCTTTAGGGCACACTGATATGCCTCTTCCACACTCAACAACTTAATTAAAATGATATCATCTTGAATAGATGATCTCAAACCATTTACATATCTAGCTACTTGTTCAATCTCATCTTTTGAATGTCTCGGTCTAATGTTCAACTTATAGAACTCCTTGGTATACTCTATCATACTTGATTTTTTTTGCTTCAAATTCTGTAACTTT
>CM021100.1:278517142-278599946 GCA_007115665.2 Sequoiadendron giganteum | reverse complement strand
GATAGGAATTAAACTATACATGAATGAGTAAATGCTAAAGAAATTAACATGTAAGGAAGGTAACCAATCATTTCCTAAATTATTGGTTTTACAAAGGTGTCTGGTGTATAATGGCTTTTCCTTGCTCCCTGGTCCCTAGGTTGCCTTGTGTCTGCTTACTTGCATTGGGTAAAGAAATGAGCTAGAACATTACGTTCTAGGTAATGAAAGGTTACATTCTGGACATGTACACCTACCCATACATGCATATTCTAATTTCTATGTACATCCAATACAATGCCTATCCTAAGTGTCCATAAAAACTAAAAAAGGAGACTATTACACACACTTAGGGTATGCATTTTTTAATTTTTTTAACATTGTTCACTTCATGTGCAGATCTGGGTGAGAAAGTGTTTCTGAGTGATTCATCAGATTCATCAATTTATATTATGAGTGGGGTGAATGTGGCTCCCATAGGGGTTGAGTCTAGCTCATAGCAATTTTTGAATATTCTAAGTGCATATGAGATTATATTGTAAGATAGGTAATATCAATCATGATCACTTCATAATCATAATGTAGAAGAGAGTACGGTGTTCTTTCACAATAATAAATTTTAATACTACAACAAAAATTTCACATACTTTAGGGTTCTTTATGGATAGAGAAGACTCGATGTGCAATTTGAAACATTGATTACCTCACAAAAAGAGGCAGCATGTTGTCCTTTAACAATGCCAAGAATCACATTGTAATGTTATGACAAAGAAAAGAAACAAAGCCTCAATGAAATGAATCATTGTATCATCAATTTCATAAAGAAGCATATTATATTTTTCATCCCAAGAGTAATGCGTTTTGGGGAAAATGAATGACTAGTTGGATTTCCAATATGGTTTATGTTCATGTGCTAGAGGCGGGAAATGGGGATCATTGTTTTATTCTCATAATAGAGCATTTGTTATCATGGCAATGCAACAGTCCTAATAGTGGGGTAAGTCCTAGAAATCTAGTAAATAGAGGCCATGCATACATGTGGGAGAGCATAGTTTTCATGAAGGTAGCATCAGGTTACAGTGATGATAGCTATTGTACATGATAGCCTAGGGGTTTTCATATCATGTCAAGATAGTTTTGTCTATAAATACAAGCTACTAATATTCTTTGTTTAAAAGAAAAAGATTGATACTTTTATGCAAGAATAGTCATCTTGGTTATTCTATGAAGAGTAATAGGACAATTTATCTTGAAATTTCAAGAGTAGTAATAGGAAAGATTCATGTGATATTACAGTGAGAGTCTTGTGTTGAATGTAGTTTAAGTGCATTACTAAGAAAAGCCACAGTGAATTTCTTAAAGGCCATGTCTGAGAGTTTTGTTCTTCAAAACCTGGTATAGTTTAAATCATGAAGTCTTCAATAAAGTTTGCCTAATGAAGAAAAGGCATTAATTAAGTTTCACTTAATTCCTAAAGGAGTTTGTTTTGGGTTTTTTCTAAGAAGTAATCTCATTTGATCAATGCTGACATTTCAGATAGTATTGTCAATACATGTTTCTAGTATTTGATGCGATTGCAAAAGGAGCTAGGGTCTTATATCCGGAAAAAGTAGCATACAATATACAGTGAGGAGAGATCTCTTTAATAAAATACAAAAAAATCTAAGAATTTGTATAGGACATGGGCTTAAAAGTAACCCAGATTGGTTTTGTAAGGTCCACCTCTATGATACATTTATTGCTTAGACTATTTTGAGCTTTTAGTATTATTAACTATGTTTGGTGATACCATTTAGGACATGATATTTTAGACAATTGGGTTTTTATGATGGTTTTATTATGAAGTTTAAACATTTGAATTTATGGGTAGGCTACATGCTTAGTTAGCTTATTGTCATGGTTGATCAAATTTTATGCTAGTTATTGTGGTCGTTCAATTTGGTTTTGAAATGATGAACAAATGAAATATGTGATATGAATGAACCACATTGCAGTTTGAAATTAAGGTAAATGAATTGGAAATGATGTGATTAGTGATTTTTCCAGTTATGATATGAATTATAAATATATGCTATGAGAAATTCTAAAACTTGAGCATATGAAATGGTGATTCAATTGTTTTGATATATGATTTATTTGAATGAAAACTTATGTATATGAAATGGTGATTCAATTATTTTGAAATATGATTTATTGGATGGATTGATCAGCGCATTGAGTGTGCAGGTACACTTTCCATGGCCAATGGAAATTGGAGGTAATTTTGGAAACCCTGAGTAATTAACTAGTGAAACTGAGCTATAGTCCATATGAAGGGACTATAGCACCATTTTGTAATGTATTTTATTCGTAATGTTGTTTATGAATGTTTGTGAGTGATTTTAATTGCCATGTCAATCCACTTAGATGGTGAGTTTTCCATCCAAGTGGACAAACTCGGATTTAATCTTTAGGGCACTTTTTGGGGGTTGAAAAGTTATGTTTTTTATGAATTTTTATGGGTTTAAGGTCCTTAGGTCAAGTACCTATGGGTTAGGTACCCTTTTAGCTCAAAATTTTAAGTCAATTCTATGATTGGGCACTCTTTTTGAGGCCTTAAAAAGGTTTGACGAAATTAAGGTTTTGAGAAATGGGATGGGGACTAGTCCCTTTCTATTCCCACTTCTCTATGTGTCTTGGAAGTCTCCCAAGCTCTCACAAATGTGTGAGAACACATGGGTGAATGTGCTTGGGAGAGTGAATGGGTGAGTGGCAAGTGTCACTTCCCCATTCCAAAGAATTAAAACTTGAATTCCTATATAGAAAACCATGAACAAGGGTTTTGGGGGTTCTCTTTGGCATTTCTTTGTTTTGGAGTTGTAATTTTGGCTTGGGGGATTGGAGAGAAAGCTTGGAGGAGGATTTGTTCTCTTTCTCATCACTTACTTTCAAAGCTTGGATTGAGGTAGGATTTCCACATCTTTTGATTCTTGTGTTTTTAAATTTGTAAGCTATGTACATGTATTTGTGTGTTTTGGAAATGTTTCTTTTAAATTTTGTTTTGTGGGGAAAGGGTTGTAATGGGATAAGCTCACCCAAATTTGGGAAGAGCATCCCAAGTTGGGGATGGTTGGAGTAGGAACCTCCATGGGGACATGTTATTCCTCCTTATAATGGAGAGGTAAAAGAAAGGGTATGAGTACCCATATGTTTTGTGAAATGTGAAGGGTGGTTTGGGTGGATAAAGAGATGTCAAAGAAGGGTTGGTAATGAAGTGTTGAAAACTTGTGATGGTTATCCATGTTGTTTACTTTCGAGTCCCCAAAATCGAGTGTGTAGTCCACCTTCCATTCCCCGTTTTGAGTTCATAATGAACTCTTTGTTATGTGAAATTTCCCTTGGGAGGGTGTGAAAATTTTATGTGTATTTTGTGTGTTAAATGTTATTTGGTTTGCATGATTGTGCCCGGTTCCCATGTTGCCTCCTAGCTCGGGGGTGGTTGGTTTTCCAACCAAAGGTTGGGAGGTGAGCTCCCCATTGGCCTCTAGAGAGAATTCTGTGTGTATTTTGCAGATTGGAAGAAGCTAAACAACTCTTGGAATAGTTGTGTTCTTGTCAATAAAGTTGGTGTTATTACGTCCAAGTAAATCAGCCCTTTTGAAGTTAAAATGTTATAGCCTTGAAAGGCTGATGTGAAGAGAAAATGAGTCCCTATCTCAGCTATATAATTATTGTAAAGGTTATGTGCAAAAGCCCATAATAGTGTAGTTATAAAGTGAACATTCTTTCTTATCACACTATTTTGTTTAGTATATGTGGTTGTTGTAAAATGTTTTTGTGTACACCACTTTAGTTGGGTATTGGGAGGGATATAGTTTTAAAAGAAAAGAAAAGGGAAACTCATGTGGACCTTGTATGTTGATGTTAGTCTGTTTACTTATGCTGCAAATAAATATCTTTCATCTTGGAGTAGAGAATGTCTTTAAAGAAAGAAATAACTATGTATTTATCTATAAAGCCCATGTTCAGTGTAGTGTCTCTTGTTACAGTTGCTGCATGTTCTTAAGGAAAGGCATTTTATTCTTAGAAAAATAAAATAAAATGTGTAACTCTGTTATTTATCCTTCTTCATATATGTTTGTGTACCTTCTGTGTTCTGATATTAAATAACAAGAAAAGTTAAGCTTATATTTGAGTATTCTCCTGTTCTATATTAAAAAAAAAAGAGAAATTTAATATATTTATTAGACTGATACAAAACTGCATATATATCTTTTGTTTTCAAAAATGTGATGAGCTTAGCTTTATGCATTGAGTTCTTTTCAGAAAAAATACCAGGGTTAAATGACAGCATAGGCTTCATATATTTTAGCCTGTAGCATGCAATATTTGAAGGACCCATTTTTCCCAATTTAAAAAGAGGTATATATATATCATAGTTAAGAAATTCTTATAGATATACTCTGATTTTTACTTGCTGCAAGTAATAAAGTTAAAAAATTCCATGTGTATTCCTACCATACTCTCGTCTGTGATAATTTGATGTACAAGATATTTCTGTATTAATCTGTTTTCAGAATAGAGTAAGTTCATATCATTAGAATGGAGATTTGCAGCCAGCGTAGTAATAGGGAAAGGAAGCACCTTCAGTATGAATATCCATAATTAGTGTGGTATATAGAAATCTTTGTCCCAGTCATATCAGTTGTGGATAGTCATTGATTTGGCAGGAAGTAGACTCCATTACAACATTCTGACTTTTTTTTTTGAACTGCATAAATCATGAGTTGTCTCCAGTAGCGGCCTGCCATACCTGCTAATCATGATAGTGGGCTTGCAGAGAAGATCTTACATTTGTCACACAAAATAGGGAAAAAAAAAAAGAAGAAGAAGAACAGTCTTAAAATAGTAAATAAATCTATTATTTAAATCAATGCCGCCACAAGATAGGATAAAAGGATGAAAAGATGAGTTTAAACTTGAACCCATACCTCCTAGCGCACTCCAATCCGCCATAGTTCGTTGCTCAGTCTATGCTCGTAGCATGGAGAGTGTTAAAAATGAAGAGAATGCTTTAAGGCAAGAGGGAGGGACTATTATCCTGTGTATGCTAATGCCTAACCTGCACTCTGCTTTAATGCTCGTCTACTTTACCACAGTCGCCGGCCTCACTAGCTTTACCCATATTGCTCAAGTGAAGAAGGCTCCATTAAGGAGGGAAAACACGTTGGATTAAGGTTCAGAATACCTAAACGTTGGACGAAGAGCTAAGTTAAGTTCAAGTCCCTGATTTAACCGTGATGTTTGGATTGGACGCGGTTCGAACAGCACAGTAAGATGGTATGATTAAAATAAGTCTAGGGTTTACACACTTTTGAAATGGAGGTCAAACGTTATCAAACGTAGTTAATAAAAATCTGTCACGTCAGTGTACCACCAATCGGGCCAGATGCATAGGTAGCGGGGAAAGTTTAACCGATGCTGGATGCATCATTTAAATTATTTTCATGTTATTCACTCGGGTGAGTGGACCGTTCACCTGCTATTGTTATCGCGTGAACAAGTTTCTTTTATAGCTGTTATAATTCTCTTCCTGACGATTGATTAAGTTAGTCAAACAATCTGTCATGCCCAATAATCATCACATGACTGCAGCGATATAAATTTCGTTACTACTCAGCTCAAAATCTTCTCTTTAACCGTAGGATATATATGTATATATACTTCACCCACAATAACTCCGAGTTCCAAGACAATTTGGTCAAATGCGATAAGACTCGTGGGGATACCTTCACATAATTCTCCTTCATTAAAGAAGAGGGGAATATATCCCCATATTCTCTCAAAGAGAATCTTATAAATTTAAATAAGGTCTTAAACAAATGGTAAAGATTAGTAGTTAATAGAAATTCTTTAAAAAAAAGTTCAACTCTCTTTATTCGAACTCTTCTCTCTTTCCTCTCTAAGGAAAAATGATAATATATAATATGTAAAGGAAAAGGAATTTTACAAAGTATTTATTTGTATAAATTATATTTTAATTTTATAGTTTTTTAAATTTATTCTTAGATTATATATAAAATAAAATTAATAAAGATTAAATAATGGTAATAATAAATAAATTAAAATAGAAGTCTAATAATTAATTTATAGATTGCAAATAATTTATTTATTTTCATATATAAATTTTCAAGTTGAAATCTTCAATGTAGATTTCAACAACGTCATTTGATGTGTGTGATACGTCATGTTGTGCATGGTTAGTTTAATGATAAGCAAAATTACTAACATGTGTAAAAAAAATTAAAAAAATTGTGTTTTGCCTTGAAGTAAATTTAGGGCACTACAGGTTTTTTTTCCATTTTGTCTGAAAACCCGAAGCTTTTGAGTGAAACCCTCGAATACCCATAGCAAGACAAAGATCTCATAGGTTTTCTGTAGAATAATAGTCATGCTTAATACTTTTTCTTTCCAGAAGAAACATAAACCAAAAGATGACGAAAAGAAGATAGGGAGGCAATATCTTTTACACTTAATGAAAATGCACAATTCACAACCATTAAACCTGCATGAAATCCTGAAAGAGAATACAAGAGTAAAGGCAAGAACAAACAACCATAGAATGCGACCTGTGGTCACAAACAAATAAAAAAAATTCATCAAATATTTTCAGGGTGATAAATGCCATGAATCAAGGAGCTGCAGGAGGTCGTGGCCAAGAAGAATAGATTTCTTCTATTTGATACTCAAAAAATACAATAATGCCATAGGGAAAGGCTTACCTTCATCTTGTTCATGTTTTTGTCAAGAAGAAATGTCTCTTTTATGCATAAATCTGCCATGTTTTCACTAGGAGAAGCTCAGGAGAATCGCATAAAACACTTGGTCGGCGACAAAACTCCTTGGAGAAGTTTGCACTTTTGCAAAAAATGTGAAATGAAAGGAATTTTTGAGCTTTTCTTTACGGTTTCTAACCCTATTTCAACCGCCATAGTTAAGTTAAATTTTGGTGGCATTTGTTTTCAAAATATGTTATGACAATTGAAACCCATGGCCCTTGTATATTTGCCAATATTTGCTAAGTGTAACCTACACTTTTGCATTCGACCAATAAGTCCTTTTGGACTTAGGCATTTTGAATATAGATTTTGTATGGAAGATAAATACCACCTTGCATTGTTGAAGAAATCAAACAAGGAGCCACCTAATTGCCACTTTACCAAACATGATGGAGAATATTGAGAGCTTAATGCCACTTACATTCCTACATTGACTTATTATTGTGCCTTTATGGTCGATTGTGGTAAAGTAGCTTTTTATGTTTTGCATTCATGCTTATGTGTAACAAACGGGATTAAGGTGTTTTATAAGCCTTCATTCCTTATTTTTACGTCTTTTAATGCAAACAGTGATGTGGCTGATTTAGCAGAGGTTAAAGGGTTTGTTTTAACTTGTCATTACTTTGTTGAGGATATCTAGGCACTATTCTCTTATATCTTTATGTTTGGTCAAGCGAGACTCTTTCATGTATATTTATCCTTTTTGAGGGCTTGTAGGGAGGTTGAAAGTTGTTTACAAACATATGCCACAAATATTGGAGGTACTTTTTGACTCTTTATGGGTTATGGAGGGAATTTTGGAGCCATTACAAGTGGTCATTTTGGTAGAATAATTCATGTTTGAACTTTCTTGCATTTGGAGCCCCTTTTGGAGATGATTCAGGTGCTAGATTTTATGCTTTTGGACTTCATCCGACCCAAACAATTTTTCTAGTTCCTTTTTTGGTGGTTTTTGAAGGGAAAAGTTTTGGTACTTAGTCATTTTGGACTCATTTTGTATGTCAGTTCTTGATATACAAATTTTAGCTTGGAGTGACTTTTACAGTCCTTTGTGAATTTTTGGCATGTTTTGTAACTCAATTTTTTGAATACGATTCATAGTGGAGATCTTTATTATTACTGGAGATTCATCTCTTGTCTTTTCATTCTTGCAAATTTTTGTATGTGAAGTGATTGATCAAGTTAACCATGAAATTAATTTCCTCATAGATTTGTCTCATAGGTTCATACCTTTCTACAACTAGTTTATTCATGCAGGTTACTAATTGTGTCAACTTGGAGCACGTTATTTTGTTAAAATGTGAAGTTAACTTCATTTTTATGAAAATTTATGTATACACACCTGTTAGTGAAATATTTATGCATCAATATACAAAAATGAATATTACATACTTAGCTACATCCAAGTTCTGATCATTTTGTGTCAGTATTCTGTGATCATGTTTTCACCATTAGCTTTGGTATATCACTTCATTTACATTAGTATTTCATTTTATGTAATATTTCCCCCTTTTTCCCATCATATCAGTAGTTTAGAAGACACTAGCAGCTAGGAATCTGGCCTATCCGGAGGTTCATTTCAATTTTACGTGACCCATAACCTTCAAATAATCCCATGTTCCTCCAAATCGTTAAGTTTTAGAACTTAACCAAGGTGCAACTTTAGGAGCTAACAGTTTTTTGATCGAGAAATTTAGTTACAATATCAATTTGATGACAATTAATATCTCTAACAAAAATTATGATCACAAAGCCCAAAGAGACAAAGCCCATGTTGACTTTTGATCCAATAATAAAATTCCAAGATAATTCCCTTTATTAAAATGCACACCAAGAAGGCTACTTAGTGTCTAACAAGTTTCCTAAATCCACTCACTATTATGTGATTGAAGAAATTAAATGTCTTATTCACATCTTTCAATCCATAGATTGTAGTAGAAAGGTCAATGTTAAAACTATCATAATGTTCACATCCTCCATCCAAAATTAAAAGTTCAATATGTTGGAGAAAGGGGAAAGAACAAGGGACAAAACCCATAAATGGTTTTGCGAGAGTTTTAAACACTCAGGAGCATATTTTTCTACAACTCAGCCATCTAGATGAACAACTAAATCTTAGAACTTGACTCTTCTAGTTTACACATACTGGTTACAATACTAAAGTTTGCATCACTCTTACAAAAAAGGTAGGAATTGGCTCAGGAAGTATTCGTAGAGTCCCATGACCACTTGGTTATTATTGAATGTTAATGTAATTTATTTCTTATAATCATATTTGATAGCAAAAACAAAAAATAGTGAAAGATAGCAGCAAGTATCTAAAAATATTCCACTACAAATTTGAAGGAATTAAGGACAAAAACATAACTAACAACTTACCTAAAATCCACACCTAACAATATAGAATTAAATTTTTTTCCAAAGCTCAAGAAAATGGTGAAAGAAATATCTGCATCACATTCTCCCTCTTCTTAATCTTTATCTTCCTTCAATCCACTACTACTCAATACATACTCTTTCCCATTAGAGATTTATCTTAGAGCGAAGAGATAGGGAAGGTGACAAAAATTATGTATATTTAGATGTGTCAAAAGCCTCTTAGTTTCGAATCCTTTCCCAATTCTATTATTGGACTATGGATGGATATACAAATTTAATAAGACTAAGACCCCTCCTATAGAGAACACACAGAACCATTGAATTGGATAAAATATTTCTTATATGACTCGTAAGCATTAAATAAAATCTCTATTAAACACACAATATTCTTATAAATAAATATATTTAGGAAAAACCATATATCTTCTTGTATAATTAGAGCAACAATAATAATCTAACACCAATAATTACATCATGATTCAAACCATAAGTTATGGGATACTTATCACTTTTAACAATAATTATTTAGATTTCAATTTCATTATTATCTCTTCTTTTATATGGTCACTCCAGTGATGAAACATGAAGGTATTAGTCTTTAGTAATAGTCTATCTTATTGTGATGACGTTGAACTAGCATTATGTAAAAATATATATTAATATTAATAAAATTATAGTGGCTTGCCACTTTTGTGGAAAAATAAAATAGAATTTTAATTTTAAACCTAACCCAATCTAATCACCAAACATCGAAAAAATTACAGGAGAATTTGTGATTAAACTAAATTAAACCTTTTTAATCTAACAATTGCAAGCAACATTAATCATATATATTTTTTATTTTTTTATTTCTCTAGCTGGTCAGGTATATCAAACCCAATTACCCAGCATAAATTCTATGCTAAGAATTGCATAGATGTAGGAAATAATTATGGGTCTTTGTTCATTCAATTCAGTATTGAAACAAAATTAGAAACTAACTAGAAAAATCTTATTTTCACAATGTCATATATGCTAGATTCTTCCAATGCAGAATTATTTTCTAGGTAAACTAAAAATGAAAACATTCAAGCAATGAATATTACCTTGATTTGGAAAAGACAATCAAGAGAGCTCTTGGATGGTCAGAAATTCTAATATTTTTCTTGTTTGTCTCCAAGTTGAGTCCATCCTCTTTCCCTCCTTCCTTCAAATTCCCCCCTCCAAATCTGAGAGATAGAGTGAAAGAATATAACATTAATATATTATAACATTATATATTTGATATTTATGTATATTTATTATTTGATAATATATTTATTTATAATTATACAATTTATGTCATATTCTAAATAGTCTTGCAACACTCATATTATAAACAGTGGTTAAAAAAAAGTGTAACAACATTTTAATGAATATAGTAGAAAATAGTAATTAAACAAAATTAGACAATTACAAAATATTGAATAGCCTGGTTTACCTAGAAAAGAATATAGAAGGTTGTATCTCCATTATCAATTGGTTAAGGGAAATCATATTTTGAGTGATGTGCATCCTTTCTTAGCTAGTACAGGCTGTCAGGTCCAAGAAAACAAGAGAAAATGGTAAACTAGATCTATTTATTACATGTAAATAAAATTTCTAAAACTTTTAAAATTTTACCATTGTTTGAAGAAAGATTTCTTAAATATCAATAGGGTAAGCATTATACAAAAATATTACCAAAATCTTAATCAGCCAGGATTTGAGGCCAATCTTAAAAAATACAACCTGTTGAATTGCAAAAAAAATTGATACATTATTCAAAAGTGAATATTTCAAAACTAGGATGACTGATTATTGGTAACAGTAGGTAGATAGATGTAGTGGTTGTAGGTATATATAAGGATTGAACCCAATTCCCACATGAAATTATTTTCGTACAGGTTTGCAAATATTATAGAGCTATTTCAATAACAATTTCTACAAACTTTACATGAAAAGGTAATGAAAGCATATTGATGTGATTTGCCCACTTTTTTCTTAATCTAATGATGGATGTAACAAAATAACATTTGGTAAGAAAAAATTATATTTTCAATTATTTCTATTTATTTCTTGATGATTTGTGTTAAATATATAGGAAACTTCATTTACAAATATAAATATTTTTAAATATTTGTAAATGAAGTTTCTTATATAAACAGAGCTCATCAAGAAAAAAATTATAATACCTAGTGTTCAATTCAGCTACCTAACTAAATATTGTTTAAGTTGATGGAGTAAAAAGAAAAAACTATTGAAATTTGAGTGGTTGAAATAATAATAATAATAGTAATTATATAAAATAAAAAAACTACTGGTTATCATATACTTTCCTACCAGTGAGGAGAGTAATGGAGATTAACTTATAGTAATGTATAATAAATTTTGGTGGGTGAAATAAATAATTTAGTAAACCGATTCTTAAATATGTTGGCATCACCGTAGTTGCAGCAAAGTGGAGCTTTACAAATAAGGTAACATAATTTTTGATGTTAATCTTTAATAATATTTGGTTGTCGTTATTAATCAACTCTTGTTTCTTTTTCTTTTTTTTTTAATTATGTAATAGGGTTAAAACTAATGGTGAGAATGATATATTGATATATAGAACATAAATGGAAGGAGAAATTACCTTACTTTTCCATAATAAATAATGTAGAAATCTTTATCATAGAAATTTCTGATGTAATATTATTTTATAATAATAGTTTTTGTAACTAACATTTTGGTAAATTGATTTATGAAGTAAAGGGAGAAATTGTAGGAAAAATCCAATTTTAATTTTAAATGCAACATTGGCATTAATATAAAACTAAATAATATTTTGATCCTATTATCAATCTAATCTATTAAGAGGCAAAGAATCACAAAAATAAATAAATTTAAAATTATGGTCAGTAAAAGGATATTGGAAAAAACTTCCCAATATTAAAAATGATAATATTTTGGTCTCATTGGTAAAATAATCTAGCATCAAGAATTGAATAATAAAAGTACTATTGGTAGGGTGAGTAACTAGTCAAAATAATATTATTTAATGTTAAATTCTTTAATAAATTTTTATTGTAATTTAGTTGTTAACAACAATATTCTACTAATGAATACATTGTAACTAAATACAAATTTTATTCTTGAGTTTAATAATAAAAGAATCATTAATATTTAGATTAGAAGATTTAAATGTAGATTATATAATAATGTTGCTAAAAAATATTAACAATAAATATTTATATCAAAATGATTCTATATACCTACATTATTATTCCTATACATAAAATATTTATATTTTAATAATAAACTAATATTAAATAATTAATAATTTTTTGGATAAGCAAAAAGGTGGCTCTTAATAATTAATGCAGATTAGGGATTTAAATCTATGACAAGTGATCAAGGAAGATAAAAATAACAGTATTAAATATTTCATTCATTTGCAAGCAACTTGCAAGTCTAATGTTTTGTTCTTGGCATTAGAAGACCGTGGATTTAAATCTATGACAAGAGATAAGGGAAGATAAAAAGAATAGTATTAAACATTTCATTCATTTGCAAGCAAGTCTAGTGTTTCATATTGAAAAACAATAAAAATAAAATTTCCATTGAGGGCTCCACCTACCACCGCGAAAATCCACTTTAGTATATTAAAGGTACTCTAGAAATTCCTAGATTACAATTACTCCTTATAGAGAGGGGAATATATTTTCATACCCATAGGAAAGATTCTAATGATCTAAATAAGAATATTTGGATAAATTCCATCATAAATAGTTCTTAAAAAGTTAGTATTTATTTATTTAAGCCTTTAAAAGTGTCATTATAAGGATTCCAATTGAAGAGGGTTTGATTAAACCACCTTAGATCAAACCCCCCTTGGATAGAACCTTGCTAGTTTTAAACCATACCTATAAATGAGTCTTATTTACATCTATCAAAATGCTGATAAAAAATCACTTTTGATTCACCTTTTGGGGATCAGATGAATTCATGTAAAATTTATTTCAAATGATTATGGTAGTCCTCAAAATGAATCATCCCACGAATATAATTTTAATATTTTTTGGTTTTATTATGTATCTGTTTTTTTAGTTTTATTAAACATAGGTTTTTCCAAAAAAATGAAGCTCTCTATTTTGCACATGTGGAAAAATAGAAAATTATCAAAATATTTTTTTTAAAATATGTTTGTGCTGGGTGTTGATGTCCTTGATCCATTAAAATAAAATAAATTGAATTTTGATACATACAGAAAAAGTTATGATGTATACTATCCGCTTATGTTTGAATTGCAATTGGTTTGACTTTGAAACTCTATTAAGGAAAAAATATTCAATTAAAAACTATGAGACCAAATGAAAGTGCTAGATATCGTAGTTAAAAAATTATGTTGTATATGAAGAGTGTCACTTTTTTAAAATGTTGTTTTATGAAAAAAAACAGATTTCATGGGAGATGGAAAAAGAAGTGCAATCTTATTCCAAAAATTTTGAAACAAATATTTTAAGAATCTACAAACAAAATGTGATGAGACTCTATTTTGCATCACCTTCAAATTCCTCATGGTTTAGCTACTATAGGTGCCCGAATGTGAAGATTTAGTTAAAAATAATAATTTCAGTGTCCAGTTTGATGAAAAATTGTAAACCATTATTGTGGGATCACCCATGTATAATATATAAGTTGCATAAAAATTCAAACTATTATATCAAGGTTATCTACTCTATAGTAATTCTAATTGACCAAGTCATGATGATATGCAACCTTAGTGAGGTGTGTGGCTCAAGATTCAAATGCAATAATAATCTCATGTATGGTGACATCATTGAACACCCTATTTTATCAAAGATATTAAAATATGTTAAATCAAACACCCTTACACTTGATTTCAAGAGTCGGAGACAAATGCTTATAGTTTGATAAAACCTTGAGTTATTCCTCCTCCAACTTAATAAGATCAACTTTGGTTAGAGCTTAGAAGTAAAATTTCATAGTGAGTGTGTGATGAGTATGTGCTAGGTTGCAAATTTAGCATAGAAAAAAAATACTATGATGGATGTGTTAAAACCCATAGTAAATGTGGGCATGAGAGTATATTTCTTTGTTAGTTCTCAAGTATAGTTAAAACAAGTCTATAATCATATGGGCGTATATCGCACGTTAGTCAGTGTTGAAATCGAATGATGTTCCCTTAACTCCTACTCTTCCAATGTTTAGAATGTTAATTAGCTTAATTAATGTATTTAAAAAAATTAGTTGGTTTTTTTTCTAGTGTAAAATTATGGGCATTACACAAGGTTCCATAGGAACTGGGAACCAATGGTTCTTGGTTCCTATGGAACCCTCGACAAAGGGTTCCTAAGTCATATTCAAGTCTCGATGATAGGAAAAAAGGAACCATGATGCAAGGGAAGAAATAATTAATTTTTTGTGTGAGTTTTGAAGGTGATATGATATGTCCTAATGGCGGCCAAAGTCTTGCAAGATGAATTTTTGTACAACTTTTTGAAGTATCAAGATATATATTGAGAAACAGGTGTTATTTTGCATAGCCTAGTGCATGCCATTTTTTTGCTACATCCTAAAGTTGTTCATTGCACTTCAATAAGAAATTTTACAGAGATTTGATTTTATGATTCGAATGGGGCTCAAATTTTCACAAAAGGTGAGAATATATGGAAAGAAAAATTCTATGCATATTTTTCACTCACTCTAGCTATAAATAGTAATGGCATAGTCACCTAGCTACTATTATTGATTGTAGATTATAATTGATTGTAGATTATCTTCATTGATCTAAAGTGATTATTTTGGGTGTAATTAAACTTGGACCATGCATTTAAACTACGAATGGTAAAGATTAGGGTTAATTCCTTGCTACTGATAATGAAAATTTCATGCCATTTCTAAAGGTTGGTTTTGGTGTGGTCTCTACATGCCAAGTTGCAAGGAATCCATCAATGCTAAGTCTAGTTTTCTAAAGGATTATAGACTTGTGGAATAGAAGAAAACTAGTATTGTAATATGTTTTATTTTGCAGAATATGTCAATGGAATTATGTATGTATTCAAGAAGATTTCTTAGTCATAGTTATGAAATTTCCTTTCTAGCATTTGTTGGAATGAATGTAATGCTCAATTAGATGAATGTAATAGCATTCTAAAAACATTAGAATGCTTGTAAAAATATTTCTAACTTTATGTATTGATATACAACAGTCTTTGGGATTACTAAGTATTCTCTATTGCAAGCCGGTGGCCGCGTCTGGTAATTCGTGCTGCCCATGCTTGCTAACTCATGCTACTTACCGCCTAGTACGGTGACATTATTTTACGTTATTAGACTGCTCGCGATTGACGAAAAGTTTTCATCGGTAAATTTAAAATTAAACAAACATTATATTCAAAGAATCTATATTAATTTTATATTAAAAAGGTTTAAAGTTTAGAGATTTATTTAAACTTTAGAGTAGCCTATCCGCTAATTAGCAATAAATAATTTATATAATAATTTATGTAATAATTCATATAATAATTTATATAATAATTTATGTAATAAATCAAAAAAAAAATCTATATAATAAATAGAATAAAATAAAATAATTTATATAATAAATAAAATTAAAAAGATTCTTTAAATAAAAGAAATAAAATATTATAATAAATTTTTAATAAAAATAAAATTTGTTTTCTATTATAAAATCCTAACAATAAAAAATAAAATTATATAATAAAAAAAATAAAAAATGATTTATATAATAATTTATGTAATAAATAAAATAAATAATATAGTATAATAATTTTTTAATAAAAATAAAATTTGTTGTGTTATAAAATCCAAATAATAAACAAATAGAAAAATGAAAAACTAAAGTTGTATAGGAAGTGTTGTTTTCAGAATGAATGGATAGGAGAGTAAAGAAGCAAGAGGGGAGGAGAGAGAGAGAGAGAGGGAGGGAGGAAGAGGGAGAGGTAGAGAGGGATAGGGGAGATATAGAAAATTAGAGGGGGAAGGAGAGAGAGGTAGATAGGAATAAGTAAGAGAGGGAGAGAAGTAGAGAGGGAAGGAGAGAGTGGGAAATAGGTGGGATGGAGGGAGGGACAGGTAGAGAGGGATATGTGATATAGAAAGAGAAATAGAGAGGGCAGGAGAGAGCAAGAGGGAGAGAGAAGGGGGGAGGGAGCGAGGGAGAGGTAGAGAGGGATAGGTGAGATAGAGAAAGAGAAAGGAGGGTAAAGAAGTAGAGAGGGAAGGATAGAGAGAGAGAGAGAGGAGGGTAAAGGGACATAGGGAGGTAGAATGGGATAAGTGAGATAAAGATAGGGGGGGAGAGAGAGGTGGGATAGAAAGAAGTAGAGAAGGAAAGAGAGAACTAGAGAGAGTGAGAGAGAGAGGGAGGGAGGAAAAAGTAGAGAGGGATAGGGAAGTTATAGAGAATTAGAAGGGGAAGGAGAGAGAGGTAGAGAGGAATAAGTGAGACAGGGAGAGAAGTAGAGAGGGAAGGAGAGAGCAAGAGATAAATAGGTGGGATAGAGGGAGGGATAGGTAGAGAGGGATATGTGATATAGAGAGAAATAGAGAGGGAAGGAGAGAGCAAGAGGGAGAGAGAAGGGGGGAGGGAGGGAGCGAGCGAGAAGGAGGTAGAGAGGGATAGGTGAGATAGATCATTGCTTTCTTCATGTTGTCCACTGCTTTTCATGACCATAAATAATGTGGGCTCAGTCTATTGACATAAGTATTGCACCTTATTGAGGTGCAAGTGTGCTAGTATATTCCTTGTCCTCTTCTTTTTGTGAGAGGACAATTTTGACAACTAAAATGGGTTTTGGTGTTGACAATACTCACTTGGAATCCATTGTGTTCCTTTTTTTCGATTTTCCTTTACTTCATGATCCTATTTATTCATATAATACTTCACATATTCAAATTTTTATTTAGAATTTGTTTTGCATTTTTTCCTAAAAGAATATATGAATCATATAATTAAATATTAATTTATTATATTAAATTTATGAATTGTGTGTATCAAATTGAATGAAATCAAATAAAAAGTACAATCATATTATAAATAGTAATAAATGAAGTTATTATTCAATTAACTTTCTATTTATGGAAAATGATTGTTTCACTTAATGATGATAGTGAGGTTTGTATAATCTAGAATGAATTGTTTGAATGGTGTGCATCAAATTGAGCAAAATCAAATAAAAAGTACAATCATATTATAAATAGTGATAAATGAAGTGATTATTCATTTAGCTTTCTAAATTGGAAATGATTGTTTCACTTAGTGATGATAGTGAGATTTCTATAAACCTAGAATGAATGTGAAGATGGTGTTATCTTTGAATCCAGTTACCTTCTTTTAAAGAAATTGGTTTACTTGAGCATTTTATCATATTTTTTGTGTAAGGGTCATTTTTCTATCGAAGGGTCATTTTTGTACCCTATTCTCTAAGTGGGAGACACTATTTTGAGATCAATTGTACTAAATATATAAATTATTGTAAATATACAATCCTTAAATATTAGAGGAGAATTACGTAGAAATTGAGTTGTTTATTCCACATACATTAAAATTAAGGGCGGATTTGATTAAAGTATATTTAGAACAAAAATATATTGTAAACTATATTGTAACTTCTATCTACTAATATTTATAATTAAACTACTCAATTCTCCAAGGAACCTTCAAAAATCACTTGATTTTTAATAATAATTTGGATATTCTACTTAATCTACCAAGGTCTTACCACTTACTATTATGCCATTCTAACAATGTTTATTTTCTTGGGTAACATATGAACACTCTATCTCCAATTATGGTAGGTCAACACCAATTTAGGTTTCATTAGATTATTTCATGTCTAATCACAACAAAGTGTTTATAACTTCAAACATTAGTAAATCTTAATTGTTACAGTCATATTAATTTATAAGCTATAAATTAAAAAAAAACATATCACCATTTTACAAATACATTTTGAATGAATTTAGATAGTGTCCAAACCCAACTATCAAGCCTAATTTCTCATTTAGCCACCCTCATAATAGGATAATCATTCTCATTAGGCACCAATAAGATACAAAACTACTTCTTGAACTAACTAATATAAATATTGTAGATATTTAGTAATCCTTATACTTAACACTTATTAAATTTAGACATAAAGAAAGATTTACATAGGACAAAAAAAATAGTTCTAATTAGATATTGAGCTTTAAACTCAAATGGATACAATAACTTTATCACATCCAAGACTAAGACAAAAAATAATTTTGATAAACTTGACTCCCTACTCTAAAATTAAGGTGACTATGAATGAAAAATAATCAAGATAACCACATCTAAATACAAAGAAAGGGATTATTAGTTATCAGAATTGAAACAAATAAAATAGTGGGGGCTCTTTCACTTCTAGGGTTTTGGACCTAAAAGGAGAGAGGCTATTTTCTATGTTTCAATCAAGAACAACCCTTAATATTTCAATGCAAAGGAGATTGAAATCTAACAAAGGGTGTGTTCTAGGGGATTGAATGTTGTAAATGAGGGGTTCACCACCAAGTGTAAACTTGGAAAGACAATGAAATGAATGATGAAATGCAAAAACCCTAATTTGATGCAATGCTTCAAAGAATGATCTAGAATTGCAAGAAAATAGCAATAGAAAACTATAAAATCGGAGATGTGCACCTAGGAAATTGGAGAAGGCAAAATTGAAGTCTGAAACCTTGGAAAATTCAGTGTTGAAGCCAAATGGGAGTCATTCACCAAGCTAGGTGAATCAGTCCAGTATCGGGAAAACTATGCCAAAACAGGTTTCAGAAAAAAGGGTACTCAAATCTGCAAAAACCTCTAAAATAAAGGTACATTGGGACTCATTCACAATTAGTGGTGAATTAGGGGAGAGGACCCGGTAGTTGTGCACCCTATCTTCACACTTCTCAAAATCTTACGTGGAAATTTCAAATCACTCCCAATTTTTTACAGTAGCTTACTTGGCAAGTCCCCTACTTATAACTAAGGTTTCAGGGCCACATCATCAAATATGATGCCACATCAGCGTGCTTTTTGACAAGGTGTCCAAAAAGGCCCAAAAAAAAAGTGAGACCAATACTTGTGGATTCACAACATGTTTTATTGAGCGCTGATGTGGAATTACATGATTGGTTGCTTTTTAGATCAAAGGAATACATTTTTTTTAATTATGGGTAGACATCATCAACACTAGCAACTTTAAAGTCATAATTATTGGTCCAATATTGATAAAAATGTTGAGCATTATATAAACAACTACTATCACAACTATTGAAACATGCTCAGGTATTGGGTCCTCTCCCCTAGTCCACTTCTAGATTTCTAGAAATTCAAAGTTGGATTTTGTAGCCCTCGTCTACTCTGTTGTTCCCAATTTAGATTTGAGTCTAAAACTACTAAATTCAACGTGTAGGTCTTCTCCAAGTTCCTCCAAGGTTTGTTAACAATCTTGGCAACTTTGATTTTCTTTGAAAAATTGATGACAACTTTTCCAATCTTGTTGTTTGATAAATCTCCAACCTAGACCTGTAAATCACATACAAAGAGAGGGAAAATGGTTGTGGGGTTAGAGAATGGGGGTTTTCCTTGGTCAAACCCCTTGTTGCTAATTAAATTTTGAAATAGAAAGAACATGTAAAGGATATTGATGAATGAACAAAAGGTGATTTTGCAGCTCACCAAACCCTTGCAGTAAAGTGCTACAATAATTTTTGAAATTGCCACAATGGATGTGGTTCTTGATTCTTTCTTGAAGGAGATAGATCTTGAATGCAAATCTTTCTTAGATCATGAACTCTACACCATAATTGTGAGCATGGTAACAAACATGATGAATGTGGTCTTTGATACTATGAATGATGCTTGAACAATGTTATTGAAAGCTTGATAATCTACCCTTGAAAGCCTTGAGTGCTCTTTCTCAAATGCTCTTATGAACTCAATTTTATATTAGGACGAGGACTTGAATTCTTGGGGGTTGAAATGAGAGAAAGAACCTTGTATTTATACCCAATTATGCAAGAATTCCCAGAATTACAACACTACAAGATGACATTGGATCTTGGAGAATAAAATTCTACCAAAGAATTAAATTAATTCCATCCGTCCATTCCGAATCCATCCATTCCATCCATCCATTCCATTCCGTCCGTCCGTCCATTCCATCCATTCCTCCTTCCATTCCATTCCTTCCTCCTTCCTCCATTCCTTTCAAAGAGTCTATGATGCACTGATGCTGTATTATCTTTAGGGAATCTACTTCTAGTTCAAGGTGAAATTTTAAGTCGGCTTGCATCTAGAAGATCTTTCAGTTGTCATTTAATTTTTTTGGGGTTTTTTTTGTTGTGATTTTCATCAATTTCTCTAGTTGAAGGATGAGGAGGAGGACATGAGGAGATCATTTAATCCTTGTAACTATTAAGAATTATTGGGTGTTCTTTAGGGAGAACATTCATATCAAGATGATGATCTAAGATGACCATACCATCGCTATTAAGTCTTAGATATTATTTAGGAACATGTTTGTTCTGAGGGGGATCTTGGTATCCTATTCCCGTTTTATTTTCCTCATATGGTATTTGTTCTAAGAATTGATGAATTTCATGTTCAATAGTTTAATCAAACCCTTGTTTGCTCAAGATTGTGAAACCTTTTCCATATGTTTCTTGAAGATTGATGGGAGTGTTGGTGACCTTGTTATTAAAAAAGGGTTGAGTGTTTATTTTCTTAGAGGAAATAGGTTCACCTATTGGAGGGAACTTAGGTTCATCTTTTGTTTCAAGATGAAAATTAAAAAAAATCTCAAGAGGTTGTATGCTACAGGGTTTTGGTTCATTCATGGATGGATAAAAGGATGAGTTAGCTTCAAGATTGTTAAGACAATCGTTTAAGAACCTATTCATGTTGTCATCATCTTCTCCAATGATATCAACATCACGAGGAGGACATTAATTAGGAGCTGAGTGAGAATGAGTGAAATCAAGGTCATTAGGGTCATTTTGAAAGGCATAACTTGACACATCTACTAAGGATTTTAGGGACATCCAAAGTTTTCCAAAGCACATATCCATGATGCAGATTTTAGATTCTAAAGTATGTAAATATTTTATGAATGCAATTTTGATCTATGCACAAGATGAATGAATTGGAATGAAACAAAAAATTTGTAAACCAAAATAGAAGGGTAACAACAAGAAGAAAAAACTCAAAGAATGAAATGCAAAATATGCAAAGGGACTAATTCACCCAAGGTGGCAAATGAGTCCAAGTATATATATTTTTTAAAATTTTCAAAATTTTGAATTGAATTTTATGATTTTTATGTTTTTTGATGTAAATATAATATGAGTATGCATAATATTACTGATTTTCAATGAAATTAAGTGCAATAATGCAAGCTAAATGAGATTTTTACTAATGCAAAAATTGAAACCCTAGAATGCAAATTAACCAATGAAAAACATAATGCAATGTTAATGCAAGGTAAATCTAGGATGTAAATGCACTCCAAATTAGAATTATGATGCTCTATATGTAGGTTCACTAGAATGAAATGTAGAAAAAAGTGGGGGCTCTTTTCACTTCTAGGGTTTTGGACCTAAAAGGAGAGATGTTATTTGCTTTGTTTCACTCGAGAACAACCCTTGAGATTCCAATGCAAAGTAGATTGAAATATGGCAAAGGGTGTGTTCTAGGGGATTGAATTATGTAAATAAGGGGTTCACCACAAAGTGTAAACTTGGAAAAATAATGAAATGAAAAAACCCTAATTTGATGCAATGATTCAAAGAATGATCTATAAATTCAAGAAAACATCAATAGAAAACTGTAAAACTAGATATATGTACATGGTAAAGTAGAGAAGGTAGAATGAAAGTCTAAAAACCTTTAAAATTCATTGTTGAAGCCAACTAGGACTCATTCACGAAGTTGGGAAAATCAATCAAGTATTGAGAAAATTGTGCGAGAATAGGTTTTGGACAAAAGGGTAATCGCATCTACACAAACCTTTGATAGATAGGTATAGTGGGATTCATTCACCAATAGTGGTGAATCAGTCCATTTCTGAATTTTTGGAAATTCAAAGTTGGATTATGTAGCCCTTAGTCTACTCTATTGTTCCCAATTCAGATCTAGGTCTGAAAATACTAAATTCAACATATAGGTCTTCTCCAAGTTCCTCCAATATTTGTTCATAATCTTGGCAACTTTGATTTCCTTTGTCAACTTGATGACAACTTTTCAAATCTTTCTCTTTGATAAATCTACAACCTAGACATGCAAATAACATACAAAGATAGGGACAAATGGTTGTGGGGTTAGAGAATGAGGGTTTTCCTTGGTCAAATCCCTTGTTGGTAATTAAACCTTGAAATAGAAAGAAAAGGTAAAGGATATTGACGAATCAAGAAAAGGTGATGTTCCAACTCACCAAACCCTTGCAGTAAAGTGTTGCAATTGTGTTTGAAATGATCACAAAGGATGTGGTTCTTGAGTCTTGCTTGAAGGAGATAGATCTTGAATGAAAATCTTGCTTGGATCATGAACACTACACCATAATTGTAAGCACAATCACAAACATGATGAATGTGATGTTTGACATGATCATTGATGCTTGAAGAATTTTCTTGAATGCTTGATAATCTACCCTTGAAATCCTTGAATGCTCTTTCTCAAATGCTCTTTTGAACTCAATTTTCTATTAGGATGAGTACTTGAATGATTGGGGGGTAAAATGAGAGAAAGAACCTTGTATTTATACCCAATTATGAAAGAATTCCTAAAATTACAACACTACAAGCTGATATTGGGTCTTGGAGAATAAAATCTCGCAAAATATTTAAATTAAATTTGATTTTTGAGTTAAGGGGGGCTCATTCACCATCTTGGGTGAATTTATCCCACCTAAGGGGACTCATTCACCCAAAATAGCGAATGAGTCCAACCTTAGGAATTTGAGGTGGGTTTTCGAGGATTTGATGTTTTAAATGCCATTTGTCATGATTATTCTAAAAAATACTACAAAATAAGGCTTGTGGATGCAAAAAGGGTCCAATTAAAGCATAAGAGAGCCCAATTATTAATGAAAAGCCTAGAGAAATTTGAAAGTGTGCTACAACACTTTACAACACACCAAATAAGGTAAGGCTAAGAGAAATTGTGATGAAAATAAAGTTAATTATGCTTAGAAATCGTAGAAAGATGTGAAAGTGTGTCACAACACTTTACAACACCTTTACAAGGTATCATTAAAGTAAACTAGTTCACAAGGGCCCAAGACCTAATATGAATGTTTTATCCACATTACAACACTAAATCAAGGCCAAACTAAGCCAAAATCCATGAGAAGGAGCTAAACAAGTGTGGAAAAGGCTAAGCACCCTTTTTTTGATGTTACAAGAATAAATTCCTAATTCTCCTAGAGTTTCCACTAAATACCAAGAGAAGGGGAATGAAATTATTATAGCAAGGAGATAGGGATCATTGACAAAAAATAAATGGTTAGTGGCCAATACATAAGAGTTGCTATACGTTTTTTCTTGCTAAGCCTTTAACAAACCTAGGAGATTCATCCTTAAGGTATCCTCAAGTTAATTAAACTAGTATGCATAATTTTAGCTCAGTTCTTGGTTGACCATGTCTTATTAAATTCTTAAAGAGGCCTAATAGACCTTATCTAATGTAGATAAGATACAAATGTACGTGCAATAGTAGTTAAATTTGATTTATATCCCTTTCAATAATCTTGCTACAATAAACAATGACATACATAACTCAAATCCATGACACATAGTTCATGAAATATACCTATCATATGCAAATAAGATGTTTAAATATGTAAAATTTAAAAGCCTCTATAACATTGAAAGACAAACTATTTCAAGACTGGTGTAGTTACGATGGGAGGGTCCTCAAAGCGGACAGTTCGAACAATGCAACAGGAGTAACTCAACAAAAGCAATGTAGAATATGGAGGCAAATGTAGATGTGAACATTCTTATTATCAAAAATTTTGATTACATATGGTCAACCACATCCGAGCTTACAGATTTGGCGCACAAGCCTGATTACAACATGCTCAAAATATAGTGGTCATACATGCGAGAGAAAATTTTATAGATCAAACACTAATTAAACTCTAATATACCTCCTTGTTATTCATTTCTATTCTAATGATTCATTACAAGATTTATGTCACATCCACATTAGCCAAAGATCATTACAATCTTTGATGAAGAAAATGTAACATGTACAAGAATAGGTTGGCCTCAAATTTGACTTTCGTCCATGGTAGATACACATGATGAAGTGTGGACCTAAGTGTAAGGTTAGGGAAAATCTATGAAACAAATCTAAACAAACTGTGAGGATCTGTAAGTCATGAGAAAGATCCATGATCGATCCAACTGGCCATTAGGTTTTGAAGTTATTCTAGGGCTAGTCCCAAAAACTGTTATTCACTCCAGAAGCGATAAATTGCCAAAAAAAGATCTAATCAAGCTGAAAAATTGGAGAAAGAAAATTGAACATGTTCATGATGAAACTATAGGTATGTGAGATCTGGTGAGAAAACATGAAGAAATATCAGATCTACCAACTTGAACAAGAACAAGAACTGAACAAGAATAAAATTGAATGAAAATATTTTTTTGGTTGATGCAAGATTGCCAAGAAACAAGGATGCTCCTACATTAGACATTCGAGGTTAATTAAAGGCGAGTCCCTAACCTTTTAAGGGCCAAAGGAAAACTAATACGGTTTACCTCAACCTGAGAAATCGAAGAAGAATCCTCCACTGGTCTACCTTTCCACTTCACAATATATTCTTTGTATTGTCTTCCACAAGTCTTCCTTTCATCTCTGACATCCAAAATTTCTTATACCTCATTTGATTGTTGTTTAGGTAGTTTTCCTTCCAATTTTACCTTATTCTCTTCACTGAGTTATGCTTTATGGTATTGATGTAGATCTACAATGTTGAATATAAGTGATATACCAATGTCATCTGGTAACTCTACTTCATATGCATTTCCTGAATTAAACTTTCTCAAAATATTACAGGATCCAAACTTCCTCATCTTTTGTTATTGTATGTTCCAAATGGAAATATTTCCTTCCTCAAATACACTATCACCTTCATTTCCCACTTAGAACTCCTTATGTCTCCTCTTTTCATCCGCTTTCTCCTTATACTTTTAGTTCATGTTCTCCAAATGTTGCTTCACTTGAGTATGCACTTCCTTCATATGTTCAAAAAATTCCTCTACTTCTACACTCCTTTTATCTTCCTTACTGATGTCTCACAACTTTGATATACCTTTAGGATGAACTCCAGTAACTATCTCAAAATATGTCTTTAATGTACTCTTTTTCACTAAATTATTATAAGAAAACTCTGCTTGTGCAAGGGCTAAATCCCAACTTCTGGTCTTTTCTCCAACCAAACATCTCAGTAAATTTCCCAAACTCCTATTCACTACCTTTGTCTGCCCATCTGTCTGTGGGTGAAAAGTAGAAATGAACTTCAATTTTGTCTTCAACTTCTTCCAAAGTTCCCTCCAAAAGTAACCAATTTTTTTAATCTATGTTTGAAACAATACTCCTAGGCAATCCATGCAATCTAACCACTTTTCTTATAAATAAATCTGCTACATGTACTACATCTATTGTCTTCTTACAAGGTCTAAAATGTGCCATTTTAGAAAATTTTTCCACCACCAAAAATACTGAATCATTATCTCTATGTGTTTTAGGAAAACCAAGTATGAAATCCATGTTGATATCCTCCCAAGGTATTTTTGGTACTATCAAAGGTTTATACAATCCAACATTCTAACTACTCACTTTTTCAACTTGACAACTCTACAAATCTACATAAATTTCCTAACATCCTTATGAATCTATGGCCAAAAGTAATTCTCACTCACCATTGCTACTGTTTTATCAACTCCAAAGTGTCTTGCCAATCCTCCACTATGTTTCTCTTTTACTAAGCTATCCCTCATTAAACTTTGGGGTATACACAGTTGATTTCTTCTAAACAACATATCCTCATGAATGAAATAATCCAACCATTGACTTCTACCCTCCAAAACTAGTTCTTTACATGCTCTCCAACATTTCTTTAAAATTTGGGTCTTCCTCATACAAGTTATTCAATTCGTCAAATCCTAATACATCCACTTTCATTTGTGCCAGCAAATTCCTTCTACTCAAAGTATCAACAACTCTATTTTCCTTTCCACTCCTATGTTTCAAAATAAAAGTATAACTCTGCAAGAACTCTACCCATCTCATGTGTTTGTGATTCAACTTACCTTAAATGTTCAAATATTGTAAAGATTGATGATCTGTATACAACACAAACTCCTTAGAAAACAAGTAATATCCCTACTTCTTCAAAGCTTGAACTATGTCATATAACTCCTAATCATACACTGAATACCTTTTCCTTGCATCATTCGACTTCTCACTAAAATAAGCTACTAGTCATCCTTCTTGACTTAACACTACTCTAATTGCATTTCCACTTGCATCACAGTCTACCTAAAATACCTTGTTAAAATCTGGTAAAGCCAACATAGAATTCTTGGTTACCTTTTGTTTCAAAAAATTAAAAAAAAAATCTTCTGCAGATGTCCATCTAAGATCCTTCTTATCTCCTCTCACCGTTTTTGTCATAGGGATACAAATACAACTAAATTTCCTAATGAACTTTCGGTAGAAACTAGCCAATCCATGAAATGATCTTACCTTTCCAATTCTTTTAGGTGTAGGGCATTCAAAAATAATTCTTACCTTCTTAGGATCCATCTTCAATCCATCCACTGATATCATAAATCCCAGATATACCAACTCTTCCTTCATGAAACTACACTTCTTAATGTTTATCAGCAACTGCTCTTCCCTTAACCTCTGCAAAACTTGTCTTATGTGCAAAAAATGTTCTTCTCTACTCTTACTTAAAATCCAAATTTCTTCCAAATAGACAATCACAAAGTTATGAAAAATCTCTTCAATACCTAAGTCATCAACTTCATGAAAGTACTCGATGCATTTTTCAGTCCAAAAGGCATTACCAGCCACTCATGCAATCCTTCATTTGTCTTAAATGTTGTTTTCCACTCATATCCTTCTCTGATTCTGATCTAGTGATATCCACTCTTCAAGTCTATCTTTTTAAAATACTTAGCTCCACTCAAAAAGTCGATAATGTCATCCATTCGGGGCAAATAAAATCTATACTTCACTATAATCTTGTTTGTGGCTCTAGAGCCTATACATATCCTCCATTCTCTATCCTTCTTAGGTGCTATCATAACAGGTACTGCACAAGGACTTAAGCTTTCTCTAATCAAACCTTTCCTCAATAACACTTATACTTGCCTATTCAATTCTTTATTTTCTACCGGTGTCATCCGATGTGATGCTTTATTAGGAAAACTAGCTATAGGAATCAGATCCATGAAATGAATTATAATCCTTACAGGTGGTAATCCATCAGGTACATTATCTGAAATGATGGATTCATATTCTGCCAGCAATCCCTTTATCTCTTTGAGTTGTCCTTATCCATGCTTCAAGTCTTCAACCTTCTTAGGCACCAAGGCATAAAACATGTTCTCATGTCTCAGTCCATCCAAAAATCTCCTTCCATCAACCAAAAAAATTCTACCAGTCATACAAATCCCAGCTCTAGGAACATCCTCCAATGGTGACAAAGTCTGCTTCATTCCATTAGCAAAAATGGTGTATATGTTCCTCTTTCCATTATGAATAGCCTGTCTATCATATTTCCAAGGTCTTCCCAAAAAAATATGGCATACATTCATAGGAATAATATCACACAAAACTTCATCATGGTAATTTCCTATCTTCAATTTCACCAAACATTTTTCACTTACCAGTATCTTATGCTCATCTTAAATCCAAGCTATCTGATAGGGTTTCGGGTGTTTCAACCTTTCCAACTTCAATTTGGTCACCATTTCTTCAGAAGCCAAGTTCTTTGAAATTCCTCTATCAATGATCACTTTGCAACATTTACCAAATACCTTGCATCTGGTCCAAAACAAATTCTTCCTCTGCAATGGTTATTTCTCTAATCCACTTTGACACAACACTCTCCTATTCACCAACACTTCTCCTTCTTCTGGTTGGTTAGATGATCCAACATGATCCTCCTCAAAAAAAGTTGTTCATATATTGTTCTCATTCTTTTTCCTTATCTCTCCCTATTTTCATTTAAAGGCTCTATGTCCTTCTCAACCACATCTAAAACAAGTTCCCCGGAATACTCTTTTCTCTTGTGGGTATGTGTAGGATCATGATGGGCCAAAAAGTGGCGATATCTAATTGATATGATGACCCATGTGGCTGACAAAATTTTTTTACCCAAAATTGATGAAACAAAAAGGGTTTTTAAAGGAGATTCTCATCTTTCCACCAATATAAATTATTCTTTACTTTGAATTTAATAAATAATTATTATTCATTTTCTATTTGAATTACGACTAAAGTCTTGATTGATAGGCCAATTGAAAAAAATCTATAGCTTTCAAACGGTATCACATTTTTTGAATCAAAAACATGTGTCACATTATATGCTTCACATACTATAGGATTAAAAAAAAAATGAATTTTATGAATTTTTGACCAAGTTAAGGTGGTCAGACATACAAATTTTTATATTTTATAAAAGTTGTAATAAAAAATTCATAATTAATTATTTACTTAGAAACAAATTACAAAAAAAAATGCATCACATCGGGAATTGATTCCCCTACTTATATCTAAAATCTTATAAAAAAATATTATCATTTTATTGTGGTTAGGGTGGTTAGACATACACCTACTTCTTATTGTTTCCCTGAAGTTTAAGTACTACTACATTGAATTTTCAAATTTTCACCAAATAGAGTTATTTATTTTTAAATCAACCTAGTAGTTTAGAATATACATTCAATTTTCTACATATTCTATTCTTACATATTTTTGAAATAATATAGATAACTTATTCAAATTTTTAGGTCAAGTTGCGTAACTCTGATTTTTTGAATTTTATTGCCACTTAAGGGCCTATTTTTTCCATGATGATTGTGCACATACCCTTGTGCTTTATCTTATTTTCTATATCCTTCATTCTTGTAACTACCATATCCTCCTCTTTTGTAAGAATTTCCCTCATCTCTTCTATATGAATTCTCATTCTTACTAACCTCCTTATCCTTGTTCTAATCTACAAAAGGTCCTCTTCCTCCTCAACTAAATATTCTTCCTCTCTAAAATGTTCCACCTCTTCCTCTTTGTCTTTGATCATTTATTTTATTTAGCTTCTCCTCTACCTTTAGGGCACACTGATATGCCTCTTCCACACTCAACAACTTAATTAAAATGATATCATCTTGAATAGATGATCTCAAACCATTTACATATCTAGCTACTTGTTCAATCTCATCTTTTGAATGTCTCGGTCTAATGTTCAACTTATAGAACTCCTTGGTATACTCTATCATACTTGATTTTTTTTGCTTCAAATTCTGTAACTTTCAGAGCGGGCTAATCTAATAGTCTACAAGCATGAACTTTGCCTTCAACTTATTCACCATATGATCCCATGATCTTATCTTTTCCTTTCCTTTTCTAAATATCTATATGTTTGCAAATGTTCCCACCAAAGGGATGCATGTCCTCTTAACTTTGTACAAGAAAATTTCACCTTCTTATCCTCTCGAGTACCTTCAAAATAAAAATAATTTTCCATATTTTTTATTCAATCTAGAAATTGATCTGAGTCCAACTTACCATTATAATCTGGTGGATTGAAATGTGGCTTAGTGTTCACTCTAGTTAGGGATATTATCAACCTCTCTTCTCCCTAATCAAGGCAAGGTTTCTCTTCTCTTGAAAATTCTTCTTGTTCTTCTACTTCTTCATCGCTTACATCATCAACTTGTCGACCTCTTCTCTAGGTCATTTCAACTGCTTCTAGTCTGGCAACAATTACTTTCAACATCTCAAATATAGTTGGGTTTGCATTTCTACATGCTCCATTTCCTCTACCATTTCTTCTTCCCACCATCTTTGCACAAACCCTCTATATTTGTAGGTCAGATCCTCAATCCACCACCCTATAATAAATCTTCAACAGGACTTCACAAACTTTGATGATCTCACAAGGAATGAATCTCGCTCTAATACCAGCTTGGTGTAGTCAGGTGGGAGGGTCCTCAAAGAGGACTGTCTAAACCATGAAGCAAGAATAACACAAGAGAAGCAAAAAATATTATGGAGGAAAATGCATATGTGAACATTCTTATTATCAAAAATATTTATTACATATAGTTGACCACATTCAGGCTTACAGATTCAACACACAAGGCCCATTTACAACATGCTCAAAATATAGTGCTCATACATACGAGCGAAAATATTATAGATCATAATATAATTACAATCTAATCTACTTCCTTGTTATTTTCTTCTATTATAATGATTCATTACAAGATTTATATCATATTTGCGAGTCTAGAAACATCTATGTCAGCCAAAGATCATGACAATCTCTAATAAAGAAAATGTAATGTGTGCAAAAATAGGTCGGCCTCAAATTTGAATTTCTTCCATGGTAGATGTACATGATGAAGTGTGGACCTAAGTGTAAGGTTCGAGACACTCCATGAAAAAAATCTAATTACACCATGAGGATCCGCAATTGATCCATCTAACCATTAGGTTTTGAAGTTATTCTGAGGCCAGTCCCAAAAATTGTCATTCACTCTGGAAGCAATAAATTTCCAAAAAAAGATCCAATTGAGCTGAAAAATTGGAACATGAAAATTGAACATGTCCATGATGAAACTATAGGTATGTGAGATCTGGTGAGCAAACATGAAGAAATACTAGATCTACCAACTTGAACAAGAACAAGAACTGAACAAGAACAAAATTGAATGAAAATATTTTTTGGGTTGATGCAAGATTTCAAAGAACCAAGGATGCTCCTACATCAATAAGGAAGGACATAAATATTTTCTATAAGTTTAATATTTTATCTTTATCCATAATAAATGGTGTCTCTCCAAATGAGATATAGATTGAAAGTGATAAAATAATACAAATTTGTATGTATTTCTAATGTGAACCAAAATATATGTTTCAAATTTCATTTAAATTCTTCAATTCTTTATTCATTACACATTTTAGGTCTTCTTATTGATCCATTAAAAATCAAAGGTAATTTTTTTGTATAGAATATGATCTCATAATGAAAATATGCTATGATAAAATACACAAATAAATGGGCCATTGATTGTAATTAGAATAGTAATAAGAATTTTTTTCATGAATTCTTAAAATATATAAGTCCACTAGAGAGACATGTATATTATGAACAAGAAAACATTATGACAATATGTTAATTAAGTTGATCGAAGGAAAGTAAATTATAAAAAACTAGATACAATGTTTGAATCTAGAAGTAATTTTTTAGCTTTCATGTGTACAAGATATTGGTCAAAGATCTTGATTATTATATATACATATATACCATCCATCCATCCAACCATACATACATATGCATTTTGTGAACCCCTTTCCTATTCCTACATAAACACAACAAACAAACACATAGTTAGGTTCATATGAAAGATAGAACAAGGATTCCCCATGAAATCCATTTACAAATACTCAAAAAAGGAAAATGAAGGAATAAAACATGAAAAACAAATGAAATACTAATTAAGTATGCAAACTATTGCTCCCATGGGGGAATTGGTGCCAATTGGTATGTCGAAATTGGCCCTTTCCCAACTCCTTTGTAAGCTTTGCGATAATTTTTGGATGATTGAATCTCCTTGATGAGATTTTGGCATAACCTAGCTATGAAATCATGAGAATGATGAACACTTAATGAGAAATGGAAAAAATTAGCTCTCAATGTGAAGAGAGTAACTTTTCTCTAGATCATGGATGATGAATGAGAGGAAGAAACTCTCATTTGTAGATTTTCAGAATGGAAGAGAGAAAGGATTTGAGCAATGTGGGATCAATCAACATCTAATGGCCAAGTGCCACTTGTCAAGATGTGAATGGTTGAAGGTTGTGCACATTTTGGCCACAGTGCCAATAAATGCAATTAGTTTGAATTTGAAATTGAGGAAATGACATGTGAGAGGGAAAGAGGAATGAAATAAATGCCACTTGGCTCAATGCAAAAGGACATGTAAGAGGAGTGAATTCCTTGTTGGATGTACAAGTCCACTTGGATTTTGAATTCAAATTTCAAGGAATATTCCTCCCTTATTCCATGTTGAGAGAAACTAGGCAATTAAATAAATCAAAGTAACTGATTTATTGTGCAAGTTGCATTCTCTAGAGGATTTTAGTGATTGAGATTAAATTAATCAAGATTTGATCAATTTAATTAGAGATTAGGTGATTTGACAATTTTGACTCAAATTTATGAGTTGATTTAAATCAGAATTGATAGGAAAGGATTAATTAAATAAATGTTTTTGATTTATTTAACTAAAGGGGATAATGTTAGATTGAATCAAATAAGGTTTAATTTATTCAATTTAACGAGAAGACTTTAGGGGTTAATTAAATAAGATGATTTATTTAATTAAAAGGGGGATTACATAATTAATTAAACAAAATGATTTATTTAATAAATAGGAGATGATGACTTAATCAGATAAAAGAGGATTTATTTAATTAAGAGATGAAATGTGATGAATTTAACCAAATAAAGATTAGTCAATTAAATGACTAGCAAAGGAGATGATTTAGGATGAAATGGTGTTAGTAAATTAGGATCTAGTGTGTTAGATCGAATTGTATATTTTCAATGTCTACATTTTGCCCCTCTTTGAAGCAATGTACTTTTTGCATTGGTTTAAAGAATAATCTGCTATGATCAAAGTTCAAAAAATTTAGCTTTTTTCAAATGCCCCACTATTGCCCCAGTAGAAGGATTATGTTGGTATATTCCCCCTCAAGAGATCAAGCAGAAATGTTCAATTTTCTGATCGAGATCGTGATAAAATGCGAGAGGAGTGGTTCTATTGATTAGAGGACGAAAGATAATTATTTGATGTAGACAATTTTGATGATGTATAGACAGTCATCGGCCATGGGTAGCCTTGTGTATATTTTGATACAACACATCAATTTTAGATAGAAATGTTAGTAAAGATAGAAGAATAAGAATAATAAGATGATGAAAGGAGGATCCATAAGCCTACACTATGAATGATGATAATGATAACGATAATGATGATGATGATGATGATTTACTTACCAGGAGTTGGTATTTTCAAAGGGCCAATTACTTTATGCTTGATAACACACATAGGTATGATGTAACAAGGTATAAAGAACCAGGATGGCGTTGTACCTAGTGTGATGGACTTTGACTTGACAATCAGGTAGGAGTATTCCAGTTCACACTTGACATACATAAACCTTGCTAGGATGCACCTACCAAAGCAAGTATTCACCAAGTTATTTTACAAGAACATCCAACAAGCACAACAGATAAAAAAGATAATGATCATTGCCCCATTCATTTCTCTCCAAAACCTATTTTGATTAGGCATCATTGTGAGGTCCTTGGAATGAGCGCAAAATAAGATAAGTCAAAAAAGACCAAGATAAAGCAAACAAACAAGAAAATGTTCTTCATACCGATATCCAAGGCTAAACTACAGGGTTACCTGATGTTGATGTCCATCACAGGAAGGTCACATTCCTAGGACATGTTGTGATCAGGGTTTGATGATATTGATTGGATGATAAGCTATTGATACTCTGAGTTGATCAACTTGCTTGCTTACTGACCTAGACTTTGAGACTTTGACAATTAAGTGTTCAGTTTTGAACCTGCTAAACTTGCTTCTGACTAACTCACCAAAGGATGAAGGTGACGACCGATTTATTAAGAGTGATGATTATTGCAGGTGAAAGCGAGATCAGATGGGTGGACCATTTTGGGTTTTTTCAAATATTTTGAGGCTATTTTGGTTTTCAAAATTTTCAATTTTTTTTGGTATTTTCAAGATTTTATGAATGTTTTTGGATTTTGTGTCTTAAGGGCCAATCAAGGATTAGCCTTTCCTACATTTAAGCTCAAAGACGATGTAGTTCAGACTGACAATAGACTTGATTAATGAGATAGATGGGCAAACGGATTTCCATTTTGAAAGATGCCTAAAAGACTGACCTAGGGTGTGAAATTGATGGGCAAATGGGTTGCCATTATGCCAGACACCTAAAGGACTGACCTACAATGTGAAATAGATGGGCAAACGGATTTCCATTGTGATATACGCCTAAAGGATTGACCTAAAATGTGAAATAGATGGGAAAACAGATTGCCATTGTGACATACGCCTAAAGGAATGACCTAAAATGTCTCGGGGCATGATCAAAGATCACCTTGCCTACATTCAAGCTCAGAGATGACATAGTTCAACAAGATGATGCCACTTTTTTATTTTTTCAGATTTTCGACATGTTTTTGGATTTTGATATGATTTGAATGTTTTTTTTTATTTTTGGTTTTCTGAATGTTTTTAGGTTTTTCACATGATTTTGACGATTTGGATATGGATATGTGATGATATCAGTGCTCTGTTTTGGGATTTTTTTGAAAACCAAGCTAAGGTTGATTGATCAGATCAATGGATTGACGATGATAACATTGTTGAGGATACACAACAATGCAAGGACATTCTTAAGCAACACAAGGATTGGGAAGGATATCCCGAGATGATGATGGTTTGACTGGATTTCATTGATTAGGATTTTGAAGCTTGATTTGGAACAAAATTGTTTTGAATGATTCGATGTGACACTAAACTACACATTAGATGTGATTGATATTATTTGGATTGATGTTTGATGAAAGATAAAGTTTGATAAGGAACATATTTTCATCAAAAATATGCCATGGGCTAGTGATTTGGATTTTGGCTCAAAAATTCTTTAACCAATTTTATTTTATGTCTGCCAATGCTCGGATGACCACATAAGCTAGAGGATATATATCAAGATTTATGCCCGAAGAAAGATGCAAATATTTGCCCCCAGTGTCTAGCAATGTGTGAATGGCCATGGGTGGATTCTTGGATAGGTGGATGGATGGATGGGTATGGTAAGCATGTAAAGGATGCCAAGGATTATCTTGAGACAAGATAAGGTGTTCAAATAGAGGATGCTCATTTGGATAATGGTTCATGGCTTAGATAATATTGGATAGGATAGGATCAATGAAAATGACCCATGTCAAGATGTTCACCATAAACAAGTGTAAAGTGTGCACCAAACTTTCATCAAGATCAAGATAAGGCAGATATATGGTAATGGTTGGATAAACGGTTCATGGATGAACAAATGATATGGATGGAGTGTTGGCTTTATTATGGATGTGATAAGATGTTTTCTTCTGAAATGATGCACATAGATGCTTGATTCTACACATGATGCCCATTTGCCAATTTTTCATCATGGTACCTGTCCAAAGTGCCACCAAAGTGGTTTCCACTAGAGGACGATTTTTTTCTTTACTATTTTTAATCATTTTTCTCATTTTTTTGGATTTTTGTATTTTTGTATTTTTTTGTATTTTTGCTGAAAAATTTTAAGCTCATGTTGAACCACCTAGTTCTATCGATGTAGATGATATTTTCATAATGTGTCATTGATATCCTACTTGAAGAAGCTAGTTTTCCAAGATACATGCACATGAATGCAACTTTTGAGAAATTTGTTCTACTTTGTTGATACTAGAGTTAACTTTGTCTTTGTGTGCACATCGCAATAGAGTGCCTTCTGAATCCTTATGATGAAGGGTTGTTGCCAACACATGCTCAATCTGAGAATTGGATATCATGCGTGGAGGCATGGATGGTGGAGTGTGTTTAGGAATAAAAGATGGATTAGTTGATAGTTTGGAACTTTTTACTCTCCAAACTTGGGAAGATGAGAAATGATGGGTGGATATGGAAGGGTGCATGTAATTAAGACCAACTACTTGATATAATTTGTATGTTTCTTAAGAAGCCTTCTTTTACCTTTATGGACATCTTTGATGGATACTTTCCCTCTTTTTTATTTTTCCCCATAGTTTCTTTGACTAATGGAGTTTGATAGGGATAATCTTTCTTTGTATTTTTTGATATCCATATGTATTTCATTTGTCTATCATGCTTCTAAGCTTCTTTTATTTGATTCAAATATCCCTTTTGATGTTGGTCCCAATTTGTGGATGGGGTGATGGGTGGATGAAGACTCATGACATGGTTGGTTGTTGTATTGGCATTGGTTTCATCATACGTATTATTGTGCTCCCTATGTTGGTGTTTTCTTGAGATGAAGTTTCCCTCAGTTTTATAGAGGCATCACATCATTTTTAGATCCCTTGATTTTTGAATAACCAAGACCTTGATTCTTAGCATTGTTGATAATTTGCACTGGTTCTAAGATACCCTATTCATGTAGGCCTAATCCTCTACCTTCATAATTCATCTGTTGAAAAATTTTACTTGCAATAGGATATGATTTACATTGGAAACAAGGTGCTAATCCTTCTATGCTCTGTCATGGATTTTCAAAGGTGATAAATTCTTCATTCATAAAATATTTTTCCCTAAAAAAGGTAAGTGATCCAACTTTATAAGTGGTAGGATCCTCCATATGTGGGATTACTTCCTAATTGATATCTTTACCTTGATCTTGTCAAATATCAGATTTTAATGCTTCTTCAAGAGGTGTTGATGATCCACCATCCACATAAAAGCCTTCCTCATAATTCATTCTACAAGATGTTTTTGATTTACCACTTCTGTAGGATCCTTCTTCATGATCTATCTTTGCTAGGTGTTCACAGGATGTTTCTGATTTATAACTTTTGTAGAAGCCTTCTTCATGATTTGTTTCTGCTATGTCTCCATATTTTTCTACATCTTGGTCGTTTATACAAATGTTAAGATTAGGAGACTATTGTTCCTTGGTAATGATGTCAAGAGTATGAGACTCTTGTTTTGAATTTAGATCATCTACATGTCCATCTAAAGAAAGCATCTCATGGGTAGATGGAGGAGTATGTGCTGTGTGGATGTGATCATCTCGTATATATAGGAGAGTGTCCATTATATCATTGTCGTGGCTTGGAGATAAAAATTATTGATCTCGATTAGTTTTGGAATTTCTTTTGACATGCTTTGGATCAAGTTCTTAACATGGGTCAGTTTCAAATGATGGGTTTCTTATAAAGATTTCTTGGATGTCTTCATTAGGCATGGAAAGTCACATAATATCCTCTTGATCTTTGAGTGGACTTGGATAAAATGGTGAGTTGAGGATCCCTTTAGTATCTATAACCATGAGGTCAAAGGATGTCCATATATCTTGGGAAGGACCATTGGTAGACCTTGGTGATAGATGTTGATCATGCTTTGGAATAAATTCTTGAGATATGTCCTCTAACTTATTAGGTGATGTAGAGACATTGTGAACATGATCATTGGTGGATGAATCTTGGATTATGTCAATAGGATCAAATAACATCAACACTCCTTGAAATAGATCTTTGTAGGAGGGGTCTTGATCATGACTAAAAAATGGCTCTTGATGTATGCTGATTTAATTGTTGGATGAGGTGGAAACATCTTCAAGGTGTTCATCGATGGATAGATCTTGATCATTATTTTCAACAATTATGGTGGTAATATGTTGCAAGATTTTTTGAGTGAGTAATGCATGTGTTTGTTGTTGAGCCAACAACGCTTGTTGTTGGTCCTATTGTTATTATGCCAACAATGCTTGTTGTTGTGCCTAAAAATCTTGCAAGACTTGTTGATACACTTTTTAATGGATTTCTTGCAATTATGCTCGATATTGTGTTTTCACTTATCAAGCCTCGTGTTGGGCTTGAGCTTGAGCCTGTGCTTGTTGGGCTTCTTGTGTAGCTTGTGCGGCTTGTTAGGCATTTTGGGCTTATGTCACTTGTGTAGCTTGTGCAGCTTGTTGGGAGGCTAATTGTGCTTGTGCTTGTTGGTTTTGGAGTTCCTTTTGGTGGGTAGCTTGTTGAGCGACTTGCAACACAATGGAGAATGAATTTTCCATGTTGTCTTGTGGCAATGGATTGGGAATGGTGTTGACTATTGTGATGAGTGAAATGATTTCATTGATTGGTAAGTTTTGAGTGGTGAATGGTGTGATTGAGGTGCTTGGTTCTTGAGAAGCCATGGTTTGAGAGATTTAGGGACTAGTGGATGTATTGACCATGGTGGCTTGAATGGTTTCCATCTGTTGTTGCAATATCGATGGAAAAATGGGAGGATTTGATATGATGCTTTGAGTTATGAAGGGGGTGTTTCTCGGGTTCATTTGATTGATGGTTGGTAAAGGGGGAAATCCCATGCCTTGATTGTTTGGTTGATAGATTTGTAAGCTTTGACTTTTATTCAAATCTACCAAAGGAAAATATGTTCCAAAATTTAGATTGGGAAAAATCACATTTGTTGTACCATTGAGGTTTGTAGGATATAATGATCCCATGTATGGATTGTACAAATGTAAGTTTTGAAAATCAATTTGTATTGTAAGGCCTTGATAGTTTGCTTGACTTGGATTACTCATGATACATGTATGAATCAAGTTTATATTCCATGTTCTTTTCGTGTTTTGATCTTGTTGACCTCTGAGGGGTTTAGGACCAATGATGAGATGAACGATGAAAGGGGTGACTGATACGGGTGTTTAAACTTTTAGGAACTTTGGATCAATGCTAGACTTTAGGAATTGTTTTGATTTTGATTTTGATTGAGGATAGTTTGACTAAGTGTGTAAAGTCAAACAAGATGATTTTGGATAATGCACTCATAGACTTTAGGAAGTTGTGTTATCCTAAAACAAACTTGTACATAAGATTATTTGACTAGGTGCGTTAAGTGAAACAAAGTGATAATGCACTTGTAAACTCTAGGAAGTTGTGCTATCCTAGAGTAAACTCGTACACAAGCGGATAATTTGGCTAGGTGTGTTAAGCCAAACAAGATGATAATGGATTGGATAATTTGACTAAGTGTGTTAAGCCAAACAAAGTGATAATGGACTTGTAAACCCTAGGAAGTTGTGTTATCCTAGAGTAAACTCATACACAAAAGGATAATTTGACTAGGTGTGTTAAATGAAACAAGGTGATGTTGTTTTTTCGTAAAAGTCTAGCATAAGTGATGTTTTCCAAGGTTCCAAAATTTGTTAGTGAGATGGGATTTGACTGATGTTTGAGGGATGGGTGAGAGTGATGACTTGATCTTAGATGAACCTAAGAGGACTTGTTTACTAGACCAAGATATTGAAGAACATGCTTTTTCCTAAGAGTGGTTCAAACCAAAAGACCAATTTGGATGAAAATCAAATGACTCAAAAGGGATAAAGCACATGTGTGGTTCAATTTTATATTATCTTGCTTAGGTTTGGTTCTTTTTACCACAAACACTTTCTTGATTATGCTTTTCAAACTGAATTTCTATGTCTCAATTCCTTTTCATTCCATAATGTCCGTATGTGAAAATCAAGGTTTCAAGAGCATAGTTTCCTAGGTTGACTTTAGTATGAGAAAATTATGATGTAAATCCAAATTCTTAGAGACCTCTGAGGATAGAATCCCTAGGGAAAGAAACAACACTTGGATTTGGTCAAAGGTATTTTCCCCTCCTAAAGGATTTGAAATTTCAAGATTTTGTGAATGTTTGTTCCCAATGTTTTAGATCCAAGCAAAGTGTTTTGATTTCAATGGCATGCACAATCCTAGGATGAAGAGACAATATTTTCTGGGATCTCACTTGGACAAATCTAGCGGCACATATTCAGTGTAGATGATTAGATGCTTGACCACATAGGATCCCCCTTACAGTGCATTCACTTCTCGGGTTAGCCAAGCATCAGTACCCATGAATCTCCCATGGCATACTTTTCATCTCTACAATAGAACTGCATGTATACGTGGGGTGGCTTCAAAGGACATGACCTTTTGCACCAAAAAATATATAGGATTTTTTCCTTTTCTAAACAAGGGATTTTAATGTTGGCATTTCGTTCATGGTGGACTATCCATACAGCGAGAGACCATTGTTGCCCTTCTTGTCAAAATAATCCTCATGATATTGGCCTTTGTTCTAATATCCACACTTATATCTCAGGTGGAAGTCACTTGGCTTTAGCGTATTCCCGGTTGGGTCGTTTGCTTAGGTGATTAATTTTTCCCACAAGGTAGACCCTCTAAGATAAAAAAAAAGTGAGCGAGCATATCCTGTAGTTCAATTAACCTTCGTTGAAAAACAAAGGGAGAACACTCACAATATGCCACACTCACACTCGCAAGATTGGTTCAATTTTAATCCCAATATGAAATGTGGAGGTAATTACTTTACTCAACTTAAGATCACCAAAAGGAATTTTTATTCTCAAGATCACTATGAGGTGCGAGATAAGCACATAAGTCCTTTTGATGATATTACCTTGAGTAAGCAATTACAAAACAAGACAACACTTGTTCATTTTAAATCCACAAAGAAAATGTGAATTCTTTTTATAGCACCAAATCAAATGTGGAATTTTCCTTGTTCAATTGTTAAACCTTAAGCCAAATATAGTAAGTTGTTCTAAATTTCTTTTTAAGCCCTTTCTTGCAAAAAAATCGAAAGCTTTTGTAGTGCTCTTTAAATGACCCAAATGAAATTTAGTGTGTCCTAAGAGCATGAAAGTAATCAAATTATTAGAAAGGGATTATAAGTTCACCCAAAGTGTTTAAAAACACTTGATACAATGAGATGATAAAATCATAAAGAACCCTTGGCCTTCATTTTCCTTCCTTCACTTTTGATCAAAAAAATTCCTTTTTTGGTAGATTTCAACAATTGTTAGATTTTTCCATTTTTGTTAATTTCACATCCATAACTTTGAGTCCTATTTTTTCCCAAAACCTTTCCAAAACTAATATAGGATGAATTTCTAACTAACATCCTAAATTTGAAACATGAACTTCGAGTTATTAACCAAAACAAATTTTTAAAAACTAGGCAAAAATACTAAATTGTCATTTTGACAGCCAAGATGAAAGGTTCAAGCCCTGGAAATGTGCCGCAAAAATGGCCACCAACCAACATTGAAAACCACATGCCACCTCATAATGAAATCGCCCATAAAATTTCAGCCAAAACCCACATCCGAGTCAGAAGTTATGACCTCGGGAAGTTCCTGCATCACAAAAAACGTTAAAAAAAAATGAAAATCTACCTTTTACCCAACTCCAGTGGCACAATCCGCAAATGCGGTGTAGTTTTTAAATCTAGTGGTGCAATATAGCACCACGTCTCGATCGAGTGCAGTGCTTTGTAGCAGACAAAGAGCGCAAATGCGACGCTATTTCAGTATGTGGTGTAGTTTGGAGTTTGGAAACTCGTGGTAAAGTTTGAAAATTAAAAATTTCTAGGTGGGAAAGCCAATGTGGAGGAGTTTGAGGTTAGAGTGGTGTAATATAGCGTCGCCGACCTGAAAGTGATGCAATATGGCACCGTGTGACTCTAAGCAACGTATTTTCCTATGAGCACAAAAAAAATGTAAAAAACCACAAAATTTTGGAAAAACATGATGAACTTCTCCAAATCAGCCCTCCTTCTAGTGCAAAAATGTGAACCCCTATCCTATTCCTACATAAACACAACAAAAAAACACATAGTTAGGTTCATATGCAAGATAAAACAAGGATTCCCTATGAAATCTATTTACAAATACTCATAATAGGAAAATGAAGGAATAAAACATGAAAGACAAATGAAATCCCAATTAAGTATGCAAACTTTTGATCCCATGGGGGAATTGGTGCCAATTGGTATGTCAAAATTGGCCCTTTCCAAAATCCTTTGTAAGCTTTGTGATCATTTGTGAATGATTGAATCTCCTTGATGTGATTTTGGCATAACCTAGCTATGAAATCATGAGACTGATGAACACTTAATGAGAAATGAAAAAAAAATAGCTCCCAATTTGAAGAGAGTAACTTTGCTCTAGATTGTGGATGATGAATGAGAGGAAGACCCTCTCATTTATAGATTTCCAAAATGGAAGAGAGAAAGGATTTGAGCAATGTGGGATCATTCAACATCCAATGGCCAAATGCCACTTGTCAAGATGTGAATGGTTGAAGGTTGTGCACATTTTGGCTAAAGTGCCAATAAATAAAATTAGTTTGAATTTGAAATTGAGGAAATGACATGTGAGAGGGAAAGAGGAATGAAATATATGCCACTTGGCTCAATGCACAAGGACATGTAAGAGGAGTGGATTCCTTGTTGGATGTACAAGTCCACTTGGATTTTGAATTCAAATTTGAAGGAATATTCCTCCCTTATTCCATGTTGAGAGAAACTAGGCAATTAAATAAATCAAAGTAACTGATTTATTGTGCAAGTTGTATTCTCTAGAGGATTTTAGTGATTGAGATTAAATTAATCAAGATTTGATCAATTTAATTAGAGATTAGGTGATTTGACAATTTTGACTCAAATTTATGAGTTGATTTAAATCAGAATTGAGAGGAAATGATTAATTAAATATTCATTTTTGATTTATTTAACTAAAGGGGATAATGTTAGATTGAATCAAATAAGGTTTAATTTATTCAATTTAATGAGAAGACTTTAGGGGTTAATTAAATAAAATTATTTATTTAATTAAAACGGGGATTATAAAATTAATTAAACAAAATGATTTATTTAATTAATAGAAAATGATGAATTAATCAGATAAAAGAAGATTTATTTAATTAAGAGATGAAATGTGATGAATTTAATCAAATAAATATTATTCAATTAAATGACTAGCAAAGGAGATGATTCATGATGAAATGGTGTTAGTAAATCAAGATCTAGTGTGTCAGATCGAATTGTATATTTTCCATGTCTACACATTCATATACATACATACATACATACATACATGCATACACACACATATATATACACACATTTGATTAGATACATGGATGAATCAAACATATAGATAAACATATATATTTGTGTGTGTAGACATACATATAAAATGTATGTATACATAGACACAAACATAAAGAAAGAGAAGAGAGAGAGAGAAGTTTCACAAGATCTTAGCATTTATCCCCATCCCTATATTTCTACCAACATTGATTAATTTTTTTAATTTTTTTGGGATAAATATTTGTATTTAAATTAAATTATAAGATAGGAAATACTATTCTACCTCATTTCCCACACAGTTTGAAGATAAGACTAAGATAAAAAAATCCTATATATTTTTAGCAAGGTCTATTAGTGACCACCTACTCTATAACTTAGCATGGAAATAAATAATCTACTAGATATTACCTACATATATTCCTCCAAGGCATAAAAATTAATTGGTAAAAAAATATCTTAATTGGTAGTGTATCCATGACACTCTCTTTTCATCAAAATAATAAGTGATGACTTTTTATTGATGAAAAGGTGAAAAATCACCCATATAATATTAGATTATTTAAAGGAAAAATAAATGAGAAATCAAAAATACTAAATAATGAGCATAATTTGAATGAAAGAGATTACCAAGAAATAGAGAAGCCAAACCAAGCACCACCAAAAGCAAAGGAGACACAAGAACTTGATAAGGGAAAAAATAAGAAAAAACCACAATATTATGAATGGTGGAAAAATGCCTAAGAATGATACAGAGAGAGAGAGAGAGAGAGAGAAATTTAGCCTTAATATTTCACACTTGACTTTGAAGAATGAGAGGAGAGGCACCTCAATAAATAGAGGTGAGAAGAGGTGTTAGAATGCAACTCCCAACTCAATGAATGCCACCATTCTTCTATGTGTGCAATGTGTCAAGAACCTCTTAAGGAGGTGGCTATAAATATTCCTTAATAAAGGAATTACAAATGAGTCATCTTGATGTAAGAAAGGGTGGCTCTCAACTACACCAAGAGATTAAAATCTCATAGACTTTAAGAGGCATCTAAGAAGATTAAGATGCTCATAAAAATTCAATTTATCACCAAAACACTCCCTAAAGGCTTGTAGCCCTCAAACCCAACTTTTGATGAAATATTTTGAAGGTCATACAAAGTATAACAAAACATAATTTAAGCCTTGACACAAATCCCAACATATCACTAGAGGTTTCTTTGACCCAACATCAAGAATAAATAGACTGCCCTCCTTCTAGGCTACTCAATTAGCCCTATTTAACAAAGGAAGTACTTCCTAAACTCATTTCTTTCACCAAGAATCACTTGATAGAGTTAAGTTGTGACTCAAAACCACAAAATCCTCAACCACTTATCAAATTTAATACCTCTAACCCACCGATCCACCAAACCCTCCATTTCCTTGCATAGACACTAGGGTTTACATAAATTCCACCATTTTAGACTTATAAAACACAACTAATGCTTCAAAAAGTTTCTATTTGGTATGTAGAGACTCACAACATCTTCACAAACTCAATTCAATCAACATTTCACTAAAACCCTTCTCAAAACCACCATTTTCACAAGAAAATTGGCCTACCCAACCCTAGGGCATCATACCATTTCACACAACCAATACTTCCTACCTCCTAAATCAAAGACTCACCTAGCCTAACTTGTGATATGCCAATCATCTTAGCAACAGGGTTTGACAGTAGGAGGAATGACAGGCTATTCCATTATTTAGTCACGAAACAAAGTCTCACTAATTTTTACTAGTTAGTTACATAAAATTTATGAGATCTTCCCTAAAACTAATATTATGCTATAAAAATGGATTCTAATGAAACTTAAAACATTCTAGAATGATATCAAATGAATTTTAGAGCACTCTCAACTTGTACAGGTCCATACAGATTATGTAAAGTTTAAGAAAATAGAGAAAAATATACAAACACGTTGTATATTGATGAAAAAATTTCAATACAGTAATAAAATCCTCAACTTAAAGAATTGGAGAGTCTTATAAACATTTTCCATTCAAAACAAACCACTTTAAATGTCCATAACTGGCTTTTAAAATATTGACCCTTCATATTCTTTAAAAATTGCATTTTGACAACTTTTACAAACTTGATACCTACAACTCTAAATCACCCAAATACATCATAAATGGTCTTTTTTAGACCTTATTTAATATAAATTGACTCAAACCACCCCAAATTCCCTAGACGCACCCTATGATCAACATCAAATGATCAAATTTTGACAAATGTGTTTAGGTGCTCCTACACCATACACCTCCATAGAAAAGGAGCTCTTGCCACAAGAGTTGGGGTTTATTCCATCCTTCATCACTAATCCATATAATATTTGTCCTGAAAACTCTTTCATCTGGTCCAAGCACTGAAAGATCATGATCTGCCCTACATTTTTTACATTGTTTTCATATTCAAATGTGACTTCATCTTTGTTATCAATCCTACTATCTACCTTTTACATGTCCTTGGTTCTAATCTTGATCAATGATATCTTTGCCTTGACAACATTATTGACTTGTCAATTCTATTATTTTATAATTGTCATCAAACCTTTTTTCTTGTTAATAGTCAATAGCAAGAGAAATTTGTTAGAGGAAGAGGTCTGATGACAATTATGAAATAATAGAATTGACAAGTCAATAATGTTGTAAAGAGAAAGATATCATTGATCAGGATTAGAACCAAGGACATGTAAAAGGAAGATAGTAGGATTGATAACAAAGATGAAATCACATTTGAATATGAAAACAATTTCAAGGCACCTAGATATCTAGCTACCTTTTCAACTTCATCCTCATCATTTCTTGACCTTATACTCAACTTATAGAATTCATTTGTATAGGAATTAACATCTAGATCCTTTTGTTTCAAACCTTTCAACTTCTTATACAATGAAACTTAACATTCAGATTTTGTACCATCTTGTCCCAAGAAACTATTCTTGACTTGCCTTGTTTTCTCCTTTTTGTTCTATCGTAGTCCCACCATAGAAGAGCATGACCTTTCAGTTTTATCTTTTCCACCTTCACCATCCATCCATCTGAAATGTATTCACTTTCAAAGTAATTATCCATAGCAGTAATCCAATCAAGAAACTCATCTTCATTTAAATTTTGACCATACATAGGAAGATCAACCTTTACCTTCATTGAATCACCTTTAACTACTTTGAGCAACTTTTCTAGCCTCTGATCTTCAGGGTCTAATTCTTCATCAACGTCTTAATACTCTTAATCTTCCTCCTTTGTTTCACTCTCTTCATTCTCATCTCTCATTTTCTTTGTCTCCAAGGAAGCAAGCCTTTCCAATAAAACATTGTGTGACTCCGAAATATTAGCATGCTTCTCCTTCAGTTCCTACAACTCTCTAGTAGCACCAACACCCTTTGGAAGCATCTTTCCAAACTTGTCTTTTCACCTTTAAACCTACAAAATCCAACTAAATCACCAACAAGAGATCTACTAACTAAGCTCTGATACCACCTAATATAAGCAAGGGTAGCTCTTAACTACACTAAGAGATTAAAATATTTCACATGGACTTTAAGAGGTATCTAACAATATTAAGATGCTCATACAAATTCAATTTATCACCAAAACACTACCTAAAGGCTTGTAGCCCTCAAACCCAACCTTTGATGAAATATTCTAAAGAAGGTCGTACAAATGCTAACAAAACATCAGTTAAGCCTTGGCACAAATTCCAACACAATATCGCAATGGATCACCAAAGGTTTTTTTGACCCAACATCAACTACCTTGCTTCAAGGTTACTCAATTAGCCCTATTTAACAAAGGAAGCACTTCCTAAACTCCTTTCTTTCACCAATACTCACTTGACAGAGTTAAGTTGTGACTAAAAACCAACAAATACTCAAATACTTCTAAATTTAAGACCTCTAACCCACTGATCCACCAAACCCTCCACTTCCTTGCACAAACACTACGGTTTACATAAATTCCACCATTTTAGACTTATAAAACACAACCAATGCTTCAAATAGTTTCTATCTGGTCTATATAGACTCATAACATCTTCATAAACTCAATTCCATCAAAATTTCACTAAAACCCTTCTCAAAACCACCATTTTCACTAGACAATTGCACTACCCAACCCTAGGGCATCACACCATTTCACACAACCAATCCTTCCCACCTCCTAAATCAAAGAAACACCTAACCTACTTTCTGATATGTCATTCCTCCGAGAAACAAGGCCTGATAGTAGGAGGAATGGCCTATTCCATTATTTAGTCACCAAACAGAGTCTGACTAGTTTTTACCAGTCGGGTGATCCCACAATAGTGGTTTACAATTTTTGGCCAAACTGGACATTGAAATTATTATTTTTAACTAAATATTCACATTCGAGCACCTATAGCGCTAAACCTTGAGGAATTTGAAGATGATGCAAACTAGAGTCTCATTGCATTTTGTTTGTAGATTCTAAAAATATTTTTTTCAAAAATTTTGGAATAAGATTGCACTTTTTTTTTCCATCTCCCACAAAAACTAGTTTTTTTTTTCAGAAAACAACATTTTTAAAAAGTGATGCTCACCGTATACAACATAATTTTTTTTGTATGAAGGATAAAATTCTTTTTTTTTTGAATTTAGATTTGTAACTATGATATCTAGCACTTTCATTTGGTCTCATAGTTTTTTATTGAATATTGTTTCCTTAATAGAGTTTCGAAGTCAAACCAATTGCAATTCCGACATAGGCAGACTGTATACAACATAACTTTTTCTGTATGTATCAAAAAAAAAAAAAATCTTTTTAATGGATCGAGGACATAGATACCCAGCACAAACATATTTAAAAAAAAAAAATTTGATAATTTGTTATTTTTCCACATGTGCGAAACAAAGAGCCTGATTTTCGGTGAAAAACCTATGTTTAATAAAACTAAAAAAATGCATACATAATAAAAACAAAACATATTAAAATTATATTCATTGGATAGCTCATTCTTAGGAATACCATAATCATTTCAAATAAATTTTAATTTAATTCATTTGATCTCCCAAAAAGTAAATCAAAAGTGATTTTTTATTAGCATTTTGATAGGTGTAAAGGAGACTCATTTATAGGTATGGTTTAAAACTAGTGAGGTTCTATCCAAGGGGGTTTGATCTAAGGTGATTTGATCAAACCCTCTTCAATTGGAATCCTTAAAATGCAAATTTTTGATTAAATCATTATATTTTCTAAAAATATAAGATTTAAGCAAAAATCAATTCCTCTCAGAAATTGTAAACCAGCTTTGTGGGATCACCTAGTCAGTTACAAAAAATCTATGAGATCTTCCCCTAAAATTATTATTAGACTATAAAAATGGATTCAAATGAAAATTAAAACATACTAGAATGATATCAAATTCAAATCACTCCCAGCCTATATGGATCCGTACAAATTATGTAAATTTTAGAAAAACAAAGAAAAATGCATAAACACGTTGTATATAGATGAAAAATCTTCAATACAATAATCAACTCCTCAAATTTGTGCCTTGGAGAGGCTTATATAAATTTTCCATTCAAAACTAACCACCTCAAACATCCATAATTGAATTTTAAAAAACTAAGCCTTCAGATTCTTTTAAAATTGCATTTTGACAACTTTTACAAACTTGACACCTACAACTCTCAATCACCCAAATACATAATAAATGGTCTTCTTTAGACTTTATTTAATATAAATTGACTCACACCACCCCAAATTCCCTAGAATCACCCTATGATCAACATCAAATGATCAAATTTTGACAAATGTGTTTAGGTGCTCTCACACCGCATCCTCACACATGTGTGAGAAGACAAAAAGAAAAAAATACTTGTAGGGATTCCTTTGGAATATGCCTACAAGTTAATAAAAAAATATTAAATTAAATAATGGCCTTTACCAAGTAAATATTAATCTTCTAACAATTATGCATAAAAATATCTAATGGTAGTGATAATAGTTAAAAATAGATAAAGAAATTTATATTTATGAGAAAAATGCTAGACTAATAACTATACCTATAATTGAATCTCTAAATGAATGCTTAGCCATGATTTTGAGGGGGGGTTTTTAAGGTTTTAAATTAGTTAAAGGGGGATGCAAAAATTGAGGCATGATGTGGATGAATCAAAGCATTGTGAATGAAGAATTAAAATGTGAAGAAAAATGAATTATGGAGATGAGCTATGTATCTTTAGATTCTATAGGCATGGACCTTAAAAGAAACTTAAATATATACCACCTTGTTTTCTTCTAAAAAAACAAAAATGAGACTGCAAATAGAAATTTCCAACTAGTATTCAACAAGTTGACTATGTGATAAGATACCTCAAAATTTGATCCTCTACATGGTTGAAATCATACTCATCCAAAGAAGAAATAAAAGCCTCTAGGAAAAAATAGGAGTAAATAAATCTCAATAACAAATGATAGTATATATTTGATTAAAGGAGTGTTGAACACAAATATGTGCTAGGAGTGGGGGGTGAATCAACATATATTAAAGCTTAACCAATCACATTTTCTTATAATTAACAACACATCATATTAACTAAAAGGATAGAAAAAAGAACACATGCATCACATGAATATGCCAAGATTTTTATGTGGAAAACCAAATGAGGGAAAAACCATGGTGAGGATTAACTCACAATATGTAGCTCACTGCTAATAAGAATTACAATGTTTAATGCTCACTACCTATGGAATTGTAGACTAACGTATACATCCTTAGAGAAAGATATAATGGACTTGATGAGAATCATTGTCTCAGAGTAGGATACATGAAATTGAGAATGATAAAAATGATTCTGAAATACTTAGAGAAAACATCTAACACGTGTTGATGATGTAGTCACTATTTCACACTATTAGTCCTTCACACTAATTTTGGGCACTTCATATTTTTCATTCTACATGCTCATTAAACACTAACAACCATAAAATTCATAAATGAATTTTATTTTTTATATATATGATTCCTCTACAAAAATTCAAAACTTTTATTAAGTCCACCCAAATATTCCCTTTAGATAAGACACTTGATATCAAACTAGTCGACTCTAGTAATGTATAATATTTACAAGTTAATCAAATGAAGATTAAAACATGTCATAACACATTCTCCAAAATAAAATTAACTAATTAGGTTCAATCGATGATGAAAAAGACAAGTCTGTTAGCTCAAATAATGATTCCATTACCAAAAACTACCAACAATTCACCTTCGCAATGTCCTCGAGAGACCAAAACTATCACGTAGACCTATAATGATAGAAAAAGCATCCCTTTTTATTTAGTTTGGGAATCAAAAATTAAGATTAAAATGAACCTAATGTTGCCTAAAGAGTTAGTGTTGTAATGTGTTTTACACATTCACATTAAGGTTAGGACCCTTTTAGACTAAATGAACTTAATGGTGACTTATTTAGGGTGTTGTAAAGAGTATATTTATACTTTAAAATAATTATAGGTCTTTATTAATTAATTGAGGTTAATTATCCTTTATTGGAACCTTTGATTCAAATCCAAGCCTAATTAATTGTAGATTCTGAGTGATAAATCTCGACATTTATAAATGATATTATACAAAATTTAATTTTTGAAGGTTTGTGTCCTAGGTTAGTTACCTAGGTCCTAGGACCCTAATTTAACATAAAAATTAGCAACACTCGAAGTGTGTGGGCATGTGTAGGATCATCATGGAAAAAACAGGCCCTTAAGTGGCAATAAAATTCAGAAAAATCAGAGTTAGGCAAATTGACGTAAAAATTTGAATAAGTTCACTATATTATTTAAAAAATATGTAAGAATAGAATCCGTTTCAAATTGAATTTAGTTTCTTAACTACTAGGTTTATTTTTATTTTTTAAAAATCCATTTGGTGAAAATTTGAAATTTCAATGTAGTAATACTTACATTTCAGGGAAAAAATAAGAAGCAGGTGTCTGTCTGACCACCCTAACCACAATAAAATGATAATATTTTCTTATAAGATTTTAGATATAAGTAGAAGACTCATGTCCCAATGTGATGCGTATTTTTTTGTAATTTGTTTCTAAGTAAATAGTTAATTATGATTTTTTTATTACAAATTTTAAAAAATATAAAAACTCATACATCTGACCACCTTAACTTGGTCAAAACTTCATGAAATTAAAATATATTTTTTTAATCCTATCATATGTGAAGCATAGAATGTGAAACATGTTTCAGATAAAAAACCGTGATACCCTTTGAAAGCTATAGATGTTTCTCAATCAACCTATCAATCAAGACTGTAGTCGTAATTCAAATAGAAAATGAATAATAATAATTGATTAAATTCAAGGTAAAGCATAATTTATATTGGTGGAAAGCTAAGAATCTCCTTTAAAAACCCTTTTCGTTTCATCACTTTTGGTTAAAAAAGAAGTCGTCAGCCACATGGGCCATCATATCACTTACACATCGCCACTTTTTGGCCCATCATGATCCAGCACATACCTGTGTCCTAGTTAAGTGAGCTAGGAACCATTCACCACATGGTGAATGGGTCCTCACTTAACCCTAGGACTCTCCCTTGGGATATGTTTTTGGTAGTATTTTAATGATTTTGAATACTAGATCTAATGGTGGCTTTTGTTATTTGAATTTCAGGAATTAAGAGTAAGATAAGTATAAATACAAGGCTATTTCACCTGGTTTCATAGCTAAGATCTATTATTTTTTATGCGAGAATACTAATAGAAAATTTATAATATAAAAAGGATTCACAAGAGCATTTCTAAGGTATTCAAGGGTAGATTTGAAGAAGTTTATTGCAACAATCAAGATATCAATCATCATGTCAAAGTATTGTATGGTGTTGAGCTAATGTAATGATGTAGCATTGGTGATCGAGTTCAAGGGTTCAAAGAAATTATCTGATTTCAAGTTCGTGATCAATATCTACACTCATTAAGGCCATTTCATGCTAAGTTTTATATTTTTACTCCAATGTTTCAATTGACATGTTTTATGAGTTGTTACATATTGTTGTTTATTCATCATTCCTTTATGCATTGTTTCATTTCAAGGTTTAATTACTGAAACAAAGTTGGACCAAGGAAAACCCATATTCCCTAACAATAAACATTTTTCTCCTCTTTGATGTGTGATTGTAGGTTTTAGGTTGAAGATCAAGTGCAGAGAAAAAATGGAGATAGTTGCAAAGTTGTCAAGGTTCTCACCTTTCTTGTAAAATTATGGAAATTCTTATACAAAATTCATTTCCAAATTTCAAGAGTTGAACACCTGGACTCTGGAAGTGCAGACATTGAAGAGAAAAACCTAGAAATTAATTTTCCAAAACCCTAGCAAGGACCCATTCACCACTAGGCGAATGAGTCCTTAGTGAGGCCTGAAAGAGCACTTTTTACAACAAGTACACATCATTTGACCCTCTTAAAACCCGCCTTTTGATTTCTATATTTGTTAGGTTTGTTTTCTAATATTCATCTATGCATAATTGAATGAAATAATTGTTGAAAATAGAGGTTAACCATCTTTATTATATTTTTGGTTCACTCCCCCCCTTTTCTGATGTTTCATTTTTGTGAACCCGACATTCTTACACTATATTTTTTTTTTATTTGGAGTGCATTCAAACCCTAGATCGAGGATTTGTATTAGTTTTCATTACATTAAATAATTTTTCATTCATCTAGGATTTTCAAAATTGCATTAGTTTGTATTCATTTTAAATCCAAAAATTCAACAAGAATTGCATAATGTTAGACTGATTTTGCATAGTGTTTGCATATTAGTGTACTTTTCATCACTCATATTCAAAAATTGGATCAAAATTACATTTCAAAAAGTGTCATATAGTTCATCATTTGTCATTACTGTTACTTGCATTTACACATCAAATTCAAAAAAATTATGCTATAGAAGTTACAGTTTGAAACCTAAAGTATAGAACACATCTAATCACATAAAAATTACATTTTTCAATTTTAAATATCCTATACCAAAACCCATTTGACATAGGGCGAATGGGTCCTTGTTAGGATTACAAATGCAACAAGTTTTCACAATTCCTAAGCTTTAATAAAAGATTCATAGTTTCCCAGGAAAGAATACTAGAACCCATTCCCCACTGGGCGAATGGGTCCTTGGAGGCCTACAAAAACCAACTTTTCTAAGCTTTTTGGTGATTTTTTATACTTCCTAGGATTTTTCGTAACCTATTGTACTAGTCTGGAAAGTTTTAGGAATTTTTTTTTTATGTATCTAGGTCAAATCATCCATCTAATGTAGTAATTTTTAAATAATTTTTAAAATTCACTTCAATATAAAAATTCTTGAGATTTGTAGGAATTTTTTTTACCTATTGAAGCATTGCATAATTTGGATAGATAACGTTTCAAAATTTTTAGTATCTTTCTTTTCCAAGTTTGCAAAGAAAAAATAGATTAGCAAGCATGTTAGTCATGAGAATATCTTAGTGAGAGAGATTGAGCTTGTTGACATATCCCATCATCCCCTCTACCCCTAATATATCTCCTATTTGTGATAATTTTGTAGCTAAAGAGGATGTAATCATAGACAATGATGATAATCATATTTATTCTTCTCTCCATACCTCTCCTATTTGTGACGAAGGTATCTTGGTGAAGGAAGATAGAATCATTGAGAATCATGAAAGTCTTGTTTGTCCCTCTCCTCCTCTACCTTGAGAAGATATTATGATACATGAAGATGAGATCGGTGACACTAGTTTACCTAGTCTGCATTCATCTCCCAAAACCTCTCCTACTTGTGAGAATTCTTTAGTGAAAAAGGATAGAATCATAAATGATCATGAAAATCAAATTTGTAAAGAGGGTATATTAGTATTAAGAGACCCAATTTGAGAGTTATGAAAATCCTACCTCTCCTACTTGGGAATAAATTATAGGACATGGGGATGTAATTGTAGATATAACCTTGACAATCAATTTTTTTATTCTCCTAATACCCCCCTAGATGTGAAGAAGATAGTTTGGTGTTAGAAGATACACGTATTGAGAGTCATGATAATCTTTTTCCTCCCATTCCTAATGCTCCTACCATTTGGAAGGTTCTATTTGAATGAAAAATTCCAATCATTGGTAAGCATGAAACTCATAGTTGTTCTTCTCTTGATGCCTCCCCTATTTGTGATGAAGTTACATTACAAAATTTAACCATGGAATGTGATGAGCCTCTTATTTACTCCTCTTCAAAATGCTCTCCTAATAGGGTAGATATTATGGAACAAGAGAATGAGACCTTAGAGAAAAAGGATGAAACCATGGAAAATATTAACATTCAAATTGGGCTTCTCCTAATATTTATACTATTGGTAAATAAGATATTTTGATGTTAGAAAATCCAATCGATGAGAGCCATGAGAATCTTATTTGTCTCTCTTCCCCTAGGGAAAACATAATTGAACAAGAGAATGTCATAATTGATAAGTAAGAAAATCCAACCATTGGTAACTCCCTTACTTGTGATGAAGTTGTTTTAGAAGAACCAACCATTGAATGGCATGAACATATAGTTTCTTTCTCTCCTAAAAACTCTCTTACTAGGGAAGATATTATTATGCAAGAAAATGAGAATATTGAAACATGTCTTTCAAACAATAGTCATGTGGCTTCCTTAGGTAAACATGATGAAGTACCATTAGAATCCCCTTCACCAAGAAGTCATGAAAATAAGGATAAGTGTGTTGAGGTTATGAATATTAGGACTCCCTTGATTCCTCTAATTATTAGACCTCCTACAAATCTTTTAATTATTGGACCACCTAAGCCTCAACTTATCATTTATCCACCCTCACAACAACCACAAGTTCAAAATAAACCCATGCTTATCTTAGAACCACCTAAAAGGCAGCTTGATAATGATATAAATTCACATCAACTGAGTTACAATATTGTTATTCATATGTATAAAAATAAGAACAATCCACAACCAAGAAAAATAACTCAATCATCCCTTCCATTGCCTCAACCTATCTTGCCTAGTGCTCCTCATTTTCCTTTACAAAGTGGAAAGGAGCATGATCTTGTTGGATAACTTAAAAGTACTCCTACTAAGATATCCTAATGGGACCTTATTCAAGCCTCACCTATTTATCATAACATGCTTCAAAGTGATTTAAAACATGTTCTTACCCCTCCTAATGTGTAATCAAATGATGTGGTAGCATAAATTCATGTTGTAACTTTGGCCAACCTACACATTAGTTTCTATAAAGATGAGTTACCTTCATTAGAAGTGTAACAACAAAATGAAGCTTTCATGATAATAGCTTACATCAATCGAATTGCGATAAAGATTCCTCTTGTTGAAAATGGTTCAACCCTTAATATGTGTAGCATGAGACTTTTAGAAAAGATTGATATGAACAAGAGTGACATTATGGGTAAAAGTACAAAGCTATCTCACACTTTTATAAAGGAAACAACCAACACTGATCTAACTTTTAAAATTGAATCACTAAAAAATGATATATGTTTTGAATTTTGAAATTATGTAAACTAATTAAATATTTATTTTCTTAGTATAATTTATGTCTCTATTTTTTTGAATATATTGAAAATTTATTTGAATATAGATTTTTATAAATTAACAGTATAATTTAGTTGTTGATAAAATTCTAAAAAATGAAGTTACAGGAGATGTCCATCTTTATATATAATAATTTTATTTTCTTCATTCAAATTTTTTGTGTGTATTTATAACTTGAAACTTCAGGGCATAAATATTTTTTTTTCCAATTTTGATAAATATTAAATTTTAATTAAATATTTAAACATGTGTGCATTAAAACATAGTTGTTTACAGTCAATGTCAACTTTTATATTAATTATTTATCTAAAATAGAAAAAAATATACCATTGTGATATAGATTTTCGTATCTAGGGCATCATTATTTTTTAATTTTTTTAATAAGTTTTACTATTTTTCTTGACATGGTAATCAACCTAATGTTTTGTGTTGATAACCTACATTTAGTAAAAGTAAAAAGGAAAATTTAAATAATAATTAAAAGATTGCTTGGAATACATGATAGATGTACAACCACACATAGCAAGGCTATGAAATGTATAGAAGAAGTAAAGGAGTGTGAAGATGAGGCCAAGAAACCACTCTTATAGTGCATGAGATGTTTGGATGCTACTTAAGGCATTAAGAACCTAAAGGACTCAATAGAGTCACAGCTGATCAATGCCTCACAAACCTATTATCTCACAAAAGATAGAAGCTATGCCTCTTGGTCTAGAATTTTAGACTTAAAAAACAAGTTTTTCAGCCTGCAAAGGCACAAAGAGGATGTTATAATATGGTTTAGTCAACTTGGAAATCTGGTAATATGCAAGCATACACAAATTGCAAGTTCTTTCACTAAAGATGAAAAACTTGACAAGATAAGTTTTTATACGACTACTTTGAAAGGGGAGGAAAGCTTGGTGGACTTGGAATCAATGCACAGGACACTTGTTACAACTAAAACGAGTTGGGATGAAGGGAAATCTTCTTGGGAAGCTATTCTCAAGGAACTTGAAGGTGATTCCTCCTTCAAGTGTGTTGGTGATTTTTATTGAGCCAAATTTAATCTTACGACTTACCTATGAATTTTATAGAACCCAATAGTTAGCAAGAGTAAGGATTCTAAGGCCCTTACTTCTACCCTTCGGGCTCTTTAAAACCCACGAGGGTAATCCTAACAATGTTGTTATGATATTCTTGTGCCATATTCCTTAAAAAAATTGTAATCATGTAGATATTTCCCATGAAATTGCTCAAATATTAGAACCTATCAAAGAAGTTGGTGGCTTCTTAGTAATAGTGCATGTTTGGAGCCTAAGAATTTTAATACTGAACATAATTGTAAACCATTTCCAATAATTAGACTTGATGAATGGTTTGTTGCTGGACTAATCAGCATAATGCAACACAATTACCTTACCTAGACCAGTACCTCATCCTTGGCATGAAGTCAACTTTAACAAACACATAATCTGATAGTAATGGTCATTTATGACATTATTCAAAGTGTTGAGAATAATACATTACAATATTTCAACATTATGGTTAACCCAAATGTACTTCTTACTAGAATCCTAGTGCTCAGATCGATATAAACCTATGGATTTATTCAAGCACTTACACCAATTCTTTGAATCAATTAGCAATAATAAAACTATACATCCATCAAAGATCAACAGAGAAAAATAAGATAACTTGTGTTTCTATTATTCATAGTTTATAATATGAGTACATAGGAGAGAAAATGTTGTTGAACTTGTACTATCATGTTCTGCATATCAATATTACTATCAGAACTTCATGTACATATTAAAAAATTCAAACCTAAGACTTATTACTAGAAAAATTTTGTATCTCTTTATAATTTTCTATGTGACTAATTCCAGAAAGACCAACCTACCACCCACCCATCCCTATAATTGGCCCATCTCTCCCATTTATAGAAAAATGGGAGAGATAAACCTCAAGAAAAATTAAACTTAAATTTTCATTTACATTTTACTTCACCTAAATTTTAGAGATTCCCTAGATATTTACATTTAATCATTGCAAAGAAAGTGAAAGGAAAAGAAGAAATTCAAATGGATCATTTGAAAAATATCAACCAATCCTTCCAAAAGGAATCCCTAGTCATTGTAGCAACTTCAAAATTTCACTTCCACGTTGATCAAAGAAGATTCTCTATGAACACACAAAGAAAAAATTCACATATCAACTGGGAAAGGAATACTTTCCATCAAATCAATAGAGTCCAACACCTCACCATGACACCAACCAAGAAGATTTCCAAGTCAGCACCAAAGACAAAAAACCATATATCTGTTGAAGATGATGAGTTTTTTGTAGCCACAATGGTGTCATCAAAAACAAAAACACGATTGGAGTGCTACTCTAACTTGTCAGCATTAGAGTATGCTCACCCACTCCACATTTGTGTTGAAACTAGAGAAGTCACTACTCCTCCCTCATCAAAATCATCATGTGTTACCAGAGTGAGCAAGTATTGGTCGTACTCTAGATGAGTATTTCCTTAACCACTAGAAGGGATGTCTAAGACCTCTATAGGAGAGTTGTACCTCCCCATATAAGTCTTATGGGACTTATTCTTCTTCTTCAGTTCCCTCACATGATTTAATGAATCCTTTTGTCTAAACCTGACAAATTCTATTTAAACAACCTAGCTCCTTAGGTGTAAACTACTCCTTACACCATATTTCTTAAGTTTTATGTGTGATTTCTTATCCTTTGGTGTTCTAGGTGTTGCTGGTATCTCAATTTCACACTTAGGAGCATCATATTGGGACTCAAATAGATTAAGTCTCCTAGGCCTTCAAATTTGGATCAATATAGATGAGTCAAGACTCCACAGTTTCTATAAACTCATGAAGAAATTGAAGACTACAAACTCACACCACCCCATAATTCTAAAGTTGACAAACAAACTTAGATAAAATTGCAACAAGTAGGTATGAATACCTACTTACCCAAAGAAAGCTATCTCAACAAAGCAACTCTACACCACCCTTCTCACAAACTTAGACGCAATTCTTAACTTTTGACTTCAATTTGTGAATAAAATATGGTTGTCGATTCTCATTATATTGATCAACTTAAGCATGCAAACCACTAATACTTGAGGAAGGCTTGTGTGAGTGAGTTGGCAATTACCTACTTGATCTTTGAATCTCTATCATTGATCTCATGTTAATAGAAATCAACAATTAATTACAAATAGAGTAATTAATTATGATAAAGTTAATTGCATGTGCTTGATGCCTTTGTCTAATCATAAAAGCCCAAATAGATAGACCTCCACTCTATTTGCACATTTAATCTCATACTTAGCATTAAATAAAGCCATTTCATGTCATTTTTACCCACTCGCCCATGGGAATTAGTCCAACTGCAACTCATTTCAACAAGACAACTTGGAATGATCATGATTTAATCTCAAAAAATATGCTTGTACTCTATCTTAAATCAAATTTCACCTTCATGTTTGTACCAACATCTGACAAAATTGATGGTCGCAATCAAAAGAAATTCCTAAATCTCGAACACGTGCAAAGAAATTAGTTCTAATATGGTGTTTTTCTAATCTCCATGTCATATAAGCCAAATTTTAGCAATATTATATCTCTACTAACAATCCATTAGGCCCTTAAGATATTCCATGTGGCATTCGCATGCTCACTCGCTAAGAAGAGAGAGGTATAAGCGGGTCTCTAACGAGATGGTGGGGAGTGGTCAAGATTGACCCATGTCATCCTCCATCAACCATTAATATTTTTCCACACAGAGCATTCACCATCTCCAAATCCATGTGGGTCCCTCCATGAAGCAATAGGTGTCAATCCACCCGCTAGCCAATGACATTTTATAAATACAAAATAAAATCAGATGCGGTGGTGGGGAGTGGTCAAGATGATGCCACATCACCCAAAAACCACCATATATTTCACCTTGATACCACTCGCAGATCACAATAGGATACGGGTATGTGTAGGATCATGATGGGCCAAAAAGTGGCGATATGTAAGTGATATTATGGCTCATGTGGCTGACAAATTTTTTTTACCCAAATTTGATGAAACGAAAAGGGTTTTTAAAGGAGATTCTCATATTTCCACTAATATAAATTATACTTTACTTTGAATTTAATAAATAATTATTATTCATTTTTTATTTAAATTATGACTAAAGTCTCAATTGATAGGTTGATTGAGAAACATCTATATCTTTCAAATGGTATCACATTTTTTGAATCTGAAACATGTGTCACATTAAATTCTTCCCATACAATAGGATTAAAAAAGTAAAATTTAATTCCATGAATTTTTGACCCAAGTTAAGGTTGTTAGACATACGAGTTTTTATTTTTTTAAAGTCGTAATAAAAAAATTATAATTAATTATTTACTTGGAAAAAAATTACAAAAAAATATGCATCACATCGGGAAATAATTCCTCTACTTATATCTAAAATATTGTAAAACAATATTATCATTTTATTGTGGCTAGGGTGGTCAGACAAACACCTACTTATTTTTCCTTGAAATTTAAGTACTATTGCATTAAAATTTCAAATTTTCACCAAATAGATTTTTATTTTTTTAAAATAAACCTAGTAGTTTAGAAACTACATTCAATTTTCTACAAATTCTATTCTTACATATTTTTGAAATAATATAGATAACTTATTCAAATTTTTACGTCAAGTTGCCTAACTCTGATTTTCTGAATTTTTATTACCACTTAAGGGCCTATTTTTTTCCATGATGATCCTGCACATACCCATACTTGACCCACCAAATAAATATGACACTTTTCCTATGCCCACTAACCCATGCAATCTCTTCACTTCAATACATAAATCAAACGAGGTAGTGGGGAACAACCCAAATGAAGATAGGAGTTGTAATATTAGTTGTTGATTCTCCTTAAAGCTTGATCCAGGTGGATCTATAGATGCTAGAATTTTAACTATTCCTAAAGTCCCTAGAAGTAGAACCATGTCAAAGTGTTTGGAGAATGGATCTCAATGCAATTTGAATGAGAAAAATCTGAGCTCGTACATGTGAGATATTGCCGGTCAAAGTTTGGTCAAAGGCTGGTCAACTTAGATACCAGGGATGAGAAGAAAGGTGAAAAATTGATCTCTAATTCTAGTGAAAAAAAAATGGTGCCATTGCAAAGAGCTCGTCAAGAGATTTCTGATGACATTTGTTTCATCGAAAACGAAGCTCGTATGTGAAAGTTACAACTCGTCAAAGTTGGCGAGGAAATTAAGTTGACTGGATGCTGATGTGGTAGTTGACTAGATGATGATGTGGTAAGTATAGGGGATATGGAAAATCACATACCATGCTATATTTTTGGAAAAATTAAAGTGATGGAGTTTTTTTTTATTTTACAAAATCCATTTGGTGGGATCGGATTTTGTGGGATCCCAAGCGGATTTGATGGGATTAAAACAAAATCTCATAAAAAATAAAAACAATTAATCTCTTTAAAATAATAAATGTACAAGCTTGAATCTTAAACTAATTAACCATTAGAGGTTATTAGTTGAGACTTTAAAATTAAATAAAAACAAAACCCCTAACAATCACTAGCCCAAGAATATACTAGAAAAAGGGGCTTAAAAACAATTTGATTGTTTTTAGTAGGAGGTTATTATTGTTTTTTTGTAAATGGGGAAATTGTCTTGTATTTTTCCTTTAAGGGGGAATTTGGTGGTTTTTATCCCCATATGGAAAAATTATGTATGAAAAGGGAGACTAGGAGAGCCTTCCTCAACAACTGAATCATCACTTTCTGAGTTGTATCCTACTTTCCATTCCATTCTCTTGGCCTTTGAGAACCCTTTTGTGAGAGAATTTGAGAGGGAATTAGGAGAGTTTCAGTTGTGATGTGATGGTGTTTTGAGTCTGTGGTAGGTCCTATTTTTTAGGAAAATTCAGTTTTCCTACTCTTTCTTAATCATCCCTAGTTTGGAGAGCTTTTGAGAGGGATTTGAGTGAGAGACTTTTTGGGACTTTGTGGATAGTCTAAAAATATTGTAAAGTAGTGTTGCAAGAGGTTCCTTTGGAGATTTTACATCCAGTTCAGAACATTTTAATAGATTGGTCACTCAGTTGAGCTCTACCCGGAGACGTAGTCCATAATCAAATTGGTGTCATATTTTCCCTCTCTTGGTTCTATGTTTGAATTCTCTCGGTTTAATGTTCCTGCTACTCCATTGTTGATGTCTTTACACCATTGTGCATAATCACTTATCAAATTTTTTCATAGATACCTTCCGCTTTACAGATCAAGTGGTATCAGAGCCCTATTTGGCTAGTTTTGCAAGAGTGGTTGTGAGTCACTTTGTTACAAGTGAACATTTTGAGTTTGGAGCAGAAATGGCATCAGAGAAGGCTGAATCTTCAAGGCTGAAATTGACCACATCCATGGTGTATGATTTCACGTCAATGAAAGGCATGGTTGAAGAACTCTATCAAGACCATCAAGAGAAGACTTATAGGATGTAAAATTTGGAGGAAGCCAATCAGCGCTTGCAAATAGAGAATGCAGAACCTCAGCAGTTGCTTGAAGAATCCAGCACAGATAAGGAAAGACTACAAGTGTTGTTGTAGGAAGTATTGTAGGACAATAACAAGAGAGATCCTCCTATATCAAGGAGTGTGCCCATATGTTGTTTTTGTCTGCATTCTAAGGATACATCATCCTCATACTCCCTGCTTACTCCGCCTAATAGTACGAGGGCCTCTCCAGTGACAAAGCCAGTGGTGGAAAGTCCTAAGGAGAAATTTTCTTGTGACCATGATTGGGTGAATTCACCTAGTACAGTAGAGTGTGCCTACTCTCAGTAGATGGAGTACCTTCAGACTCTTAATATGCTTGATAATGACAGTAACTTTCTCAAAGTATCTTCTTCCACATAATAGAAGAATTTAGTAGAGGATGAGCAAGACTTGTGCGCACTTCAAGAAGCACACAAAAGGAATGGGATTGAAGCCACCTGGGAAGATGCGTTATAGAGGAAGGGGCCTTGGTATTTCTAAGAAAGGTATCACCAATCCGATCAAGGCAAATAAATGACCATGGTACCAGGGATTGGGATTGAGAGAAGGAGTTGGACAATCCTCTAGAGCTCAGAACTTCTGCAACCACTATAGCATCAGTGGAAATTGGGAGTAAAAGTGTTGGAAGCTGCATCCAGAGCTCCATCATCGATTGAGGTCTACTAAGAGACCCAACCACCAGAGAGTTGAGGAGATGAAAGCAAAGACAACAATTGCTACCCCTCTAAAGCGATCCCAGAGGAAACTCATTCACAACTTGAGCATCATATTAAAGAGAGTTCCTTTGAAAAACTCTGTAAGAGCTGGGAACATCGCTCATCAAACTAGTATATCAGCTTGTGTGTGTTTATTACATCTTTTGTAGTGTGATAAATATTTTGATAAGCTAGTGTGGTTTTGTGAGCGTAAAACTCTGAATAAAATTGTTTGTACCAATTTTTTTATGAAGTTGTATTTCTTTTTGATTGAGAATTTGTATGGCTCTTGGAAGCCACATCTCTTGTAATCAGTAAAAAAAAATAATTAACAACTTCTTACTATAGGATAGCAATTTTTTTCTTGTAGTTTCTTGCAGTTTCTTTAGTGTGAAGCTTTCAAGGAAGAGCACTTTTTGATTGAGAGTTGCCAAGAATGGTCAAATAGTGACCTTAATGTTCTCTACTTAAAGAATCAGTTGCATATGAGTTTGAACTCAGTTGACAACTGGAGTTCTTGAAGGATCTTGTCTTTAGCCTTGTTTCTTTAGACGAATAGAAGTAGAGCTTTATTGTTAAGCCTTTCAATCAGCTATTCCAAAGGACATATGTGAATGAATATTTTTAGCTGAGGCAGAGTACCATGCTTGAGAATTTTGAAGAAGTATTTGGAGGCATGCCAAATTTTTAGTGAATAGATGCAAAATGTTAACTACTTCGTAAAAAGCATCGAGTGATAGGTTTATTATGCTCGGTTTCACTTTTTACTTTGAGTATGCTAAGTTACATTTTTAACTACATCATGATGAGTTGTGAAGTCCTACACTACTAAATTGTAAGACCCTTATAGAGGGTAGATGTGGCGATAGGAAATCTTTTGTTGACAGTACATTGTCGAAGTGTAAGACCCTTGAAGGAAAATGTGGTAGTTTGAACACCCTAATGTTGAAGACCTGATTATTAGTGTTGCATAGAGGAGGACATGTTCAAGGGAATAAGAAACTTTTGAAGACCGAAAGTCTTTTAGTGGGGAGGTTTGATCCAAGTGGATCTACAGATGCTGAAATTTTAACTATTCCTGAAGTCCTCAGAAGTGGAACCATGTCAAAGTTTTCGGTGAACTGGTCTCAATGCAGTTTGAACGAGAAAAATCTAAGCTCGTACGTGTGAGATATCATTGGTCAAAGATTGGTCAAAGGATGATCAACTGAGATACTAGGGATGAGAAAAAAGGTGAAATTTTAATCATCTCTAATTCTGTAAAAAAAATATGGTTTCATTGCGAAGAGATCATCGAGAGCTTTCTGATGGCATTCATTTAATCAAAAACGGAGCTCGTATGTGAAAGTTACAGCTAGTCAAAGTTGGCGAGGAAATTAAGTTGACTAGATGTTGACATGGTAGTTGACTAGATGATGACATGGTAAGTATAGGTGATATGGAAAAAAATCATGTGCCATGCTTCATTTTGAAAAAATTAAAGTGATGGAGTTTTTTTTTTTATTTTAGAAAATCCATTTGGTGAGATCAGATTTTGTGGGATCCCGAGTGGATTTGGTGGGATCCCAAGCGGATTTGGTGGGATTAAAACAAAATCTCATAAAAAATAAAAATAGCTAACCCTTTTAAAATAATAAATGTACAAGCCTAAATCTTAAACTAATTAACCATTAAAGGTTATTAGTTGAGACTTTAAAATTAAATAAAAATAAAACCCCTAACAATCAATAGCCCAAGAATATAAAAGACAAAGGGGCTTAAAAATATTTTGAGGTTATTATTTATTTTTTGTAAATGGGGAAATTGTCTTGTATTTTTCCTTTAAGGGGGAATTTGGTGGTTTTTAGCCCCATATGGAAAAATTATGTATTAAAAGGGAGACTAGGAGAGCCTTCCTCACCAAATCAATCATCACTTTCTAAGTTGTATCCTACTCTCCATTCCATTCTCTTGACGTTTGAGAGCCTTTTGTGAGAGAATTTGAGAGGGAATTAGGAGAATTTCAGTTGTGATGTGATGGTGTTTTGAGTTTGTAGTAGGTCCTATTTTTTAGGCAAAGTCAGTTTTCCTACTCTTTGTTAATCATCCCTAGCTTGGAGAGCTTTTGAGAGGGGTTTGAGTGAGAAGTTCTGGGACTTTGTGGATAGGCTGCAAATATTGTAAAGAAGTGTTGCAAGAGGCTTTGTTGGAGATTGTATTGCCAGTTCAGAACATTTTAATAGATTGGTCACTCAGTTGAGCTCGACCCAAAGCCGTAGTCCACTCAGATGAACTCCATAATAAAATTGGTCTTATTTTCTCTCTCTTGGTTCTATGTTTGAATTCACTATGTTTAATGTTCATGCTACTCCATTGTTGATGTCTTTACACCTTTGTGCATAATCACTTAGCAACGTTTGTCAAGATGCCTTCCGCTTTATGGATCAAAGCTCCTCCTACTGACCCCTTTGAAGAAATGGACCCACCACCAAACATGATACGTGGCAATCACTCACCAACCCACTTGATTATTTTAATAAGAAATGAAACAGAGTGGGCGCATGGGGAGTGGATGATATTTTTTCATGATGATCAAATAGTCATTACATAACAAAAAATTTGCACATGCCAAAAATGTTAGTTTTTAAAAGAGGTCCATTACTAGGTAGATGACGGTTGGGGACATGAATACATGGATTAAAACCCTAGGTAAAAATTAAAACCCGATCTTAGACCTAGGAAAATTTTCATAAAAAATGTCATCCTCGATAGATAACGACAAGATTTTAAAATGACCACTGGAAACTACAGGTATAATTAGGACTTAGGGGCCAGTAAAAGAATGAATTTGATGGCATGAGTCACAAATCAAACAACTGGGAACCTACATCAGAAGGTCAATAATAAAATAGAATGCCAGTTAGAACTCTTTGGGTTAATGGTTAATTGGGAAGGGTTTTGACAATGCAAACCCTAAAACAATGATGAATAACATAATCCTAAGCCTTGGGACAAGGGTTTAAACCACATTTTTCAAGATTCAAAAGGGAACCAAAGCATTTTTTGGGGCTCCATGAGTGGATCCTATTGGGGACACATGCCTCTTGTAGGTATGGTCAGATACAAGAATCTTAGGGTTAAGTAGACCAGGCACAAAAAACAAAACCAGGACCTTCTCGAAAGAGGCAAGAAGACTAGACCAAAACAACCAACATATGTGCAATATTTACACAATTATACAAAACAAATCCATTTCACAATTTTCATATAATCCTTTCTTAAAATGCAAGGTTTCAATTTATATCAGGTAATTCAATAGGATTCAACTTCAAATCAGTGGCCCTAGGCCACCAAAACCTAAAAAAACCTCTTTCTTATGTAAAAGACCTTATTTTCTACTATATGTATTGGATCCAGATTGAAAATATTATCAATAATTTCCAAATAACTAACACTACTGCCACCTCTATGATTTATCATTGTGTTCAGGTGTATGAACTTATTGACACCATTATTAACCCCATCAAACTGAAAACCACAATCGAATGTTAACGAGAATCCATAATCAATGTAGCATTCTATCTTGTTTATCTCATAATCATACCCTAGAAAGTGCTCCTCCAATAAGACTAGAAATTGTAAATACTCATATTCCACTTGATCACTATCATCATAAAGGCCGATATCAAGTTTAGTTTGATCATTAAACTGAAGACCCACATACATACTTCTTTTAGGAGTCCCATCCAAGTGCGCATATTGTAAACCTTTAAAATGATATTGGAACTCTATTTCTAGTATTCCAGGGTTATTATTATCTTGTTCTTGTTTCACACCAAACATATATTCACTTTAAGTGATGAGTTAGAAATGTTCATAGAGATGCTTCTTTTTAAATTGGTGTTTGCATTCATCAAGGTAGTATAAACCAGATATGTTGCCATATGCTCCACTACTTTCGGAATTTAATTCATCAAATCCCCTATCATTCTTTCTTTCATCCATATCAGAGTCAACCCTACAAAAATCACCATCCACACCATCCCAAACATCAAAGAATACTTTCATTGTAGGTTCACTAACATAATCCAATCCTCCCTTCCAATCATTTTTTTATTCGAAACAAAATTCTTCAAAAAAATGGATCAAATAACTTAGGATTGATGTGATCAACAATAACGTATTCAAGTACACCATCAATTGATATGTTTGTTGACTCACCAGTGCAAGACTGATTGTAACTTGAAAATTCCTTATTTTTAATTGAGTAGATTTATTCATTCCTTTCCTCAACATATTTTTGTTAAACAAAATCATGTCCATATCTACTACAAAACTTATACATCCCATTTTTGTTTCATATAGGCATTCAAAAACATGACCCTACTAGCTAGTATCACTAATCCCATCATTTTAAATTCTAAATTTAGGTTCAAAATGTTGGGCATAGACATTCTTGTCTTCAAATTCATCACCAACCATATTGTTAGGATATTTCCATTATGTCGTAGCTGAATTGCATTCCAAGAATTCATCACATAAAATTTGTTCATTCAATTTTGAGGGAAAAACCTCATGAGAATCATTATTGTTATCTCCTTCAAGTAAGAAAAATGCCTTCAAGTCATTCTCACAAAAAGATTCATATTCCTCATGAGAGTGATCAGAATCCTCATCTTCACTGGCTTGATTGTTAACCTTCAAAGGTGTGCCAACAATACTTGCAAATATAACAATGTCATCATCTACACCATTAGACATATATTCATCTCCTGAAACATCCCTATCCACTATTTGGATAAACTCTTGATCCTCAATAGGGCAACCCCCACTATGATTCTAAGACTTCATTCTTTGTATACAATAATACTTAGCCCCCTCAACAATTATGATCCAACCAATTATTTGATCAAAATATTGAGGTTTCAATTCCCTAGGCAAGGCAGTTAGTCGTAGATCATAAATGTCACATAATAGGTCAATGCATACTAAGTCCGCAGGTCTCAATCGCTTGGGTATTTCCAACAAAATATCCATAAATTTTGCTGGCAATTCATATGGTTATTCTCCCTTATATTTTTTCATGCTAGAGAGTCTAAAAAGCATCTGATCAACATTGTATAAATTGTGTTGAGGTTCGTTTTGGATTAGTCTATGGTTGACATGCAATCAGGCTGAATAAGATGAATCATCAAAAGCATCATCACCTTGGTCATCTTGTTTACCCATATGAATTTTATTTTCATGAAATTTATTAGGAGGACAAACACTTGCAACCATATGACCCTTCATTATGGAATATTTCATATTATTTTCAATATTCATATTAATGTGGCATGCTTGATGAAATGTTGTGGGCTCCTTATCCCTTATTAAATAACTCGTCTAAATATATGAGGAACCCAGGTATACAATTAGACACTCTGCATCATTAGATCTCATATTTTCAAGAATATCTCTTATTATTTTTACAAATATGAGGTTAAAAGTAGGGACCAACTCATCTTCATCCCTTTAGATTTTGATAGATCTATTTCTCACCAAATTTGGACCGCCCTCTAACCAAATTGTTCCACAGATGCTATCATGAAGTCATTCCATGAAGCAACAAAACACATTGATAAATATGAGAACCGGTCTCTACCATCTTGTTTTAAAGACCAAGCAAAATGTTTCATGACAACATCCTCATGATCTACCTAAAAATCTCCCATCAAATCCAGCAATGTAATAAAAAATTTAGAAGCTGATTCAGAACTATATCCTACAAACTTAGGCATATGTTTCCTAATATAATTAGGAATTTTTTAGGAAAAACCATCAATACCACTAAATTTAAGTGGCTTATATCTCTCAATAGATAATTTTCTTTAATTTCATGAGAAAACCTACATGCCATGTATGTTTTTATTTGATGCTCCACAAGGAGATGTAGGGGAATGATACATTTCTCATGTATCCCAATTCAATTCCTAAATATAAAATTCATAACTGATTATCTACTACATCATTCCTTAATTTGTTCATAATTTTTAAAGTGTATAGCTCTCACTGATACTTTAACACTTTTTAAGAGGTAGACTTCAAAAAATAAGAAAATTTCTTCAACCCACTAAAAATGTTATAATTTACACTTTAGAAGTATGTAAAATGACTATTTCACTTCCCTTCACTAGTGTTTAATTCACTCAATAGGGAACTAATTTTTCTTAGTACCTTCACATATGGTTTTCACACACAAATTTTTCCTTCCTAAAAACCAAACATGAAAAATACCTGGACATGTTGCAGCTGCTATAGAATCTTCTTCCTGAATGGGAATATTTATAGATCTTAAAATTTCTTCACATCTTCATCAAACTCTTTTGACAGAGTCACCACCTCTCTTCACAAATGACTTAACTTCAAGCATATGAAGCTCCTTCAAAGATAAATTTCATTATGGATTTCTTCCAACAGTAGATTCACACATAAATTCTTTTGAAATTTGTTGCAATAAAACCCTCTCCAGGATTAAAAATTTCTCAATATCTGAACCAGACGTTCAGATTCACCAAATTCTTAACTCTGTAATAGGACAATTCAAAACTAGAGATTGAAAGTGGTTCCCTAGCAAAGTTGTCATTTTTGTTGGTGACTCGGATGGGGAAATATGATTCCACAGTTTGCAATCTCTAGTTACACATTGTCTTGAAACATCAATGGATTCTTAAGGCACAAAAATCTTCTATTAGAATATTCATTAGTTACCCCCAATAGAGTCGCCATTTCTATTGGTTATTTTTTATGAGTCCAACTTAATCTTACCACTTACCTTTGAATTTTCTAGAACCCAATAGTCAGCAAGCATAAGTATTCACCAACATACAAGTAATGATTTTGAGGCCCTTACTGCTACTCTTTGGGCTGTGTGAAACATAGGAGGGTAATCCTAACAATGTTGTTATGATATTATTGTGCCATATTCATTACAAACATTGTAATCATACAAATAATTGCCATGCAATGGCTCAAATAGAATAGCCTATCAAAGAAGTTGGTTTCTTCTTAGTAATAGAGCATGTTTAGAGCCTGATAATAATAATACTGAACATAACTATAACCCATTTAAAATAATTAGATTTGACGAATGGTATGTTGTTCGATTAATCAACACAATGCAACACAATTACCTTACCTAGACCAATACCTCATCCTTGGGACGAAGTTAAATTTAATACCAACATTATCTGATAGAAATTTTTATTTGTAAATTATTCAAAGCCTTGAGAATAATTTATTACAATATTTGAATATTATGTTTAACCCATTACTTCTTACTAGCATCCTAGTGCTTAGATTGATATAAACCTGTGACTCTATTCAAACCCTTACACCAATTCTTTGAATCAATTAGCAAGAATAAAACCATACATCCATTGAAGATCAACAAAGAAAAATAAGATAACTCTTGTTTATATTATTCACAGTTTATAAGATGAGTACATACGAGAGAAAATGGTTTTGAACTTGGACTATCATGTTTTGTATATCAATATTACTATCACAACTTCATGTACATATTAACATACTCGAATCTAAGACTTAATACTAGAAAATTTTGGTATCCCTTTATAATTTTTCATGTGACTAATTCCAAAAAGACCAACATACCACCTACCCATCCCTATAACCGGCCTTGAAATCCCATTTATAGAAAAATGGGAGCAACAAGCCTCAAGCTGAATTACACTTACATTTTCATTTACATTTTATTTCACCTAAATTTGAGAGATTCCCTAGATAGTTACATTTAATCATTGCTTAGTAAGGGAAAGAAAAAGACAAAAAATTACATGGCTTCTTTGAAGAAGACCAGCCAATCCTTCCAAAAGGCATCCCTAGTCATTACATCAACTTCAAAATTCTAAGCCCACGTCGATCAAAGAAGATTCTCCATCAACACACAAAGAAAAAATTCACATATCAACCAAGAAAGGCATAATTTCCACTGAAACAACAAATTCCAACACCTCACCATCACACTAGCCAAGAAGATTTCCAAGACAACACAAAAGACAAAAAACCATTTATCTGTTGAAGAGGACGAGTTTGTTGTAGCCACAATGGTGTCATAAAAAAAAAAGGGTTGAAGCGCTACTGTAATTCATCAACATCAAATTATTCTCGCCTTCTCTTTGCTCATGTTGAAATTAGAGAAGCCACTACTCCTCCCTCATCAGAATCCTCATGTGGTACCAGAGTGAGAAACTATTGGTTGTAGTCTAGATTGGTATGTCAATCATCACTAAAAGGCCTATCCAAGACCTCTATAGGAGAGTTGTGCCTCCCCATATAATTCCTATGGGACTTATTAATGGGACTTATTATTCTTCTTTGCTTCCCTCATAGGCTTGACTAACTCCTTTTATCTAAACTTGACCAATTATTCTAAAACAACTAGGCTCCTCTGGTGGTAACTACTCCTTACGCCATATTTCTTAAATTTCATGCATTCTTTTTTCTCCTTTGGTGTGTTGGGAGCTCTTGGTATCCCAATTTCATGATTAGGAGCATCATCTTGGGGCTCAAATATATTAAGTCTCCTAGATCTTTGGAATGGCTTGATAGAATTAATTGGATTACTCATTTTCACAACAAAGCGAGAGCAAGGAGATTCAATTTGTAGGAAGACCTTCACTATTTTACTGTATAGATGACTCAAGAGTCCATAGTTCCTACCATCTCATGAGGAAATTAAAGACTAAAAACTTGCATCACCCCTGAATTCTAAAGTTGAAAAACAGACTTAGATAAAATCACAACAAGATGGTATGAATACCTAATTACCCAAATCAAGTTGTCTCAATAAATCAACTCTACACCACCATTCTCGTGAAGTTAGAATTAATTCTTAACTTCTGACTATAATTTGTGAATAAAATTTGGTTGTTGATCCTCATTATATTGGGAAACTTGCTTGCATGCAAACCATTAACACTTAAGGAAGGTTTGTACGAGCGAGCTGACAATTAGCTACTTGATCTTTGAATCTCCACTATTGATCTCATGTCAATAGAAATCAGCAAATAATTACAAATAGAGTAATTAATTATGACAAATCTAATTGCATGCACTTGATTCCTTTGTCTAATCAAAAAATCCCAATTGGATAGACCTCTACTCTGTCTACACATTTAATCCCATACTGAGCATTAAATTAAGCTATGTGGTGTCATGTTTACCCGCTCGCCCATGGGAATTAATCCACTTGAAACTCATTTCAACAAGACAGTAGGGCACACTCATCATTTAATCTTAGAATATTAGCCTGTACTCTGCCTTACTTCAAATTTCACCTTCCCATGTGTACCAGTATTTGAAAGAATTGATGGTCACAATAAAAATAATTTCCCAAATCTCAAACACATGCCAAGAAATTAGTTCTAAATTAGCATCATTTTAATCTCCATGCCTCTTGGCTAAATTTTAGCAAGATTCTATCTCTACTAAAAATCTATCGGACCCTTAAGATATTCCACATGGCATTTCCCTGCTCGCCTGTTGAGAAGAGAGAGGTACAAGAAAGTCCCTCATAGGATGGCAGGGAGTGGTCAAGAATGACCCACGTCACCTGCCACTAACCGTTAATCTTTTTCCACACAAAGCATTCATCATCTCCAAATCCCTGTGAGTCCCTTTGTTGGGACTATAAATTTTTTCACATTTTTAATAGCTTACATTCATGAATACCACAAGATAGCCACATTCTAAGTGTAGAGAGTAACACAAATTTCTATAATCCATTTCACATGCCATATTCATTAATGTTCCCATCTAATTTGACCTTTTGACACACCAAAATCCCTCTCGTCATCATTCAGTATGAGCTTCTAAACAAACAGTTCATATCAACATGACTAGGTGCATGTCTCTTTGATTCAACAAATTTGGAGGATACATATTCGAGAAGACAAGGACTATTATCCCACTAAAAAAAAGGTTATCAATAAGAACAATACTATTGGAGTGAAATACTAAAGTCATCCTGAGCATACATATCATGTTGATGGACCCTCGTCAGTAAGAAATCCACTTTGTCTCATTGATAAAACAAAGAGAAACACGTTGGGGGGACATGTGCTATTGGAATGAGTTATTTCTCTCCTTCCAAGTTCAAATGTTACACCGATGAAATTAATTTTGGCAAGAGTCTTGTCAATTCATCTGAACGAAGAGGGTAATGAGAGAAACACGTTGGGGAGACTAATTGTATCAGAGTAACTTTTAGATCCCTTAGTGATGCTCATTCTCATGCCGATGGTAATATGATTAGATCAAATTTCATTAGAGTGACACTTGGATACAACTTTGATATCTAAGTGACTTCACAAATCTCTTCCCGAAGGTGATGTGGATTAAAAAAAATGAAAAACCAATTATTCAACATCGGTAAGAAAACTAATTGATCTCCCCGACCATGGAAGATGATCTTTATCTAATGAACATTTAGCTTGGTTCAAATACATGAATCGGCTAGAGTTTGAATAAGTCTCACAGATATAATCATTCGGTTTCATAGTGATAAATTCAAAAAACCTGTTACACTCATTTTTAGAGGTGGACATTAATGGCCGCATGGATGTACATCGTATAGATAATTCTTTGGTTGAAAGAAGAATAATTAAGGAGAATTTTCAGGATTGGCAATGAAAGGAGTGAGAGAGTGGGAAGAGGCCAGAAAATTTAGTTTGACCAGAGTTTTCCAAGTAAGCTTGCAATATCCTTGTTATTATATTTGAAATTTTTTCACCTTGAAAAAATAAAATGGAGGGTTCAAGCTTTGGGAAATCAAAGAGTAGAAAACAACAAAGTGAGGGTAGCTTGTCTAGAGGTAAGAAAATAAAAAAATAAAATAAGGGATGAACCAAAAACAAATGAGAGGAGAGTAAACTAGGATCTCATTGATCAATTACCCGATTCAAAAACACAAAAGGTTAGATGATCGAATACAAAAGAAAATTCAAGAAATGCAAAAGAAAGGTGTTTCTGATAATGGGGCTACCATAAATGTTGAATATATAGTAAAGAAGCATAAAGGCTATTATGAGGAGCTCTAGGAAGATGTGAAAGGACTAACTAATGTTACAAAAAGTGGATTTCCTACATTATTTTTAGATAATGGAGAGTTGAAGAGTCTATATGAGTGGACAAGAGATTGCAAGGTGATTTTGCATAAAGCCTTAGAAGTTTCCAAAAGTGAACAGTCGACACTGGATGAATCATTCAAGGACTTGGAGAAAATGGTAACCATGGAGATCACTGTGATAAATGCCGCAAAAGATGTCGATACTCACTTGAGGCTGGATTATTTAAATCATATCACTAGAGTCCATTCGTGGCTTGCTAGAGCCTAATTTTTTATGTTTAATTATTGTTAGTTTTTGTTAGTTTTCAAAAGACATTCATGAAGGGGTGCATCCTCTTCAAAGTTTTGATATATAAGTCAATTACGTATCAATATAAAGATATAGGCAAATAGGGATAGATAGATAGCAGAAGGCTTCCATGATGTTTACATTTTGAAAGACTATGTTGCAAGCATAATTTTGAGGAAATCAATGAAAGATCTTTGATTAAGTGGCTTCATATTGGTATCAATTGTTTGTTGAAAATATACAATTATTTTGTTTTCTCCAACTTAATATTTCCTTGTTATTTAAATTGGTGTATCTAAGATATATTTATTTTATCAAAGCACATTTTTTGTTCTTGTGTGGTGTGATTAATTGGTTTCTTTAAAATAATTAAAACCCTTCTAGTCAATCACAGTAATCTAGAAATATTATTTGGATCAGTAAGAAGAGCCATATAATTAGGATTGGAATTCTGTCTCCAATTTGGTATCATATATTGTTCCTATGTGATTTATTCAATTGGTTCTTTCAAGCAAAGATTAAAATCCTTTTGATAAATCACAAGTAACTTGGTTGTGTCAGTTGAATCCATAAGTAAAGTTTTTCAATCACTTTCCTACACATTTATACAAGATATAAACAAGTATAAGTGTGCCACATAGTTTGAGTTATAACCAATACAAATAATTCATTCTAGATCTTAATTTGACTCCATTTACCCAACAAGGTACTGGTTCACTCATTTCATCATTTAATTCTATCAAATCTATTTTCAAAACCTTACATTTGTTAACTGAACATATTAAATTTCACCTTGATATTGCTTATACAATTTATACCAAATTAGGATTACTTCTCTCCACTCTCAATTTCCATTGTGGATAGATTTCTCAAGTAGGAAACACATAATTTAAGTCTGCTTCATTTTCATAGGCATACCCACCTAGGTTTGGGAGAGCTTGAAGAGAAGAAGGTTCAAAATACACCAATTGGCCTTGTTCGTTAGCCTAAAATGTACCAAGATCTTGGCAACCTCTTGAGGTTTTGTAACGAACATTTTTGAGGCCTAACACCTTCCATGAAGCAACATGTTTTAATCCACCTGCTGGCCTATGACATTTTATAAATACTAGATAAAATTAGACGGGGTGGCAGGGAGCAGTCAAGATGATGCCACTTCTCTCAACAACCACCATAGATTTCACCTTATTACTGATCATAGATCACAATAAGATACCTGGCCACTGAATAAAGATGACACATGTCATGTTCCCTCTAACCCATGCTATCACTTCATTTCAATACATAAATTAGATGAGGCAGTTTGGAATGACCTAGATGAAGACACAATTAGTAATATTGGTTGTTGATTCTCCTTAAAACTTCATCTACTAACCCCTTGGAATAAATGGACCCACTACTAGACATGATACATGGTAATTGCCCACTAGACCACTTGATTATTTAAATATGAAATGAAACAAAGTGGGTGCATAGGGAGCGGTCAATATTTGTTCGCAATGATCAAACAGTCATTACATAACCAAAAATCTGCACATGTCACAAATTTTAGTTTTTAAAAGAGGATTATCACTAGGTAGATGATGACTGGGGACATGAACACATGGATTAAAACCCTAGGTAAAAATTAAAACCCAATCTTAGAACTAGGAAAATTTTCATAAAGGATGCCATCCCTGAAAGATAGTGACAAGATTTAAAAACAACCATGGGAAATGACTGGTATCATTAGGACTTATGGGTCAGTAAAAGAATGAAATTAATGGAACGAGTCATAACTTAGACAATCGAGAACCTACATTAGAAGGTCAACAAAAAAATAGAATGCCAATCAAGACTCTCATGCTTAATGGTTAATTTGGAAGGGTTTTGACAACACAAACCCTAAAACAACAATGAAGAACATAACCCTAAGCCTCAAGACAACGGATTAAACCACATTTTGCATGATATAAAATGAAACCAGAGCATTTTTTGGGGGGTTACATCAAGTTGAACATGCCTCACCTTGTATATTTTCTTTTTAGTTGCTTTTTTTTCTATGTATTACATACAATCATATGTAATGTTGGGAATAAATCCCTAAGGGGGACCTAGTTTTCTTAATTTGTCTTTCTATTTTTGTGTTTCCTTCATACACCCTTTGACCTTTATGTCAAATGGGGAGATGGTGCGAATGGTTAGACATTTTGTTGATAAAATTATGTTGGTGATGTAGAAGGTTTTTGGGTGTGATTTACTCTTTTAGATTTTCCCTCAGATCTCTATTTTCATCTTCAACTTTGCTAAGATCTTCAAGGGATACCTTGCCTTATTCCTTTTCAATCATGCAATCATCTTCTATGCATTCAATGGAAGGAATATTTTCTGAAATAATAGGATACTTTCTATCCACCATGTGTTTAAATGCTAAGATCTTCTGAAAGTGGTCAAGCTCCTTCAAGGGATCCAAGTTTTGATGCCAATGGTTGAACACCCAAAATATTGAGAGGGTGGGGTGAACTAGTATTCAATTAAACAAGTTAAACATAAGCCATCTAATTACCAAAGAACATCCAACAACAATAATGAATGAAAGTATGAAACAACCACATAATCACACAACACATGAACACCAATATTTTTACATGGAAAATCCAAAAAGGGAAAAACCACAGTGAGGTTTAGCTCACAATATATTATATACATATATATTATATTATAGAAAGGCTCATTTCTAGGTAGACTCACTATCTAAGTCAGTTCATTGCTCACGGAGAAAGAGAATGAACAAAGGAGTCGCTATATAACATATTTGAATTGATATAATACCACCTATCATATGCTAGATTACAATTCTAATTAAGTACAAAAAAAATCATCACACTGATTTGAACAAATACTCTACTGTTTTCCCAATCTACTCAATTCTGCATCACACACATGTAGCTAGAACACCATACATATCATATTTCACTCATTCCTCACATATACTTTTATTTTCTCTTCTTCCTCCTTGAAAACTCCTAATTTATTATCATATATATATCCATAAAAAAGTATGACTTTAATTAGAACGGCCTAATCTAGAAGTAACACACAAAATTGAACATGTAGTCCTTGAAACATTTTATCCACACTTTGTGCCTTAAATTGAAATTCAATTTACATCAAGATAGGTTAGGATGGACCTTCAATTTTTTGTACAATTTTCCATACATGTTCTTCAAAACTCAAATTGCCTTCAAATTCCCATTCAAGTAACATCTATTAGCTTGTCTTCAATATTGTAGAACAAAATAATTATTCATGGAGAAATGCAAAATCTCCCACAGTGTTACACTATACAAAGAATAACTATGATATACAAGGTTGAACACTGTCATTCATTTCTTTCAAAATACTTCACAAAATGTCACAAAATATTTAATATAGTTGTACTTGGTGATCTTAAAACTATATCTAAAATATAAAATTTATATCTTCACTTGTGGTGGAGTGTGGACCCAAAAACTGACACACTAAACTACAACACTGCCCAAGGAAATACTTAGCTAATTTCTTGTATAATCATGTTTTCTAGACCAACTTTCTTTATATGAATATCTTCAAAAATGCTTCAAGGATATGCTTGAGTGATCATAACAATGTTGACATCAATGATAACACTAGATCATGTAGTATATACACCTCATGCCTAGGTTTCCAAACTACATCATCAATGACAGACATTCAACTTCCAACAGTTACATGTGCTGGCAGTTCTAGCCATGTCCAACAGCTCTCCAACATATAAATGTTATGTTCATCAGAATAAAATTCCTCATAAAGAGGATGAACATTTTTTATTTTTGGCTTATCCAAGGCTAGATTCTTTCCCACAACCTCCCTCACATCCTTCTCAATGAAAACATCCTCAATAACCTTGTCTCCTTGATCATTGGCATCATAAGCAGGTGTCTTCTGCATAGGAGAATCTTCCACCACGATGTCATTATCTACATTTTCATTCACCTATTTTGGTTCCTCTTGCTCACCCTTCTCACACCATTTTGAATCCAACTTTTGCATCTTGGAAAATCTCTTAGAATCCCTCTAGCAAAGCCCCAAGTCTACAAAGTCCTTCAAATGAACTAAATGCTCCTCCTCATCCTTCCCAGAATTATTTGAATCTAGACCATGCAACTAAGCCTTCTTTCTAGTTGCCTATCACTGAGACCCAACATTTTTCTATGCAAAATCATCCTCTCTAGAGAATCACCCACCGTAACTCATTGCATGAATCATGAATTTCTTGGCAAGACCCTTCCTCTTCAAAGTCCCCTTCTTCCTTTTTTAGAGGGAGAAACATCAATGGATGAGTATAACGCAATAGTTTTGTCATCATCTACCTTCCACTCATCATCCTCATCACCATAAGAATCTGAGCCAATAAAATAGGAGTCAACACTAATGGTATTCTATTTTCCCTTAATAGAATTGGTTAGAGTGTTAGTTCTCACATGCTCCATCATGAGAAAGATGAGGCATTCATGAAGCACAATATTCCTACAATTCTTGAGGTGAAAATAGACATAAACCTATAGAGAGGAGAGAAGGAATAATGGGAAAGAAACACACAACTTATATCTGAAGTGATTGATTAGAGTGAAATGATGCCCTAAGATAGTAGAAAACTGATTGTTGAGGGTTACATACCCCATCACAACTTTTGCTCCATAGGCCCAAATGTGCTTGAGTGAAAGATGGTCATAGCCCCATGATGGAATCTTTACCAGCTCGTCATTCTCATTTCCCTTATAGAAATGATCCATTGCATATTCATTACTTTTCCTTTCTTTATAAAATTTGTGCCCCTTTTTCGATAAGCAAGTAATAAAGGCAATAAAATCGCCATTGATGTTGAACTCCATCCCATCCACCTTCAAGCATCTACTAGATGCCAATAGTGAATGAATTTAATAGAGGATTCATGATCAAACACATGAAGCGTCTCCAAATAAGGAGTGAAATTCTCATGCTTTAGAATATATTAGACTTTGTGTTTGTTCCTCTAATTTTTGTAGATGATGGGTTCGATTTTACTCCTATCCCCACCCATTTTAGCAATGCTAATAAAAAGAAGAAGCCAGATCCCAAAAACACTTTTGGAAATGCAAATGATCTCATGATTGGGTGACACACAACCTATAAAGAGTGTGGCATGGAGGGGAGGGATTATTACTTCATCACCCTCTCTTGAAAACATAATTCTAGCTATCATCTCATAATTTAATAGTTTAGCCCTCTCATGAAGGGAAGAGTACTCTTCTCATGACTTATAATTATTAAGACTAACAACCTTAGTTGAAAAGAAATCTTCTAGGTAGTTTCCTTCCCTATAAGTATATGACAAACATGGGTCTCTTCAAATGACCTCAACATCATGATAAAATCATTAATGAGTGGCTCAATCATCCAACTCAGATTATGAATTCCATTCAAACACTTCACAATGTTGAGGGATTCACCCTCAATCCACACTTTAGAAACACTCCTATCAAATGTAAATTTTATGTTGATGTTAGTAGCTTCAACTTCAACATGATGATTGTTTTGGTTTCCCAATCTTAATACATGTTTATCATTAATGGGAACATGGTTTAGCAATGTAGTGACGCATTTATTCATATGCCATTGAACATTGAACCATTACTTACTCAAACATAGGAATTCAATTATACAATAAGGTTCACTACATATATATTTACTAGATAAATTCAGAAATATGGCCTCAATATCATTGTAATAGGCACGATCAAATGTTCTTCCCTTCCCCACATAAAAAATAATGTATAGAATTGTATAAATTTTACATATAAACCTCATAATAGAAATAAATATCACACAAGTATTCACAATCTGTAATGTCAAATAATATCAAACATAGTACAAGATAAACATAAATGTACCTTGGATAGATCCTTTCAAGGGAAAAACTTAGCCTCCATAATTACCCACACAAATCAATGTATCATCTCAAGAATAATATTACATTAAAAAAATTAGTCTACATGCGCTATCTTTGAGGCATCAACTAATTTAATTCCACTTTTCTACGTGAACAAAAAAAAAAAGAACCATCTAGTCACATGTATCCCAATCCATTCTTCCACATATGCAACCTACAATAGATGCAAGAAATCCAACCCTAACCAACAAGACAAAGGTTACACAAGCCAAGTTACTCAAAGACTTATCATGAGATTGATTTTACAAGATAAGTTCAAAAAATCCTACTAAATATTATAACATAAATCATGTGCATCAAAACCACAAGCTCACTAAACCATGACCACCAGGTTAAATGCTTAGTACTTCCTTTAACAATATAAATATGTTACCAATGTGAATTTTATACTTATCCCAATATCTCATACAACATACATGTATCCCCAAGAATTCTAAATCCATGTTTAATGCAACAAAAAGCAATTTATTGTTGTATTCAAATCATTTTTATAATCATGCAAGTTGTACAAAACACATTTCCAAACACTATATAGATAGTCATAGTCTCTAATAGATATAGGTGGGGTAGGGTTAAGTCATGCATTTTCTATTCTCCATGAATACTAGAAATTTTGGAGTGTATGGGGGTGTGAATTGTAAGATTTCCTAGCCAACAAGGTTATTTTCTCCTCCTCAAGAGACTAGTTCAAGATTATGGACATTCTATTATGACCTTTTCAATTATCCTTTAAGTAGGTCACTATAGAGGTTTAGGTTCCTACTGTATTTTGGAAACTTGAGATGACTCTATGATAACAATGAAGGAATGAAGAAATCCCACTGATCAAGTAGGATTATAATGAGCATGACTACTCAAGATGTGTAATCAACTTTGTTGTCCTCACATAACAAAAATGGAGGTTTGGGGCACTAGTGTGAGTTAAAAAATGATGATGTTGGAAAATAGGGTTCCACCAAAATGATTATGATCAAGATGAGGAACCACTAAGTTTTCCCACACAAATAACTATAATTCATGCAATTATGAATATATATTGCATGCATGAAATAAACTAGATAGAGAAACACTTTGAAACCGGGGTGGCTGCACCATTGTCCTTTCTGGCAAAGCTGGCTGGATGGTGGTTACCGGATAGTGATTCGATTATGCTTATGGTTTATGCTCTGCTATTTCTGCTGTGCAGCTCTCTCATGTCATATGCTATTCACACGATATTGCTAAAGAGGTGCTATTTGTACTATCTACCGGCATACAGCTGTAAGTCTAGTGAAAATTGAGTGGTATTCCTAAAGAGGTGTTATTTCTACTATCTACCGGTATACAGCTGTAAAGTCCAGTGAAAATTAAGTAGTCCGTTTATCAAGCAGTGATGGCTCAAATTCGCTGAGAGTCATATTGTACACAATGATGTATATGCGCAAGGCACAAAAGAAAATGCTATTTAGAATGTACAGGTCTTATAGAAGAGATAGATTATAAATGGTAACTGTTAAATATAATTGTTGGTTTGTTTTTACTCCTTAAGTTTTGAGTATAATATGGATAATAATTGTTTAATATTTCAAATTTGTTGTATTATGTGGTTTTTTAATGTTTTCAAGGGTATATTATTTTTAAATAATAATATACATAGTAGTAATTTACCTTGAATTTGGGAAAATTCACCATCAGCAATTCAAGGTCGGAAAATTTACCATCAACAATTTACCGCGGGAAAATTCACCACCAGCAATTCACTGTTGCGGTGAATTGTTGGCAGTGAAAATTCACCACTAGCAGTTCACTGTCATGGAGAATTTTCTCGTGGTGAATTGTTAGGGGTGAATTTTCCTAGAGCCAACTCAACTCAATAAAAAAATACTCTATATTAGATTAATTCTAATAAATATACATTTTACTAAAGACTATTAAAATAAAAATGATAATTAAATTAAATTAAATGTAATATTTAGTTTGAATTTAAAAGATAGAGAAGTGTTATTGTAAATGTCAAAAGGTGATTTGTTAATGTTATAGATTTTTCTAATTATTTGTTAATCTTATATGTAGATCTAAGTTTATTGATTTTAAAGAATAAGCTTATTGATTTTTAAAGAATGATTATTTCATGCATACAAATGTTGTATGTGAATAATTGAAAATGATTATTTCATGCATGCAAATGGTGCATATAATTTTGATGTGAATGTAAAATCCTCCTAAGTTTCAAAGCAAAATATTCATAAAATGGTTTTTCTTTGTAATCCTCTTGATTTCCTAATCGTCACTTGCAAAAAAATAATTTATTTAATTACAAATACATCACAATAAGTTGAACAAATTTGTGTCAATTT